>CM070636.1:34110242-34632712 GCA_036346255.1 Ampelocalamus luodianensis
ACACGTGAACCTATAGGGTCGACACTTAACAAAGTTGAAACAAACAAGTTCTCGATAGGATCCATAAGGCTTTTTATAAGGGATGCATGGGGTTGTTGGGACGAAGAGGTTGCACCATCAACTCTAGCCACCATCTTCTCGGCGCCTACCGCGGCATTAGTGCTTGCACATCGATGTATGCTTCACCTCTAGACATGTGGATATCGAGGTGTTATCAGATCGATCGAGATTCATCATTGATCTAGATAAAGGAACGTGATAGTTGTTGAGGAGACGATTGATGCTGAGGACGTTGACGACGATTATGACCACTACATCGACGCGCCGACGTTGATCAGTTACCTCACTCTTTCTTCCATCAGCGCATCTAGTGGTAACAATGATGATGTTACCACTAGATGCACAAGACAAAATGAAGAAGAGTTGAGTAGCCGATCCAACGCAGCGCGCCGATGTAGTGGTCATAATCGATTGTCCAACATCCTCAAGATCGATCGTCCTCCATCAACCTATCACGCTCCTTTGCGAGGTTATAATCGCCTCCGATCAAAGACAAGAAGGCTGCTCTACGGTATCAACACGCCCAAGGGTGGAATGCTATACATTGGTGTGCTATCACCAACACTAAGGTAGGGCCTTGGGGAGATGGCACTAAGTTCAGTGCAGCAATATACTTCTAGAGGCAATCATAGAGATGATTGTATCACATCTATGTTTATGAGTTATTGAATAAATATTATTATGTTCCTTGATCAATCATTGGTTATAAAGATTAACAAGTATATGACTTGTTAGTGAAACTCTTTAACTTATATGATGTCATTCTAAATTTTGTCCTCGGTCAAACACCATTGACTTTATGACCAAAGACATGTATTGATTGATGACCATGTTTCACCACCATAGATATAGATATCGAATCAATAATGTGAACACATGTTAGAGAACATGGGGTTGATAGACCCACTTTGAGATACTATTGAGATTGTTATGATTCTATGTGTCATTAGTTGGTCTCACTAATGATGATGTATAATCCTTAGACTGAGATCAACATGGTTCCCTACATGTGTAATAATACTTTAGGGGTTGCCAAACGCTACTCGTGAATCGGGTAGTTATAAAGGTAGTCTGCATGGTATGAAACATGCGGAGGAGATGACTGGTCTGATATATGATTTGCCCTCCTAACATAACAGAGAGATATCTTTGGGCCTCGGTGGTCCGATAAATAAAGTGCATGGCCTATACACTAGTGGTCAAGAGTTCGACCACATAAGGTTATCCGACACTGATCGAGAAAGTATTGAATGTACCCATGGATGACATAATATCTAATCTAGAGTTCAAACCAAATATCGTGAGGCAAAGGAAGAATGCACGAGTAGGTCGCTTAGTTTGATCGCCATGCATCAGTCGATAGAGATACGAGCTGGTCGTGAGATCGTCGAACGTAATCGCTGCATCGGTCGTAAATCGGGTCGTAAGGAGTTACGAATCGTCAAGACTAAATACGAGCCGGTCATAAGTGATGATGACCTAGTCGAGTTCATATTGCATTAAGGTTCGTCCGACACCCGTGTGTATTCGGAATCGTTATGTTCTCGCTAGAGCCGACGACTTGTGATTGGAAAGGAGTTTCAGTCACAACCGAACCACGCATGAACCTAACGGGTCATACACTTAACGGTTGGAACAAAATGTTAGGATAAGATCCGCCATGGGCACTCTGATAAGGAGATGCTTGAGGCTATTGGGTGACATGCGAGAGACATGATTTGCTCTACCAAACCCTAGCCGCTATCTTCCAGAGAGCTCAGGCGATTTGGTGCTAGCACATGAGCTTTCGGTTGTTCCTTCCTCGGACGGTGGATATCGAGAGATGCTATCGCACCGCCGTTGTACTTTGAGGACGATCCGCGATCTTCACAAGGAACGTTGGAGGTTGTTGAAGTAGACGATCGATCACGAGGACGCTGGATGATTGATTACTTACCACTTCATCGACGCTCTTCGCTGGACTAGGCTCTTCGACTCTTCTTTCGCCGCACTACACGCCGTGGTAACGACCGTGATCATCTACTTGCTTGACATGCTGGTTTACGGGTAGAAATTTTAAATTGTTGCTATCGTAGCTTACCCGTATCCCTTCACAACTTACTTATATCCCAATGCAAATTTCCATGCATCCTCTTATAAAGGGCCCATAATGTATTCTATCCGAATCGATTTGTTCCAATCCATTAAGTGTATGACCCGATAGGTTCATGTGTAATTGGTCACACTGAAACTCCTTTCGATCACAAGTCAAGAGCGGTTGCTAGCAGACATAACAACTCCCGAATACACATAAAGATTATATCTGATGCACCTTATGCAATATAATTTACTTACTGTGTCCTTATCACTCACAACCAATTTGTATCTCCATATGACCGCCATATTTAGTCATGACCAGTTTGTAATAACTTACGCACTTACCATCACGACCAATTAGTAATCATGTACGATGAGCTTACGATCAATTCGCCGACTAGTTAGTAATAATGTACGACCAGCCACGATCACCCTCATCTCTGCATTTACAAGTTCGTATTTGGCCTGGACTAAATGACCTGCTTGCATATTCTCCTTTCGCTTCACGATATCCGTTGAACTCCGTGAGATACATGTCATCTATAAACTATTCAATCTTTTCTCAATCTCGTGACATGTAACTTCATGCGGTTGACTTTTCACCACTAGTGGCATGATCATGTGCTTTCTTTATCCGCTCACTCTGAGGCCCGTAGATATCTCTCCTATTATGTTAAGAGGGGTAAACCTATATCCGACTAGTTACATCCTCCGCATGTTTTATAGTATACCCAAAAGTTACCTTTATAACAACCCAGTTACAGAGTAGCGTTTAACAACCCATAAGTATACTATTACATATGTAGGAAACATATTGATCTTAGGTCTAAGGATTGATTATACATCATCATTGCTTAAAATCATAACAATCTCAATAGTATCTCAAGGTGGGTCAATCCAACACTATGTTCTGTAATATGTGTTCATATTATTGATTCGATATCCCTATATCCATGACTGGTGAAACATGATCATCAATCAATACATGTATTGGTCGATTAGTCACTAGTGCCCCGATCAGGGATACATTTAGAATCATATCATATAACTTAAAGTGCTTCACTAACAAGTCGCATACTTGTTAATCTTTATAAATAGCAATTCATCCAAAGAATATAATAATATTTATTCTATAACTCATAATATAGACGTGATACAATCATCTTTATGATTGCCTCTAGGGGTATATCACCAACATCCTGTTGTCCTTTGTCGGGACCCAAAAATACATTTCAGGAACCCTCTGTGTATTCCGAACTAGTCCTGATCAAGAGCTAGCTCACACAGGAACAAGTGATGAACTACCATCTATTTATTCGATTTAACTAAAAGATCTCAAAGTAACAAATAATAATAATAACCGACCTTATGGTCAACGCCATTTAACTTGATACGCAGGCTAAAGAAACAAATAAACTCTTGCAGCAGAACTAAACTCTTCAAATCGCTAATCAACATGCCCACGTGCAATCGAGTGGAGAACGATCCTAATCCGCAAAACCTTCATGGTCTTCCGGTTCTTCCGGGAGATTAAGCAACACAGTATGCAAAGCCATGAGTACTTTGAATGTACTCAAGAAGTCGGGGGAAATGTATGCAAATAGTATTCATGAAGGGCTTGAACAAAGGTTAGTCAGATGGCTTTTTTGCAGAAACAACATTTACGATAAATACAATAAATAGATTAAAATGCGTAATTGAAAACAATAATAAGTAAACAGCTTTCTTTGAAACAACTAGTGAACTTCCCATTCACTTCCCAACCAAACCACAGATAAGTGAATTCCCCATTCACCCATCGACACAACCCACCAAGTGAATGACCAATTCACCAAACGAACATTATATTCATCAAGTGAACTTCCCATCCACACTCTGACTCATTTTTAAAGAAACTCTATATCTCGTGAAATCTTGAAAGGTGTCCATAACCGCAACACGACTATTTGAATAGTTTTACACTCTATAGAGGTTGTACAGCTTGACCCACAAGATATAGATCAACTTATAATGTCCGTTAAACACACTCCCGAGGTGTGCGACTAAGTGATCATCACAAGGCTTTTACAAAGCTCCTTCTTAACCCAGTTCTGCCCGCTAAGGTTTCAACACTGAATGTCTTTCCGATCAGACAGGGCCCCCTCTTGCGCCACCGTGAGAATACGTTTCCCACGACTCACACTTCACATGACAGAACCGAAATTAAGACATTGCTAATTAGTCACGAGGTCCGTCCCATACTGCATATGTGGTTGTACTGTTAAGACCTAGCTCAATGGCGCACAAGATTAAGTCCTGACAAGTTACTCAAAGTAGACTACCACAAACCCACAACATGTTCAATCCACATCCCCACTATCCACCAACCACTCGCCCGAGCAAAACCATTTTGTTCAA
Source organism: Ampelocalamus luodianensis (assembly GCA_036346255.1). NCBI lineage: Eukaryota > Viridiplantae > Streptophyta > Magnoliopsida > Poales > Poaceae > Ampelocalamus > Ampelocalamus luodianensis. Next base: position 34,114,776 of record CM070636.1, read on the forward strand.
TAAAAGCCATGACTAACCCCGCCATGGTACTCAAATTTTAACAGAGTGGCTCACCACCACGGTTCCATATTTCATTAAGTCAAGATTAATCATTATGACACATGTGATGACAAACCCATCAGAATTCAAGCCAAACTAAGCATATGTACGATACCCATGTTGGCAATACAAATATGTCCAACTAAAATTACCCATGCTAAGGTGACAAAGGATTCATAGCATCCAAATAATCAATGGAGGCATAATGACAATAGGTAATAACTATACCCAAAACCATTTATATAAAGATAGCATGCAATTGTATAAAATAATATACTTTTGAAATCATAGGTTCAATATGATCAAAGGACCACGACTTGCCTTGAATAAACTCGAATTGATCTTGATCTTGGTGTGCTACCCTTGCTCAAGCTTCCCAAGTATCAACGCCTACTCGCAAAACAAGAAAATAAACCAAATAAATAAATAACAGATAGAAAACAAACTTCAAAAATTAAATAAAATCTTAAATAAATAGATCTTGAATTTAGATCAATTTAGGAATTTGAATGGACTCAATCGGAGTTCGATGCAAAAGATATGAGCTCGAAGATTGAAACCCTAAAGAAATACCCTAATAGGATTTTCTGGAATTTTGAGATTTACTTTTCTACTGGAAAATCGACTTATGACGCTAGCATGACATCAGCGAAGGAATGTTCGTACGTAACTAAAACAACCCGACAGTGGGTCCCACTTGAAGTGGCTAGGCTCACGGTGGACTTGGTTCACCGAGCCAGCGTTGGGATTGATCCGATCGCCACGTGGAAGTGCTGACTGGGCTCCACGCGGGCGACATGAGGGCGCCGGGCTGAGGTGGCTAGCAAGGTGGTGCTGACGTGTTTCTGACGTGGACGCCGGTGAGGCTGGTGGCGCTGGTTCGATTTAACCCTGCCAACGCACGACGCTCAAAGGTGGGTGTTACTGAGGTAGAGGCGAGATGGGGATCACAACTGGGATCACGTGTGCTGGGGACAACCTGCATGGCGGCGCGCGACGATTAGGTGGAGGTTGGGCCACGCGCGACGGATCTAGGGCTCTCGTGGTTTATGGCAAACCGAGGCCACCGGAGGTAGCCCTCGACCTACGAACTTGAGGGAGGCGTGGCGAGGCTTGAGCGCTTCGACGGTGAAGAACAAGCTCGCTGGAGTTGCGGCACAAAGCTTCTTCGATGATTTCGTGGCTAGGCTTCGATCTTGGGCGCGAGCGGTTGGGGAAGGGATGCGAGGCCAAGGGTGCCCTCCTTTATACACCACGCCGTGAGGAGTCCGTGGCGTAGATGGTAAAGATAGATCCGTGGGTGGCGTGATAAGGAAGGAGGTGTCCGAGGTTGACGATGCCGACGCGGGTGCAGGTGGTCCACATGGCGCGGCGCGCTCGCATAAGGTCGTTGCCGCATGGCTCGCGTGGTCAGTAGGTGGACCGACTACGCGCGACGAGAGAGGAAGGGATGCGGGCTGCGATGGTTCTGGGCCGGAAGCGGAGGAGAGTTGGGCCGAGGCTTAGGGTTTCGGCCCAAAGGACTGTTCTGAGATTTTTATTAGTTTTTCTTTTTAGAAAATGGCAGAAACTCCAAATAACACTTAGAAAATAGCAAATGCACTTAAAAATTCTAGAAAATTCTAGAAAATATATCCAAGCACATAGAACCCAAATAAAATAATGTTGATAATAGTTTATTTTGACACTATTCATATTAAATTATTTTTGAACTCTGAAAATTCATATTAAGCTTTTAAGTTTAGCAGAAAAAAAAAATCCAAATGGTTATTTTTCTTTTAAAACTTCAAAAACAGACCAAAATTTTGGGATGTTACAAACCTACCCCCCTTAAAAGGGAATCTCGTCCCTGAGATTCGGGCTGACTAAAGAATAGGTTCTGACGCAGGTCTAACCTGAAGACTTACCAGAGGCGATGTTCCGAACAGCTTGTGCTTCTTCTGTAGTGATGTGGTTTAGTCTTCCCTATGAGGCAGTTGATGGAGTCCTGGTAGCTTGATTTGAAGTCTGAGGCACTCTGTCGGGACCCAGAATTACGATTCTGGAACCCTCTGTGTATACTGCACTAGTCCAGGATCACGCTAGTGCACACAGGGTTAACATAGGTAAATATCGATCCACACAAGCGATAAATAAAGTAAACAATTAGTTTGAATAACAAATAAGGGTTTTGACCTTATGGTCGAGTTTACACTTATTGCCACGCAGGCTAACAGAAATAAACAGCAATGAACGGAATAACTCCAACAGATCCCACCAATTCACCACAGCAACCGATCGATCCGACCTTAACGAACGATCATCCATCAACTCCTCCTCGAAAGCGCGCGACTCCTCCTCTCAGAGGTTTGGGCGCAAGTTTTACAACAAGCGTGAGTACACAACCGCATTCGCAAATCATACCACGTAATGCAATGTATAGATGCAGCTTATTCCAAAGAAAAGGCTTCGTGGTTCTTTTGCATAAAAGCAACATTTGCAATTGAATACGAATAATAGATTGAAAGCATAATTCAAAACAATTAAACAATATTAATTTAATAGTTGTTTCCACAAAGACACACAACTAGACGCTTTATTTCACATAGCTATATGATTGAGGTCACACAGCCCCATCCCAAACATTTTATGAAAACTACCCTCATGTGAAATCCCCGAGCATGTCCATGATCATGACGCGCTATTCGAATAGATTGTTTAACACTGCAGAGGTTGTACACTTTACCCACAAGATACAACTAGTGTAGCAAGCACCAATCATAACAAAACAGCAGAAACTTCATCTCAAACATTGACATTCCTAGCAGTGCTTACAAACCGCTATACCAAATCACATAGAATTGGTACACATCGCCGACAGGAAGACGACCGTCCCGCAATGCAACCACCAAGTAGTCACACTCCACCCCGTCACACGCCCTAACCTATCCACCGAACATCAATGCCGAGAATTCATAACTCATCGAAGTTAGCCCGCCCCATACCTGCATGTGGTCGTGATAAGAAGGCTCGCCAATGGCATGCAAGTTAAGTCCTTAATTGACCAAGGCAAGACTTCTATTTTCTAACTAGATCACAAAGATTAACATTCCCATCACATAGTCCACCATATCACACAGCTTTCCACCACTTGCCTCGCCTAAATCCTTTACCACCCAGCTGGTTTAGTGCAACACATGCCATCATAAGTAACAACACATAGCACACAGTTTTACACAAAGTTCCATAGTCACTTAGTCATAATTAATGTTTGCAACTTACACGAGATGTGAGACTCAGTAGCATGGCTAAGCAATTGTACTCAGATCTAACCAACCCACGCTGGTGCTATAATATTACCAACTAATAACCAATCTAGGGTGACAAGGAATTATGACATACAAGGCCAAGGTGTGATAACAATTTGATAATAACTATGCCCAAAGCATTTAAATAAATAATTAAAGTAGAATGCAATAATTTAACACAAAGTAATTTGAAAACTGGTTCAAGATGATCAAAGGTATGACTTGCCTTGGAAAAGGTCTATGTACTGGTCTTGATCTTGGGGTGCTCCTTCTTCAACTAAATTCCTGATTTAATCGATGTCTACTGCAGAGACGAGACAAATAAACAAAACAAATAAATAACAGAGGCAAAACAAGCTCCAAAAATTAAATAAAAATCTCAGATAAATAGATCTTGAATTTAGACAAATTTAGAAATTTGAATGGGCTCAATCGAGTTAGGATGCAAAAGTTATGAGCTCGAAGTTTGAATCTAAAAAGAAACCCTAATTTGATATTCGAATTTCCGAATTATTTCTCCAAGAAAATCGGATTATTGCGCAATGCGACGCCATCGGAGGACGTCGACGGGTGATGATGACCGACAGTGGGACCCACATGTCGCTGAGATGGTGCACCGACCAAGTCCATGCCGATGAGGTCCGGGTTCGGTGACCGTACACGCGGCGCCACGCAGCACACGCCAAGACGAAGGTGAGGTGGCGCCCACGCCGACCCGGACGGCGGCGGCGTCGGGACCGATGGCAACGACGAACGGCGGGCTTCACCGGGCGTGAGTGGTACCAAGGTAGAGGGCGCTATTGCTAACCTATCGATGCAACTCCGTGATCGGAGGGACGGTGGCACGGCAGCAAGAGTTGAGCGCGAGCTGTTCGCTATTGTCTGACGACGGCCCGTGAGGCTTTGACGACGGCGAAGGGTCCTCGAGGTAGACCTCGTGACGCTGAACCCGATGGTGCACTCGATGACGATGCAAAGAACATTACATGCGGCGCAAATCGATGGCGCATTTAACACTACTAAAACCCTAGATCTCCGACATTGCGCGCGCTAGAGCTCGGGTGCTATGGCTCGGGTTTTGGGTTGCGACGCCGATGTGATCCTGGGGTCCTATTTATAGGGTCCAGAGGCTAGGAGGCGGCGGCGCGAAACCCTAAAGCGCCCAAACGAACACGAGAGAATCTGAGATAGAAACGAATCCGAGGTTCGATTTTGATTCGGAAGATGCGGGAGGTTGGGGATAAGATTCTACACGCTTTCTAGAAGGGGTTCAAAAGGAAAGGAGGCGTTGTCGTCGGGACTCGAGCTCGGTCATGGCGGACGCGGCGGCGGCGCGAAGACGGCCGGAGCGGGACGAGACTGACGTGGGGCCCACACGCCAACGGTGCGAGCGGGCGCGCATGAGCCGGGCCTCGCGAAATGGGTCGATAGGGAAAACGGGTCAAAGAATGGAATTCGCCCAGACTATTTCTGAGATTTTAAATAGTTTTTCTAATTTAGAAAATACCAAAATTCAAATAAGCAATAGAAAATAGCAAATGAACTCAAAAATTCTAGAAAAATCTAGAAAATATATCTCGAGCACATAGAACCCAAATAAAATAGTTTTGGCTAATGTTCATGTTGGGATTATTCACATTAAATGTTTTGATGTAAAGTCCAATATTAAGCTTTTGAATTTAAATTCAAATAAATCCAAATGGTGAATTTTCTCCTACTAACTATTAAAAGATTTTTAAATTCTAAAATTGGGATGTTACACACTCCTCTTCCCGCCTCCCGCAAAGAAATCCTAGTTGGTGTTGGTCCCAAATTGAAAGGAATTGGTATCACCGCTCGAGACACTTGTTTGCATAATGACCCGTCGTGGCAATTGAAACAAGTAACTCCTGCTATGGTTGGGGTTCCCCGAGGTTGATTATTGTTGCTATTGTTGACATTGGGAATCCTATGTTTCTCGCATGAGACACTAGTGCCGGTCCCGAATCCGCAGATGAATTATTGGGACGAAAAGGTCACGAGCATTGGTTCGCTCGAGCTGATTTTGATGAGCTCCGTGTTGTATCACCTTCCTTTTGCGAGATTCATCCAACTCACGACGAGAATCTTCTATGAGTACGGCTTTATCCACCATGTGCTGAAAATCCACATAATCATTTCCAACCACTTGCACTTTCAAAGTGGGGTTGAGTCCATGCTTGAATCGCTTCTGACGTGCATTATCTGTAGCAACATCTTCTGGAGCATAGCGAGAAAGTTGAGTGAACTTGTTGAGATATTCACCCAAAGACATGTTTCCTTGCTGTAGTTCGCGAAATTTATTCTTCTTCATTTCCACTATACCATCCGAACATGAGCTTGACGAAAAGTCATTAAAATTCCTCCCAAGTGATAGCGTGGGAATTCTATGAGTCATGTGTAGTTCTTCCACCATTCTCGCGTGCAGACTCTTCCAACTAATGTGAAGCATAAAGAACTTTCTCACGATCATTGCATTGAGCAATGGCGAGCTTTTTCTCCATCGAACGGCCAATCTTCTCGGCCCAAAGGTTCGCGATTTAATGAGAAAACGTGAGGTGGACGAGTCCTCATAAAGTCCGATAGCTTGGAATGACGATGAATCGCGCGAATACAGCCGCTTGATTATTCGACTATTCGATCGCTTTGGTTCAACAAGTTTACTATTGCAATGCGGTCCGACTTTGTTGCCGCCATCATGGTGTTCATGTTCTGCATCATTGCACTCATGAATTGCGTCTGAGCTGCTAGAAGTTGTGCCATGTTTGGCTCTACGGCTCCAAGGGCTGGTGACTGGTCACTTGCATTGACATTGGCATTGGCATTGGCATCCTCTGACTGAGTACGGTTCAAAGTATTGCGAGTATCAACCATCTGCGATAATCCTTCACGGGTTTAGTAGATAAGATAGAAAAGCAATGTAAATAAGGGAGAATAGCACAATAGATGAGATAGACAAGATAGAGTAGATGGAAACAGCCTAGTTAGGGGAATAGATTATACCCAAAGGTAAAGACAAGAAGACATAGCTAAAACGCTATGAAAGCACAATAAAACTCTTCGAATTAAAGCCTTAGTGTGACTGCAACATAATGCTTAACAAAGAAAATCGCAGCTCCCACTTGCACACAACCCAAATGAAGACCTATTACAACAACGATCTAACACGTTACTAAACTCTAATAGGACGACTCTTACTCTAGACCAGACAACGAAAAACTCTTCAGGGACGACTTGAACAAAGCGGCGAAAATACTCTTGACGATTGCCGATGACTTGACTTCTTTCTTCCGAACTAGAGAAATTAGTGAGGTGAGAAAGTCAATTTAAGATTATAAAACAAGGTTCAGCAAAGACGAGAAAAGAATTGAATAGGATAAGAATAGAATAGACTGAGATGAGAAGAGAATAGAGTAGATGAGAAAAGAACAATTACTCAAGTCAAATTGAGTTGATTTGATTTAGAAAATAAAATTTGAAGCTTTTAGTTAAAACGACCATGCTAACTAAGGTTACGTTCTACAGTCGATATGGCTCTGATACCACCTCTATCGGGACCCAAAAATACATCTCAGGAACCCTCTGTGTATTCTGAACTAGTCCCAGATCAGTAGCTAGCTCACACAGGGAACAATGATGAAATACCACCCATTTATTCGATTTAACTAAAAAGATCTCAAAGTAACAAATAATAATAATAACTGAACCTTATGGTTAACGTTTACTTAACTTGGGGACAACCCAGATGGCCGGAGGCGACGATTAGGCGGAGGTTGGGCCACGGCACGACGGATCCGGGCTCACTGGCTTGGGGCGAAACCGAGGTCACCGGGAGGTAGCCCTCGACCTTACGAACTCGAGGGAGGCGGTGGCGAGGCTTGAGCGGCTTCGATGGCGAAGAACAAGCTCGTTGGAGTTGCGGCGGCACAAAGCTTCCTTCGACGATTTCCGTGGCTAGGCTTCGATCTTGGGTGCAAGCGGTTGGGGAAGGGATGCGAGGCTGGGGTGCCCTCCTTTATACACACCGCCGTGAGGAACTGTGGCGTAGACGGCGAAGATAGACGCGGCGGCGGCGTGGATAAGGAAGGAGGTGTCCACATGGCGCGTGCGTTTCGACAAGGTCGCCGCACATGGCTCCGCGGCATGGTCGGTAGGTGGGACCATACACGCGCGAGAGAGAAGGGATGCGGTCGCATGGTTCTCGGGCCTAAGTGGAGGAGAGTTGGGCCAAGGCTTAGGTTTCGCCCAAAGGACTGCTTCCGATATTTTTATTAGTTTTTCTTTTAGAAAATAGCGTAAACTCCAAATAACACTTAGAAAATAGCAAATGCACTTTAAAAATTCTAGAAAATATATCCAAGCTCATAGAACCCAAATAAAATAATTTTGATAATAGTTGATGTTGACACTATTCATATTTAATTGTTTTTGAACTCAAAATTCATATTAAGCTTTTAAGTTTAGCGTAAAAAAATCCAAATAGTTATTTTTCTTTAAAACTTCAAAAATGACCAAATTTTTGGGATGTTACATCCTCCCAACTCCAAATGTTGCTGCTAGGATTTGTTACTATTGTTGTTATCTCATGTAATCAAATTCTTTTTTTAATGTTTAGGTTTTCCCATCCTGGCCCACATTAAAGAAGAAGAAGCAACCTAACCGAGGCCGAGGGGCGAGCACCTCGCTTCCTCCCACCGAGCTATCGCTGTGCTTAATGTAATCAAATTCTTGTAACATATATAGCGTGATCTCGTTGTATCTCACACCGCTCTTGTACTATATATAGTTGAGGAATACAGAGATTATACATGCGCCTAAAAATTAATACATGTCTTACATCGACAACAAAGACTCCATCCACCACTAAGAGGCCATGAAGAAGGAACCGCCAATATTGATTTTCAAGATTTCATCTTCAGTGCTTTCATTTCATCCAAGCTACGCCTAGTCCTTCCCATCATTCCTTTTGTATTCACCAAACAAAGAAACATAATAACAGATCTTATTAACAACTTCATCTCAGATCAAAAGCAACCTCATCCTCCGCGCTTATTACGTGAAGACCGCTGGCACCCAAAATGCACTCGACCTTCTGTATACCGCACTAGTCCAGATCATGCTAGTGCACACAAAGGGCAACATCGATGAAATATCATTTTCATATGCAAAGATGACTAATAAATAGGCAAATAACAATAAATATCGAGTAAAGACCTTAAGGTCAAAGCTACAATTAATGCCTCGTAAAGTTTAATAGCTCAATGAAGTCACAATGAACGAAACGGAATAACTTCAATGAAGCCCATCCATATGCCCATAGGCAATCGGTCAAAGCGCGACCTAGTTCTTCTTGATCCTTGAAGTAGACCCCGTTGACCGACGATTCCTCCATTTCAGAGGTTTGGGCGCAAGTTTTACAACAAGCGTGAGTACACAACCGCACTCGCAAGTCATACCACGTAATGCAATGTATAGATGCATGCTTATTCCAAAGGAAATGGCTTCGTGGTTATTTTTGTAAATACAACATTTGCAATTGAATACAAATAATAGATTGAAAGCATAATTCAAAACAAATAGACAATATTAATTTAATGCTTATTTTCACAAAGACACATAGCCTAATCAAATTCTTTCACACAACCATATGACTTAAATCACACAAATTGCCCTTCCCAAAGGTTTTATGAAAATCTACCCTCGTGTGAAATCCCGAGCATGTCCATGATCATGACGCGCTGCTCGAATAGATTGTTTAACACTCGCAGAGGTTGTACACTTTACCCACAAGATGCAATCAATCGATCGTAGCTGATCACAAAAACCTTTCGTAAACTTCATCTCAACATTGATACTCCCGACGTGCTTACAAACCGCTATGCCAACCCAAACGAAGCGCTTTGGCATAACACACATCGTTGGACAGGGACACGGCGAACCGCTCCGTGATGCGACTACCTTGTAGTACACACCTCCACCCATAGCCTAACCTACAGCCTGAGTAATCAATGCCAAGAATCCATAACCTACTAAGTTAGGCCCGTCCCATACCAGGTGTAACATCCCTAATTTGCAAGTTTTTGAGTTTTTCCAAAAAGTTTTAAAAGTAACCATTTGGTTTAAGTTGGAAAAGCTTAAATTTGAAATTTAGAAGTCAAAAACCTTTTAAATTGAAATAATCCAACTTCAATTAAAATAAAAAGTTAGTTTATTGGAGCTTCTTGGATTTTATTTGGATTTTAAGCCTTTATTGCATTTTCTGGAATTTAATTTGGCTTTTCCCTTTTTGTTTGAAGCCAAAATCTATTTTGTTTGCAAAATTAAAAACTAAAGCATAGCTAAGAGTATTTTTATTAAGTTCCATATAATTCAAGGATCCTCGTGAATTTTCCTAGAATTTTTGGACACAGAGCTATTTTCTAAAAGCCTTTTGCTTTTCGATTTCTTTATTCAAAATCTTTTGAAAATTCATTTTCGCTCGTGGCTGAATCTTCCTCGCCCAGCCACGCCCGCTAAGACTCCACGCCGCGCCGCGCTTCCCTCCCGCACTGTCCGATCGAACGGACGCATCCCCGCAGCCACGCCTCCACCTCCCACCGTCCGACGAAATCGGACGCACCGCCGCCATTGTCTCCCACGCTTCTTCCTCCTCCGACTTCTCTTCGCCGCGCTGCGCGCGCTGCGTTCGCTTTCTCACCGCCGCCGCCGCGCTCTGCTTTCCTCGACACGAGCATCGAGTGCGGCGTGTTCCGCCAGACTTCACAGCGCTTCGCTGCACCCTTCTTTCTTCTCTCTTCCGCGCCGCACGCATCCCCGCCGACTTCCCCACCGCATTGACCTCCACGCCGCTTCCCGTCCGAGCCACCCCTGTGCCTATAAAGGCGAGCACCGAGATCGCCTCCTCTCCTCTCTCTTTCCCTCTTCTCCCGCCTCCCGCCTCTCCGCCGCGATTGCTGCTCTTCGCCGCCACCGGTCGCCGCCGCCTAGCACCGCCTCCGAGCATCCCCGCCGCCCGACTTCACCTCCGGCCGCAAGGACGCCGCTGTTTCGCGCGCGCACTCACTCCTCTGAGGCCACCGAACATCGCCGCCACGACCGCCGCCGCTGCTTCGCCGCCGACGCCTTCCAGCTGACGCCGCCCTCGGGTTGGTGAGCAATGAGACGCCGCCCCTCTAGCCTCGTGCCTCGCCGCCGCCAAATCCCGCCAACGCCGGTGACTCGGCCGTGAGCGCCGCGGCTCGTCCGACGCGCCGCGACGTACGCCACATCAGCGCAAAGTCAAGCACCACATCGCATTTTGTCGATGTGGCGCCCACGCTGCCCGCGTGGCACACCCCACTCTAAACCTGGGCAAATCTTGTAGACCCCGCCCACCATGCACTTCTTATCGACAAAGGCCCTACATGTCGCTTTCTTTTTCTTTATTTTTCTTCCGACAAATTTCTCCTCACGACGTCATATTGACATTTTCCTTTACAAAAATAATTCCAAAATGAGAAAATCCCCAAATCTTTCATTTTATGTGTTTTCCAACTCTAAGGCCATAACTTCTTCGCTCAACTCCGATTCGAGTGATTCAAATTTCTAAATTCATCTAAAATCCTCTTACTATTGGTACTAATTTGGTATTTATTTGGAATTTATTTGTAGTGGTTTTATTTATTTTTCTCTTCCGCACGTAGAAACCGGCCGTAAGATTTCTGACCGACGACCAAGCTCCTCAACTCTTCACCAAGGCAAGTCATAGACCCTTGATCATATTGAACCCATCTTTATAAAACTATATTGTTTTATTTATACACGCATTGCTATTTTATATATTAAATTGTTTCGAGAGTAGATAAATGCCTAATTGTCAGATACCTCCTTGATAAATTGCAAAAACATGTACCTTTGAATGACATGAACCCTTCGACACCATAGGAGGGTTTATTTTAGTTGGAAATTGATAAATTATCAACTCGTATCGATATGCTTAGCCCCGCTTTAGTTGTACGTCGACTCATGATCACATGCTTATGAATGAACGTGACTAAAGGAATTATGGAATCGTGGCGCGACCACTTTTATTATAAGATGTTGTGCCAAGGCTAGGGTGGTCTTTGGCCGGGTTGAACTGAAAATGTTTTATGCTCGGGCAAAGTGGATGGTGGTAAGTGTGGGTGCCGTAACGCACATCGGGGCGTGGATTAGTCTCACCTGAGCAGCCAACTAAGGACTTAACCTTGAACCATTGATCTGGGTAACATCGAGCAACCACATGTCCAGGATGGGGTGGACTCGCCTAATAATTAGCAATGAGCCGACTAGGTTCTCTGCGGTGGAGCGTACGATCACCGCGCAAGAGGGGCACGAATCCAGTGGGTGCGGCTCGTTAGAAGCGAAACCTTAGCAGCACTCTTAGCCGCCAAAGCTTTGTAACGGCCTTGTGATAATCTCTAGTCACACGCTCTAAGCGTGAAACGCTCGAAGATAAGATGATTATCTCTTGTGGGTAAAGATGTACAACCTCTCGCAGAGTGTATAAAAACTATTCGAATAGCGGTGTCCCCTGTTATGGACATGCCTTGTGATTTCACGCAAGGGTAGATGTTTTCTTCAAAATGGTGGAAATGATGGTTCTGATGGAATGGTTGGGTGGACCTCTAGTTGTTTCAAAGAACCGAATTACTTATGTATTACTCTTTCAAATTGTGCTTTCAATCTACTTATCGATTTATCGTTAAATGTTGCTTTCGCAAAGTAAACATAAAGCTATCCTTGACAAGCCTAGCATGAATAATAATTGCATACTGCTCCCTATGACTTGTCGAGTATATTCCAAGTACTCACGGCTTGCGCCCGTGTGATTAATCTCCACGTAAGAACCAGGAATTCAGAGTATTATGAGGAGGAGTATCCCAAAGACTTTATGGAACTAGGTCGCGCCCTCCACTCGATTGCTCGTGGGCATGTCGCGTGGCCACCTCAAGATGTTATGTTTCGCTGCAAGTTGTATTTTGTTGCTAAGCCCGTGTGGCGCACTCAGAAGACTTGACCAAAAGGTCCTTTGCTACCTAGTAATATTAATTTGTCCGCTTCATCGTTATTTTGTCAGTATGGTTGTGATTGCACCAATGTTGTAATCATGCGAGCTAGCTATCGATCCGGGACTAGTTCTCAAGGCACGAGGGTCCTAGGGTTGCATACCCGGGGTCCCGACAGAGGTGGTATCAGAGCCATATCGATCGTGAGGACGAACCATAGCTAGCATGGTCGTTTAGTCAAAAAAATATATTTTCTAAATCAAACCAACAAATTAATGTGAATAATTATTCTTCTCTTACCTGATTCTATTCTTCTCTCATCTCCTTCTTAGATTTTTATATCTTATCTATTCTGGAAACTCTATTTTCGAATTTAAATTGACCTCTCTACCTCCGTAATCTCAAGGATCGAGCCTTGTTTTGGCCGATCGTCCCAAATAAGTTAAATTAGAAGTGTTTTAATAGGGCTACCCTCCTAGTGTAGTATCGCTTAATAGGCCTTAGCTTTGAGTTTGTTGCTTTATTAGCTTTTCCGCTATTTGTTCTTCTGGTTTAACCGAACATCCGCAATTAGGTTGCTCTATCCTTTCCCCTGCTCTCCTCGCCTTTTGTGCTTTTCCTCTTATCTATCGTGCTTTCTTCCTCGCCTATTAAACCCGAGAAGTTTTGTGCGATGGTTCGCACTCGCAACTCGCAAGCCAAAGTTGACCCAAGAGATCTCAATACCCCGCCACCACCACCTCCTCCAACAGCTATGGCGTATCAAGGTTTGGGTCGGCCATGGCAGCCCAAACATAGCCGATGAGCTCAATGATGCAATATGAACCGATGATGACTCAACAGAGCTGCATCACGCAGCCCTTCTTGCAATAATGAACCGTAATAGCCAAGCCACCGCCGCGACACCACCACCATCACCACTTTTCCTACCAAGGTCGGCAGATTCATGAGAACTCATCCACCTACATTCTCTAGCTCCTCCGAGCCATTGGATGCGTATGACCGGCCGCGCCAACCAAAAGAAGCTTGCCATTACCCGGTGTGATGACCGTGAGAAAGTCCTGTATGCAGCACACCAACTTGAAGGTACCGCCGCAGAATGGTGGGAGAACTATTGTGCCGCCCATGAGAACCACCAGAACATTGGTTGGGCTGAGTTTTCGGAAGCTTTCCGCCATTCCCACATCCCTGATGGAAAGGTGGAAATGAAGAAGAATGAATTTCGCGAGCTGAAGCAAGGAAACATGTCCATGAGTGAATACCTTAATAAATTCACTCAATTCTCACGATATGCTCAAGAGGACGTCACCGCAGATGATGCACGTCAGAAGCGTTTCAAGCGTGGACTCAACCCCAGCTTGAAGGTTCAAGTCATCGGCAATGACTATGCAGATTTCCAGCATTTGGTGAACAAGGCTATGCTCATAGAAGAGTCTCGCCGTGAGCTGGCAGAGTCTCATAAAAGGAAGATGATGCAACATGGTGCGCATCAAGGTCATTCGCAAAGAGCCAGTCGAATGTACAAAGACCTACCCGCTTTGCTCCTCCCGTCATGTTCAAGACTCCAAGAATAAAGACTCGCCTGATCGCATTAGGATTTCGCACCCAACAACAACATCAACAACCACCTCCAAGAAATCCCAATCTCGCCATAGAGTCACTTATTTCAATCGCCACCGGGGCATTACGTCGTTAATCGCTCGCAGAGGCAAGGTCCTTCGCCTCGCCGATTCAACTTGGGAGCTACTCCAACCGTAACCCCATGCCTAGAGTCGACGTGGAGCACCTCGCACTCCACCGCACTCACCTAAGACCCTCGCCTTATGGAAAAGGCCATGTGAACCACATCACTATGGAGGAAGCCCGCATAGCCCGAATGTCGTGGCCGGGTAAGTTCCTAGTAAATTCAAAGACTGCCATCGCTCGCTTGATTCGAGCTCGATTCGCTTGTTTCATGGATTTTGCCGCAAAGCTCGCTTGAAGGTTTCAAACCTTAAGATCGCTTGTTGGTTCAATCCCCTGTTCGGAGTTGCGCAACCGTGGCTGCCTACAAGTTAAGATGATCATAGAAGGGGTAGAATTCTTAGCCAACCTGATAATCATTGGCACCAAATCCCTAGATGTGATTTTGGGTATGGATTGGCTTGCTAAGGACCAAGCAATTTTGGATTGTGGTGGCAGAAGCATCACCTTGGTCAGTCCAGGTGGGACTAGAGTAAAATTTGAAGCCCCCATGAAGAAGCATGATGGAGCGTTAGTCTGCAGTGTCAAGACCCTATCCCTGGAAGATGTACCGGTAGTCAGAGAATTTCCAGATGTCTTTCCTGATGAATTACCTGGAATGCCACCAGACAGGGACCTAGAGTTTGTCATCAATCTAGTCCCAGGAACCACACCAATTTCCAAGAGACCCTACCGCTGCCGTTGATCATTTAGTCGAATCAAGAAGCAAATCAAGAGATGCAAGAAAAGGATTTGTCCGCCCAGCTCACCTTGGGAGCACCGGTCATCTTTGTTGCAAAGAAAGACGGCACCAAAGGATGTGTGTGGATTACCGCCACTCAACGAAGTCACCATCAAGAATAAGTACCTCTACCTAGGATTGATGATTTGTTTGATCGCTGAAAGGAGCCGAGTGTTCTCTAAGATAGACTTAAGGTCGTAATACCATCGCTTGAAGATCCGCCAAGAGGATATACCCAAGACAAATTTCTCAACCCGATATGGATCGATGAGTTCACTGTTATATCTTTTGGATTGACCAATGCCCTCGCTACTTTATGAACTTGATGAATAAAGTATTCATGGAGTATTTGGATAAGTTCGTTATTGTCTTCATTGACGACATTCTAGTATATTCCAAGAGTGAAGAAGAGCATGAAGAGCACCTTCGCTTGATTCTCGACTAGGCTTAGAGATCATCAACTCTATGCCAAATTCAGCAAGTGTGAGTTTTGGATGAAGGAAGTTACTTTTCTCGGGACATGTCATGTCCGGCATGAGTCACAACCCCAAAGAAGGTCGAGGACGTGCTCAATTGGGAGTCACCAAGCCGCACTGCATCGTAAGTTTCCTTGGTATGGCAGATATTACCGCCGTTTATAGAAGGTTTCTCCAAGATAGCAAGACCCTCACTTAGTTGTTGAAGAAGGAAAAGAAATTTGCTTGGACGCTGTAATGTGAGCAGAGTTTTCAAGAATTGAAGAAGCGCTAACCACCGCTCCAAAGGTTGGTTTTGCGATGTCCGAAAGGATTTTGAGATTTTCTCAGATGCATCACGACAAGGTCTCTGATGTGTTCTAATGCAAGAAAGGAAGGTAGTAGCTTATGCTTCACGCCGCTGAGGCCTCATGAAGTAAACTACCCCACTCATGATTTGGAATTGGCCGCAGAGTGCATGCTTTGAAGATATGGCGCCATTACTCATCTGAATCGCCGTGAAGTCTACACCGATCATAAGAGCTTGAAGTACATTTTCACCAAGTCGATCTCAATATGAGGCAAAGAAGATGGTGGAATTGATCAAGGATTACAATGTTGGAATCCATTACCACCCCGGCAAGGCTAATGTGGTAGCAGATGCGTTAACTAGAAAGGTCTATTGCAATACCCTGATGATCAAGGAAAGTCAGCCAGCATTACATGAAGAATTTCATAAGCTCAAGCTTGAATTGGTTGAAGAAGGTTATTTGGCTGCGTTGGAAGTGCAACCAACTCTACAGAGTCGATCGTGAAGCCCAGATCGAAGATACAGATATCAAAGAGATCAAAAGTAATATGAAGAAGGGTAAATCCCTAAGATTTTCAGAAGATGAAAAAGGAACTATTTGGTTCGATAAGCGTATCTGTGTACCGGACCAAAAAGAGCTCAAGCAATTGATACTCAAGGAAGCCCATGAGACCTTGTATTCCATTCACCCTGGAAATGCCAAAATGTATCAAGATCTTAAGGAAATGTATTGGTGGCCTAGTATGAAGCGAGAAATCGTTGAATATATAGCACAAGGTGATGTTTGCCACGGGTTAAAGTCCGAGCATCGAGACTGGCCGACTCGCAACCTTTGCGGATCCCCGAATGGAAATGGGAAGAAATTGGCATGGACTTCATCACCGCCCGCCAAGAACAAGAGCCGGATATGATTCTATTTGGGTAATTGTAGATCGCCTGACAAAAGTTGCCCGCTTTATCCCAGTCAAGCCCACCTACTCAGGAGACAGACTTGCAGAATTGTACATGACAAGGATAGTATGCCAGCATGGAGTGCCAAAGAAGATTGTGTCTGATCGAGGATCCCGCTCACCTCAAGATTTTGGCGTGGTCGCACTGTTTTGGGTACTAATTTGAATTTCAAGATACCTACCATCCCTGACAAATGGGCGCATGTAAAGTGAATCAAATCCTAGAAGATATGTTAAGAGCCTCGCGCTCGAGAACCAAGCCGCTTGGGATCGATGCTACCTTATGCGGAGTTTTCATATAACAACAACCATCAATCGCCTACAAATGTCCCCGCTTAGCCCTTTACGGAGAAAGTGCAACACCCCGTATTGGATCAAACAAGAGAAGGACAAGTACTAGGACCGATATCTCAAAGAAGCCAAGATCAAGTTCGCAATCGAGATAAGCCGAGAACACTCGATTAGGCAAAAGAGCTATGCCGATAACCGCCGCGAGATTTAGCGCTCGCCCCGAGATCATGTGTACCAAGGTTTCACCTCTCAAAGGAATGCGCCGCTTTCAGTAAGTGGGAAGCTTGCACCAAGATACATTGACCTTTTCCAATCCTAGCCGTAAGAGGAGAAGTTGCTTACCAATTGAGCTTCACCCGCCTATCGATGTGCATAGCATCTTCCATGTGTCTCGCTTGAAGAAGTGTCCAGGTGCCGTAAGAGCAGATGCCGCTAGAAGCGCTTGATTTGCAAGAAGATCTCACCAACAAGGAGCATCCCGCAAGATTCTAGAAGTGTCCGAGCGCAGACCGTAAACAAGATCCTTCGTTTCTGCAAAGTTCAGTGGGGCAACCACACCGAAGAAGAAGCCACCTGGGAGCGTGAAGAGGACCTGAAGGCCGAGTTCCCGCACCTATTCCCTAGTCAACCTGAATCTCGGGCTCGAGATTCCCTTTAAGGGGTGTAGGTTTGTAACATCCCTAATTTGCAAGTTTTTGAGTTTTTCCAAAAAGTTTTAAAAGTAACCATTTGGTTTAAGTTGGAAAAGTTTAAATTTGAAATTTAGAAGTCAAAACCTTTTAAATTGAAATAATCCAACTTCAATTAAAATAAAAGTTAGTTTATTGGAGCTTGGATTTTATTTGGATTTTAAGCCTTTATTGCATTTTCTCGAATTTAATTTGGCTTTTCCTTTTGTTTGAAGCCAAAATCTATTTTGTTTGCAAAATTAAAACTAAAGCATAGCTAAGAGTATTTTTATTAAGTTCCATATAATTCAAGGATCCTCTCGTGAATTTTCCTAGAATTTTTGACTACAGTAGCTATTTTCTAAAAAGCCTTTTTGCTTTTCGATTTCTTTATTCAAAATCTTTTGAAAATTGCTTTCACTGTGGCCGAATCTCTCTCGCCCGGCCACGCCCGCTAAGACTCCACGCCGCGCCGCTCTCTCTCCCGCACCGTCCGACGAACGGACGGCATCCCCGCAGCCACGCCTCCACTCTCCCACCGTCCGACAAATCGGATCGCCGCCACCATCGCTCCCACGCTTTCTTCCTCCTCCGACTCTCTCGCTGCACTGCGCTGCGGTGCCCGCTTCGCGCCGACCGCCGCGCGCGCGGTTCTCCTCGACACGAGCATCGAAAGCGCGTGTTCCGCCGACTCATTGCCGCTCCAAATACGGCACCCTTCTTCTCTCTTCCCCGCCGCACGCATCTCCCGCCGACTTCATCGCCATTGACCTCCACGCCGCTCTCCTCGTCCGAGACCCCGAGGCCTATAAAGGCGAGCACCGAGATCGCTCCTTCTCCTCTCTCTTCCTCTTCTCCCGCCTCCCGCCTCTCCCGGCCGCGACAGCGCTTGCCGCCGCCGGCCACCGGTCGTCGCCGCCTAGCGCCGCCCGAGCATCCTCGCCGCCCGACTCGCCGCCCGACCTCGCCCGATTTCGCAAGGACGCCGCTGCCTCGCGGCGCGCACTCCACTCTCTCGAGGCCACCGAACATCGCCGCCACGACCGCCGCCGCTGCTTCTCGCCGCCGACGCCTTCCGGTGATGCGCGCCCGCGGTTGGTGAGCAATGAGATCGCCGCCCTCTAGCCTCGTGCCTCACCGCCGGCCAAATCCCGCCAACGCCGGTGACTCGCCGTGAGCGCCACGCTCCGTCCGACGCGCCGCAGACGTGGCCGCCACATCAACGCTAGTCAGCAGCCACATCAAGATTTTCCGATGTGGCACCACGCCAAGCCCGCGTGGCACACCCCACTCTAAACCTGGTGCAAATCTTGTAGACCTCGCCCACCATGCACTCTCACCGATGGGCCCCACATGTCGCTTTTTTTCTTTTATTTTTCTTCCGACAAATTTCTCTCGCGACGTCATATTGACCTTTTCCTTTACAAAATAATTCCAAAAATGAGAAAATCCCCAAATCTTTCATTTTATGTGTTTTCCAACTTCGTAAGGCCATAACTTCTTCGCTCAACTCCGATTCGAGTGATTCAAATTTCTAAATTCATCTAAAATCCCTCTTACTATTGGTACTAATTTGGTATTTATTTGGAATTTATTTGGAGTGGTTTTATTTATTTTGCTCTTTCCGCACGTAGAAACCGCTTTCTAAGATTTCTGACCGACGATCAAGCTCCTCAACTCTTCACCAAGGCAAGTCATAGACCCTTGATCATATTGAACCCATCTTTATAAAACTATATTGTTTTATTTATACACGCATTGCTATTTTATATATTAAATTATTTCGAGAGTAGATAAATGCCTAATTGCTGTATACCTCGTTGATAAATTGCAAACAAACATGTACCCTTGAATGACATGAACCCTTCGACACCATAGGAGGGTTTATTTTAGTTGGACATTGATAAATTACCAACTCGGTATCGATATGCTTAGCCCCGCTTTAGTTGTATCGTCGACTCATGATCACATGCTTATGAATGAACGTGACTAAAGGAATTATGGAATGTGGCGCGCCACTTTTATTATAAGATGTTGTGCCAAGGCTAGGTGGTCTTTGGCCGTTGAACTGAAAATGTTTTATGCTCAAGCAGTGGATGGTGGTAAGTGTGGTGCCGTAACGCACATCGGGCGTGGATTAGTCTCGCCGAGCACCAACTAAGGACTTAACCTTGAACCATTGTTCGGGTAACATCGCAACCACATGTCCGTGATGGGGTGGACTCGCCTAATAATTAGCAATGAGCCGACTAGGTTCTCGCGCGTGGAGCGCGATTCACGGCGCAAGAGGGGCACGAATCTAGCGGTGCGGCTCGCTTGAAGCGAAACCTTAGCGGCGCTCTTAGCCGCTCAAAGCTTTGTAATGGCCTTGTGATAATCTCTAGTCACACGCTTCTGCGTGAAACGCTCGACAATATAAGATGATTATCTCTTGTGGGTAAAGTTGTACAACCTCTGCAGAGTGTATAAAAACTATTCGAATAGTCGTGTCCCTGCTATGGACATGCCTTGTGATTTCACGCAAGGGGTAGATGTTTTCTTCAAAATGGTGGAAATGATGGTTCGAGTGGAATGGTTGGGTGGACCTCTAGTTGTTTCAAAGAACCAATTACTTATGTATTACTCTTTCAAATTGTGCTTTCAATCTACTTATCGTATTTACTATTAAATGTTGCTTTCGCAAAAAGTAAACATAAAGCTATCCTTGACAAGCCTAGCATGAATAGTAATTGCATATCGTTTCTATGATTTATCGAGTACATTCAAAGTACTCACGCTTGCGCTCAGGTGATTAATCTCCACGTAAGAACCAGGAATTGGTGAGTATTATGAAGAGGAGTATCCCAAAGACTTTGCGAACTAGGTCGCGCCCTCCACTCATTGCCTGTGGGCATGTCACGGGCCACCTCAAGATGTTATGTTTCACGCAAGTTGTATTTTGTTGCTAAGCCCTGTGTGGCGACTCAGTAACACTTGACCATAAAGTCCCTTTTGCTACCTAGTAATATTAATTTGTCCGCTTCATCATTATTTTGCTGTATGGTTGTGATTGCACCGATGTTGTAACTGTGCGAGCAAGCTACTGATCTGGGACTAGTTCTGAAGGCACAGAGGGTCCTGGGGTTGCATACCCGGGGTCCCGACACCAGGCATGTGGTCGTACAGTAAGGCTCAGTTCAATGGCGCACAAAGTTAAGTCCTTAATTGACCAAGGCAAGACTTCCATGTTCTAACTAGATCACAAAGATTATCATTCCCATTCACAAAGTCCACCATATCACAAAGTATCCACCACTTGCCTCAGTTTATATCCTTTCCCACCCTGTTGGTTAAGGGCAACACATGCTATCACAAAGTAATAACACATAGCGCATACGCTTTATCACAAAGTTCCATAATCACTTAATCAAATTTATAATTGCAACTCAGTGATGATGATGACTCGTTGCATGGCTTAGCAATCTACTCTGACTAACCAACCCACGCTGGTAATACCATAGCACCAACTAAATATGAACCAATCTAGGGTGACAAAAGATTATGACATACAATAGACAAAGTGGATATAACAAATTGGATTAATAGCTAAACCTAAAAACATTTAAATAATTACTTAAAGTAAATGCAATAATTTAAATCAAAGTAATTTTAAAACTGGGATTCAATATGATCAAAGGTATAACTTGCCTTGCTATAGCAATGATGATCTTATTTTATCCTCAATCCTCTACTTGCTTGATCTTCAACTCCTTCGGACGATTCCGGGACTTCGGCGTCTAACGAGAAAGAAAACGCAAAACAAACTAAATTCAAAATACAAATCAAATAAACTCCAAATTGAAATTGAATGGTATTGGAAGGTAGATATTGAATTTAGATGAATTTAGAAACTTGAATGGGTTCAATCGAATTGGATGAAGAAGATATGGATCTCGGAAAATTGGAATTCACATGAAATGATGAAAGTTTCTACGGAATATTCTATTCCGAAAATATTAGAAAAAGAATAAGTGTATGATAGGTGGGACCGATCAGATTTATGGATTTCTAGAATTAAAATAATTCCAGAAATAAGGTAGAGAGAGTGACAAGTGTGACCAATAAGATAAAAGGACTTTTCAAGAATTAAATTAATTCCAAAATAGGATTAGGTTGACATGTGGGCCACTCGTCTATGGACCAGGTCCACAGAGATAAGCTAGTCCACGGTTGACCAAGCTCATGAACAAGGGTTGATCAAGAGTTGACTGACATACGGAACCTGCATATAAGTGAGAGAAGTAATTAGGATTTTAATGTGGGTGGATGACATGTGGGGACAACATGTAAGGAAGATGAATAGATATCTATTCTCTTGTATGATAGATGGGGCCCATTCATCGTAGAGAGAGAGGAAGAGTATATGAGGCTTAAATTAATTGATGGAAAAGAAAGGCTTAAAGGAAGCTATAGCTGCAACCGACGTCACAGGAACAGGAAGGCTTGTTTGGCCTGCTCATGGCGGCATGGAAGCAAAGATTTAGTACTGTGATGGCAAAGCAAGGATTAGAGAAGATTGAGAGAAGAGAGGCTACTTAGCTTCACACATGAGAGAAAGGAAAGGAACCCAGAGAAGCAATAGAACCGAACCAAACCAAGAACTCACGCACTGGACACAAACATGAACAGTAACAGAGGCTTCATGGTTGATTCTTGCTCATGGAGGTAACGACGAACGGAGGCGAACCAACAGTGGCAAAGGGGCAAAACGGAAAGGAAACGATGAGCCGGAGATGATGACACGGTCCGGACATCAAGATTTTGCTCCATGCGACGGCAATGACGCCAAGAATGACGACGACGCGCCTCACGCGCGCAGAACACTTCCGCGATGCTCGCGGTGCGAGGAGGGTGAGCACGCGAGAACGCGTGACGCGAACTCAACGGTGGTGGAGTTGAAGGCGGGGATCAACGGCTGCGTAGTAATTGGCCGAGAAGGACGACGAATAAGAGGCGAGAACGCCGATTCTCACCGCACGGTGGATGAAACTTGAATCCAAAAGATGCGAAAATAGGTATGGACGAGGCACAAGATGACGCGATCGGATTTTGGAAAACTCACCAGAAGCGAGGAACGCGATGAACACGTTTCGCATTAGAGCTTGACATGGCCGACGGTGCTCCGTGATCTTTGGGCTAAGAGGAAGAAACCATGACGAACGCGACGATGCGGCCAACGCCGCGACGGTTCGCCGGGGACGCCGAATGAAGGCGCAGTCACGGAGAAGAACTTCATTGAGCTCGGTTTTCTCGAGATTGCGACGAAAATAGATAGGTTTGGAGGAAACCAAAACAGGGATTGGAAGAGGAGATCAAGACGGACGCGTAAGGCACAAACGGCCGCTTTATATGCACCGTGGAGGAAGATATGGAATTTAGAAGGTTATCTGTTGCATGCGATTCGAAACGAGCTCTCGAGGTTCTACCGAGTTGGAAGATGAACAAGAAATTGCGACATCAGTAGCACGGGTAGGAGAGAGAAACCGCTGATTTTTGAAATTAAAATAAAAATCGAAAATCAAGGAGGTCAAATAAATAGCAAACAAATCCGAAAAATCTCAAAATACCCAAAATTCCTTGAAAGACAAGGAAGCCAAATAACACAAGTTTTTATTTAATTAATGTTTAGATTAGTCAGATTAAATATTTTTAATTTAGAAAATTCCCAATTAAGCTTTATTAATTCAAATAAAGTTGGTGAAATTTTTCAGGACCTAATCTACTCAAAAGGTTTTTGAAAAGCCAAATTTTGGGACGTTACAAACCTCCTTTAAAGGAATCTCGCCCCGAGATTCAAAGCCATATAGAATAGATAAGGAACTCAACCTTCGGTTTACTTTTGCTTTCAAATTGCTTTGACTTTGACAAAACGCTCTTGACCACTTACGTAACAACGCCTTGCTTCTTGCTAAACTTCGCGCTCATCAAAACTTGACAGATCGCTCTTGGCGGAAGACATCTTGAAACTTGATTGCATCTAACAGCAATTTGATCTGCTTGAAGGCACTTCGAGTGGAGGAAATCTTGTCGCGACTAGCAACTCGGTTGGCAAACTATCTCTTCTTCTCGCTTGAATTTGAACTAATCGACACATTTTTGTCGCTCACATACACTTCTTAGCACGTAACTCCATTAGGTATTATGAAGATAGACATGGTCGCTAAGGTGATAATCTGATAACTGAGTAGCTTTCTTCTGAACATCGCTACTTAAATTCCATTTAGGATTAAGGACCATTGGTCTTCGCTTCATGATTAATGCAACATCCACATACTTTGTAATTTGATCTTCTCCTAGCTGAGTGATGACTTACACAATCAACCACTATGAATTTCAGATGGTGACAACTACGACTAGCTGACATCTGGGTTGTAGGAAACTCTGCACATAACACTTACTTGCTCGACTTGGTACTCTGAGTTAAGGCACAACTCATTAATCTTATAGGCTCAGTTGCTAATACAAGATAAGCTCGGATCCTTGGTCTGACACTAACTTCTCCGACATGTCGCAAATTGATCATCTCTCAGAGATCTAATATCGCACCCATGCCGATTTAATACCATATCTGTCATATACAACCTCTATCGTATACCACTCTGCTAGACGGCATCCAAACTAGGTGATATTGACACGAATGAAGCAACAAATTTCTGTCAAATGATCAACAATCACCCTTCAAGAAGTTACATCCCGATTGGGTCCTGGGAGATCCCATATTTGAGTCCTCTGGGATAGAAGTACTCTGACTAGCCTCCGACATGTTGGCTAACTTTCTGACATACCAAAGGGTAGCCCATTCGGCGATATTTTGCTTTATTTTGGATCATCACAATTCAACTTTGAGATCTTTGTATGCCTTGGTACTTTCAGGGAAACTAGAATGCTTACACTCAAATGTTGGTTTGAGCATCAACTACTGGGGTTCCTTCTCATTAGATATGCAAATATACTCATTGATTTGTGCATCATTTCTGTTCGCCTTCAGCGGGTTCTCACATTTTCCTTGGCTTTACGTGAGGACGGACTTCCTTGACAAAACTGTCATTCCACTGTCTGGTCGATACTGATTTCCAGCATCGGTTCGAACTCTGGGGTTCAACAAATATCCTTTTGAAACTGACTTAATACTCAACTTCTGACTTTCACAAGTAACTTTAGCTGACTGATCAACAGATTCTTGTCGTAGCTCTTCTGTTTCAAAGTATTCGCCACATCGTCCAAGCTAGAGGAACGGATTTCGACTTCACGGTTCTCAATCCAATGATCGTCTTTGCTACCCCTGGTAGCAACTTCGAATTATGACTAGGATAATTCACTTCTTGAAACTTTAGTTATTAGGCAGTGCTGGCGAAACTTCTTAACACACAAATTCTTGGAGGTTCCGTGATAAAAGTTATCAAGGTTCTTTCTGGTATCTGGCAATGCGAACATTGAAGTTGTGATTAATCTCTTCTGAAATTCTTACAGACTCGGTTCACTTCTAACGGTCTGGGTGAACTTCTTCTTACAACCGTGAGGGTCTTGGCTAACTTGAAACGATCGTCTCATCGATCTTCGATCGACATCGTCTCAAAATGATCGTTTCATCGTATTCAACTAACAGTCGCTAAGCTGATGGGTTTGATTTGACACTGCCTTTTTCTGATAAAGTCATCTGATCTACTCTGTCATTTATGCGAACTCTTTTAACAACTTTTGTCATAGTTCATCTCTGACATAATTCCTTCTAGAATTGGCTGATCCTGGGTACCAAGTCAGAGACAAACTTGACTTCTAATACAGTTGCATGATGTATAGATCATGTGCATTGACAATTACATACTCTCTTGCGGATATGGACATTATTCCATGGTTAAACCCTTCAACTATTTACTGTTATTTCATAGCTATGCACAAGACTGAGTTGGAATTCAACATCACATTCCATGTTACAGCTCCACGGCCTTCAATCAACATGACTCAACGCCTGGTTACTCGACTTGCAAAGGCATATGCTGAGAAAGGCATCCAATACTTTAATATTCAATAATCCTTTTTCTTCATAACTTGCATACAAAGATGTCCACCCTTTTGCTCTCAACAGAGGAGAGGTTGCAATGATTCTCTGACTTTACTGCTACTAACAGAGACATGACATCGCATGATCCGTATCACCAATCTAGACTTTCTTGGTAACATCGCTGCTCAAACGCTCTTCTTTAATCGCCGTTGGACACACGGATCCTGTTGCATTACCTCCTGCTCTGGGAGTTATGATCTGGACTGATATATCTTCCGGCATTCTTGCATCTAGAGTTAGTGACTGGTTCCACTGAGGACACTGGCTGATGTAGTGACCTTCCTTGTGACAACTGTAACATACACGTGGTGGACACTGTGACTTGCCTGATGATATTGCACCGGAGCGACTAATCTTCTTGAAGGTTGAAATTTGATGCTTTGCAGCATCTCTGGCATAGTGGCCTTGCTCACCACATTCAAAACACACTCTTGATGATACTAGCTCGCTTCTTTTGAGGTGGGTTGCCAAGGTCAACATCCTGCCTAGGTGATTCTTTAGCTGACATATCTTATACTAATAATGGTTTGCCTTCTTTTGCTAATGTTCGACAAGAGCTCAAAATTTTCCCCCGACGCTGCATTGCGTAAGTCAACACTAAATACATAGGGCATCGCTCTGACAATGATCATCGCCACACAAGAAACATGTGATCTTGATCATGGGATATTTTCCAACGGAATGGTTTCTTCGCAATCGAACAATTGATATTGTGCTCATCGGCGCTATGGCCTATTTCTCCACAAAGGTACATGCACAATCTTTTGACTTATCCGTTGGCGCATTTCAACCGACAACGCCGATTTGGTGTAGGATATCGAAATAGCATGTTTCTCTTGATCACTTATGCTTGATATTGCATGTCGTTGGCACAAAGCGGTGGTGAACTCGCCAAGTGATGGTGTGCTCGCCCGATGGGCAAGACGAAATTTTTCCCACCAATCTAATGCAACTCCTTCTAGTTGATGAGCAGCATAGAAAACTTTCTCATTATCGTTGCACTGCACAATAGTTAGCTTTTCTTCTATGGTGCGAATCGAAGATTCTGCATCCTTGAGTGTGGTTGAACCTTCAAAAACAGGCGGCTTGGTCCTTAGGAACTTCACAAACTTGAACTGAGGGCATGTCGTTGGGATGGCAACGAGTTGTGCATCATTACGAATAGTAATATCGTCTGATGGCTGCATCGTCACTTGTATGATCTGATTCTGGGCGACAGGAAACTGGCTCGAGTTCTGATGTGTCGCTACTGGCACTGGAGATAGTTGTTGGTCATCGTCTACTCTGGTACTGACACTAGCGACGGTACGATGGCTTGCTTGATTATTCTGACTCATCAAATTGACTAAGGTAGCGATGGTCTGATTATGCTGAGTCATCCTGTTGTTCATGTTCTGCATCATCACGTTCATGGATTGAGTTTGAGCTACCAACAATTGTTCCATGACTGGATCTGCTACTCCTGGTACTAACAATCGCCCATCGATTGACAACATCCGAGCCGCATAGATCGCCTCAAGATTACTGACAAGGTTGGCTCAACTGGGGCTCTTCATCTGCTGGCTGACCAAGGCTCATAGATGCGAGGGAAAGCACAAGGTAAGGGAAGAGAATCTACTAAGGGGAGCAGGTTTAACCCAAAGAACACCAAGGAACACACAACTAGCCAGAAAGCTATTAAGAAGCATAAAACTCACAGCCAAACTACACCGAAGAAGGGAAACAAAGATCTAATCATCTAGTCGATTAAACTCTAACTTAACAGAGCGACTTGGTTCAACACACGGGAGGAATCTATGCTGATTTATCCTATATGGCTCGTCTGAAGAAAACTCGATCTGATCACGGTCTTCATCAAACGTTGACTGCTTGCAATCCTTGGAGGCGAAGCTTGGAGAAAGACAGGGTGACGTACAACTTCTTCTTGGTCTTCAATTTTTGCGATGCACTTGTCTTGAATACTTGGGAAGATGCCGATACGTTGTTGTTGGTTGCATGGTCCTCAAACAGTTGCTCAAAATAGCTCTTGGGCATCCACCAACACATTTGATATGGATAACGATGACTATAGAAGTTACGAGGGGAGAGAGTCCAATTTAATACTCCAAATGGTGAGGACGAATATAGATGAGAAAGGAATAGAATGGAAGAGTATAGAAGCTAGACAAGATGAGAATAACACATCATTAAGATTTTCCATTTGTAAAATAAGTTTTGAAGTTTCCTTACAAACGGTCATTCTAACTAAGGTCACGATCTACAGTCGATATGGCTCTGATACCACCTCTGTCGGGACCCAAAAATGCAATTCTGGACCCTCTGTGTATACTGCACTAGTCTAGCATCATGCTAGTGCACACAGTGGCAACATCGATGAAATATCATTTTCATATGCAAAGATGACTAATAAATAGGCAAATAACAATAAATATCATAGTAAAGACCTTAAGGTCAAAGCTTACAATTAATGCCTCGAAGCTTAATAGCTCAATGAAGTCAGCAATGAACGAAACGGAATAACTCGGTGAAGCCCATCCATATGCCCACAGCAATCGGTCAAAAGCGCGATCTAGTTCTTCTTGATCCTTGAAGTAGACCCTGTTGACCGACGATTCCTCCATTTCTGTAGGTTTGGGCGCAAGTTTTACAACAAGCGTGAGTACACAACCGTACTCGCAAGTCATACCATAGAATGCAATGTATAGATGCATGCTTATTCCAAAGGAAATGGCTTCTGTGGTTATTTTGCAGAAATGCTACATTTGCAATTGAATACAAATAATAGATTGAAAGCATAATTCAAAACAAATAGACAATATTAATTTAATAGTTGTTTTCACAAAGACACATAGCCTAATCAAATTCTTTCACACAACCATATGACTTAAATCACACAGCTGTCCCTTCCCAAAGGTTTTATGAAAATCTACCTCGTGTGAAATCCCGAGCATGTCCATGATCATGACGCGCTATTCGAATAGATTGTTTAACACTCTGCAGAGGTTGTACACTTTACCTACAAGATGCAATCAACTGGATCAGAGCTGATCACAACAAAACCTTTCAGAAACTTTATCTCAGCATTGACACTCCCGACGTGCTTACAAACCGCTATGCCAACCCAAACGAAGCACTTTGGCATAACACACATCGTTGGATAGGGACACGACGAACCACCCCGTGATGCGACTACCTTGTAGTACACACCTCCACCCATAGCCTAACCTACAGCCTGAGTAATCAATGCTAAGAATCCATAACATACTAAGTTAGGCCCGTCCCACACCAGGCATGTGACCAAGGCAAGACTTCCATGTTCTAACTAGATCACAAAGATTATCATTCCTATTCACAAAGTCCACCATATCACAAAGTATCCACCACTTGCCTCAGTCTAAATCCTTTCCCACATCATGGTTATGCAACACATGCTATCACAAAGTAATAACACATAACGCACACAGTTTTATCACAAAGTTCCATAATCACTTAGTTAAATTTATAATTGCAACTCAGGTGATGATGATGACTCGTTGCATGGCTTAGCAATCTACTCGTACTAACCAACCCACGTTGGTAATATCATAGCACCAACTAAATATGAACCAATCTAGGTGACAAAAGATTATGACATACAATAGACAAAGCGGATATAACAAATTGGATTAATAGCTAAACTAAAAACATTTAAATAATTACTTAAAGTAAATGCAATAATTTAAATCAAAGTAATTTTAAAAACTGGGATTCAATATGATCAAATGTATAACTTGTCTTGCTATATCAATGATGATCTTATTTTATCCTCAATCCTCTACTTGCTTGATCTTCAGCTCCTTCGGACGATTCCGGGACTTCGGCGTCTAACGAGAAAGAAAGCGCAAAATAAACTAAATTCAAAATACAAATCAAATATACTCCAAATTGAAATTGAATGGTACTGGAAGGTAGATATTGAATTTAGATGAATTTAGAAACTTGAATGGGTTCAATCGGAATTCGGATGAAGAAGATATGGCTCTCGAAAGATTGGAATTCACATGAAATGATGAAAAGCTCTACGGAATATTCTCATAATATTCTATTCCGAAAATATTAGAAAAGAATAAGTGTATGATAGGTGGGACCGATCAGATTTATGGATTTCTAGAATTAAAATAATTCTAAATAAGGTAGAGAGAGTGACAAGTGGGACCAATAAGATAAAAGGACTTTTCATGAATTAAATTAATTCCCAAAAATAGGATTAGGGGTTGACATGTGGGCCACCGGTCTATGAACCAGTCCACTGAGATAAGCTAGTCCACTGGTGGACCAAGCTCATGAACAAGGGTTGACCAAGAGTTGATACATACGGGACCCGTATATAAGTGAGAGAAATAATTAGGATTTTAATATGGGTGGATGACATGGGGACAACATGTAAGGAAGATGAATAGATATCTATTCTCTTGTATGATAGATGGGGCCCATTCGTCATAGAGAGAGAGGAATAGTATATGAGGCTTAAATTAATTGATGGGAAAGAAAGGCTGAAAGGAAGCTATAGCTGCAACCGAAGTCACAGGAATAGGAAGGCTTGTTTGGCCTCGCCATGGCGAGATGGAAGCAAAGATTTAGTACTGTGATGGCAAAACAAGGATTAGAGAAGATTGAGAGAAGAGAGGCTACTTAGCTTCACACATGAGAGAAAGGAAAGGAACCCAGAGAAGTAACAGAACCGAACCAAACCAAGAACTCACGCACTGGACACAAACATGAACAGTAACAGAGGCTTCATGGTTGATTCTTGCTCATGGAAGTGACGACGAACGGAGGCGAACCAATGGTGGCAAAGGGGCAAAACGGAAAGAAAACGACGAGCCGGAGATGATGACGCGGTCCGGACATCAAGATTTTGCTCCATGCGACGGCAGCGACGCGAAGAACGACGACGACGACGGCCTCACGGGCGCGTAACACTTCCGGCGATGCTCTGCGAAAAGGAAGGTGAGCACGGCGCAGAACGCGGTGACGCGAACTCAACGGTGGTGGAATTGAAGGCAGGGGATCAACGATTGCGGAGTAATTGGCCGGAGAAGGACGACGAATAAGAGGCGAGAGAACGCTCGATTCTCGACGCACGGTGGATGAAACTTGAATCCAAAAGATGCGAAAAATAGGTATTGACGAGGGACACAAGATGACGCGATCGGATTTTGGAAAAACTCACCGAGGAAGCGAGGAACGCGATGAACACGTTTCGGCTTTAGAGCTTGACATGGCCGACGGTGCTCCAGTGATTTTTGGGCGAAGAGGAAGGAACCATGACGTAGAATGCGACGATGCGAAGCCAACGCCGTAGACGGTTCGGGCCGGGGACGCTTGATGAAGGCGCAGTCACGGAGAAGAACTTCGGTTGGAGCTTGGTTTTCTGGAGATTGCGACGAAAATAGATCGGTTTGGAGGAAACCAAATCAGGGGATTGTAAGAGGAGATCAAGATGGACGCGTGGGCGTAAACGGCTCGCTTTTATATACACCGTGGAGAAAGATATGAAATTTAGAATGTTATCTGCTGCATGCGATCGAAACGAGCTCTCCGGAGTTTCGCTGAGTCGAAGATGAACAGTAAATCGCGATTTACTGTAGTATGTGGGCAGGAGAGAGAAAATACTGATTTTAGGAATTAAAATAAAAGATCAAAAATCAAGAAGGTCAAATAAATAGCAAACAAATCCGAAAAATCTCAAAATACCCAAAAATTCCTTGAAAGACAAGGAAGTCAAATAACACAAGTTTTTATTTAATTAATGTTTAGATTAGTCAGATTAAATATTTTTAATTTAGAAAATTCTCAATTAAGCTTTATTAATTCAAATAAAATTAGTGAAATTTTCCATAGACCTAAACTAATTAAAAGATTTTTGAAAATCCAAATTTTGGGACGTTACAAAGACCATCCCACCCACATCAAGATCAGAATTAGATCTTGGATGTTCTTCTCTAACTTCCAGATTTCTTCAAGCATATGTTGTACACCATTGCAGTTCAAAAGCTCCAACCGGTTTCTGTTCCAGATTCAGATCCCGCCAGCATTGTTTCATTTTCTTACATTTTAGGAAAAGATGGCCTCCATGTTCATCAAAGCGAAAACACAGAGGGCATCTGGTGTCAACTCGTGCAAGGGCAACTAATATGGGCCAATCTCCAAATAAAATGTTTAACTTTATTTGGATATTGGCTCGCTCATATTTTCCTCCATTCAAAACAATTTAAGCCAGTAATTGAGTTACCTCTTTGCCCCTGTTGTTGATCAGCAGCCTTCATGAACAACTTGTACGTTGATTTCACAGAAAACCTTCCTTTTGAATCTGGCTGCCAAGCTATGAAATCCTCCTCAACACGGGTAGGAATTTTCATGATGATACGAGCTTCTTCTTCATTAAAAGTTTGGTCTGAAGTCCCAGATCCCACCCCCCTGTTGTAGGATCAATCAGTTAGTCTACTTTCACCATTAAATTATTTCCCCTTCTTGAGCCAACAAACCTTGAACTGTCTGTCCCTCGGCAACCAAGGGTCTGTCCAGATTCTCACCTGGATCCATTCCATATTCTACAAATGACACCACTTTTAAGCAGCTGGATTCCTTTCAGCATGCTCCTCCAAGCGTAAGACATGCCCTGTTTTGGTTTGGCCTCAAGAACCCCGCAGTTTGGATGGTATTTAGCCTTGATCACTTTAGCGCATAGCGAGTCTGGGCACTGTATCAATCGCCACCCCTGCCTTGCAAGCATGGCGATATTAAATGCATCGAGGTCTTAGGGCTTATTTGCATCATAGGAATAGCGGACGAATTGCAACCCAAAGGAAATTTTTTTCCCTTTGGGTGTTTGGGAGGAATGGTCCATTCCATTCCTTTGAAATTTCTCCCTATTCCTATGGTTTTGGAGGGGCAAAAAATTGATAACAGCTTATGGCAAATTTTCCTACGAATGTTACAAATTCCAATGCAATCCCCCTCTTGCTCTCTTACACATGTACAATTTTCAGTTACCTGTATTTTTTCATGTAAATGATCCAAAAATACTATTCCTATGTTTTGTTTTATTGAGTTTTTGCACTTGCATTCATATGCTTTTGCTGTTCCCACAATTTTTCTTTGCTGTGCTCCAAACAGGCCCTTAATGGACTACACGAGCCAATTGTCTCAACCTCTAAAAAAACTTAACATGTGCATGCATGCCGACAAACTCGTTCAACATTTTGTGCTCCTGATACTAGCACTAAAACTGATATGACAAACAAAACTCGCAGCAGAACATCGAAACGATTCACCAAGATGGCAGGATTACAAGCAGCAGCGGAGATATATGGTAACGCGGGCAGCTCGTCTCTCGTATTGTGTACGAGTCGGGAGCAGTAAGGTTGGGCTCAACACTGTACGTTAATGCCAAGACAACAGTAGGAACATAAGACGAAGAACGAACGTTACAATTTACAGGCAATGCACTGGAAAAAATAGATCAAGAATTACTGGCACTATGATCAAGTCTACGATGCCTCGGGGAAACACATTTAGGCCTGACGATAGGGGTTACAATTTAGAGGCAATGCACTGGAAAAATTAGATCAAAATTACTGACACTACAATGAAGTCTATGATGCCTCGGGGTACACATTCAGAGTTTCAGACCTGACGATTATGTGGGCATCTCAACTAAGTCATATTACACCTCAACGTAACGCTACAAGCATACACCAAACAGCTACTTGACCTAAATAAAAAATGCAATATCCTTTGTCATATTACCAACAGTATCTTTAACAATCTCCGATACTACCACTAAACGTGTCTATTTGGCCCACAACAGTACAGGAAATTGATATATCAATTATTATCAGAAAACGAGAAAAGATGCAAATGGCGAAGAGCCTACAGCTTTGAACCACCCCTTCCAGTTACAACCACGTGCTTTGATGCCTTTGCCGATAGACTGCACGCTGATTTCCAATGACGGTTTTCTCATTAGCCACACTTGGTAGGTACGGCATAGTGGAACTGAAGCAAAATTGTTCCAGCATTGCAAACAAATCCACTGCTTTCAACTTGAGGTGACTTTCTTTCGACGACTCTCTTTCGGCGGGGCTTGACAGCGCTGCTTCAGGTCCACCCTGCTTGATGCCTAGAAGACCAAGTCCAGACACAATTGCATCTTTGGATATAAACCACCTTGAATCTTGTTGGTCCCCAGCAACCTCAACTGGCCTACTGTATGCTCTCAACAGTCGATCTGAGTACTGTGGATCAGCTTCCTCTCCAAGCCATGTGCGTCTAGATGACTCACCAATCTGAATATTCATCAGCCTGCAATACATATGGCACCATGTTTAACGATAGAACATAGCTTCCATAAAATACTATATCGAGCAGTTCCAGATCGCAGTGCAAAAATAAAGTGAATTGGAGGAGTTGCTAAGGAAAGCAATAGAGATCCAGAATTTACAAATAAAGTGGTTATGAGATATACAAGAGTTCATAAGAATTAGGTTTAAATTAAGATGAAAGAACCTAGGCTACAGTATTAAAATGCAACACAATTTTAATTATCCAACCTTTTGTCCACAAATGAATAGTAGAGGGCTGCTGAAACCAAGAATTAAGTTGAAATCAAGACATAAGTGTTAGACAGCTATATATGGTTAGTCAGCTATATATGGGCCCTTGGCCTGTTATGGCTATTATAGATTGATTGCTCTTATATTAGGCAAGGAGATCCCACGGTGGTCCTGTTTCCATAAGCTAACCGGGTCCTCCTTGCCTATATATATGTAACCTTTTTGGCCCCTAATCATATACACAGTTTTCCATAAGCTTTCATGGTATCAGACGCCTAGGTTAAAACTTCCGCTACCTAGCTCGCGCCGCGCCCGCGCACGCGACGCTTTTCCCGGCCGCGCCCAGCGCTAATCCTCCGCCGCCGCCGCCAGATCCGAGCGCCGCCGCCCTCATCCGGACTACCTGCTTCACGCCGATCTCCACCGCCTGGGTCTTCATCCGCCGGCCCGCGATCCGCCGCCACCGGCTTCTTCCCGCTGCGCTGTCGCGCTCGTCTAATCTGGCCGGCCGCAGAAGCCGCTGCCGCCGTCGCTCGAGCGCCACCGCCACCACTGATCCGATCTAGCGGTGTCGTTGCTCGCCCTGCCGCTGCTGCTCGCTACGCTGCGGCCGCCGCCTCCTTCCTCGCGCTATGCTCTGGCCTGGCCGACGCCGCCGCCGCAGGGACTTCCGCCGCGCAGAGGCCGCCGACGCCGCTTTCGCGGGCCAGCGATCGGCAGCGAGGCCGCGCCGCCGCCAGAGCGTGACGCCGCCGCCACGCCGTGAGGATCTCGCGCCGCCGAGACCGCCGACGCCGCTTCTTCGCGCGCCAGCGCCGAGCAGAGGCCGCGCCGCCACTCAGAGCGCGACGCCGCCGCCCGCGCTCGTGACGCTTGCTCGCGCGCCATGAAGCGGAAGCGCCGCCGCTGCTGCCTCGGTTAACGCCGCCTCGCCCGCCACGACGGCGCCGCCTTTTCGACGCCTCGCACACGGCCGCCGCCATCATCAACCTCCACGCGCAGCCGCCGGGGTCCAAACATTCGCACTCGCCCCGCCATCCTTGACATGGAGTCCAATAACTATCTACCGGCGCCACCGGATGCTTCGTCCTTGGAAGTTCTCCTCCAAAGACCATGTCCTCGCCGATGTCGCTGACACCTTCCCGATCGGGAACGCATGGATCGTGGTCGCCATGACATGGCTCAACGGCACCATCTCTCCCGATCTTGAGGAGATTGTCCGAAGCCCACCCCATCGCTCGCGCCATCCGCTTGCCTCGAATGCAGCCTTGAAATCGCGAGCGCCGAGCCTCTACCTCGACGCCGCCTTTCGCAACTTCGCCCGTGGCGATCTCTCCATCACCGACTACGCCGCAAGTTCAAGTCCATGGTCGATGCTCGGGCGACTTGGTGAGGTCGCCACCGATCGACACTCGCCCTCAACGCCATCCGCGCTCAACGAGCGCCGCCCCATCGGCATGCATCTTCGGCGCTGGCGCCCGTTCTCACCTTCCCGGTGGCCCGCATCGACCTCCTTCTTGAGGAGCTCAATCGCCCATCACTCGACGCCGCCCACCGCCTCGCCGCCATCGGTGCCGCGCCTCGCTGGTCTTCATCAAGAACCCAAAGAAGCCGGCCGCACCTCCAAAGCTTCTCCGCACCAACAACAACTCCAGAACTCCGCAAAGGCGACAAACGTGGCAACCGCGGCGGCAAAGGCAAGGGGCGGCACTGCACACCCGCCTCGGCTCAGCGCCATACGCACAGCACCAACAGGCTCCGCCCGGTGGCCCGTGGCCCAGCTTCTACAGGCCGTGGTCAGGCTCCATCAACATGTGGCTCGGGAATCGCCCTCCCATGGCCCCAATCCCGCCGCCTGCCTTCCATCGCACCAGACTCACCGCAGCCCTTGTGGCCGGCGCCAGCACAGCTGGTCGCTCCTCCCGCTACTACTACTCCCACCACGCAGACGCCATCCTCGGGATGCACAGGACTTGCTTCCTCCTTAACACCGTGTCGACGACCCACCTCAAGAACACGATTGATCTTCGACACCGGCGCCACCTCGCATATGACCTCCAACACCAGACACTCTCCTCCACCTTTCCTCGCAGATCCTATTCCATCTTCAATTATTGCCTGTGAATCTGAGCCTCATCGCCTGTCACCTCCTCCGCACACTCATCTTCCTGCTTCATTATGCCTTAATAATCTCCTTGTTTCACCGGGCTTATTAAGAATTTAATTTCCAGACGCAAATTCACTCCGACAATAATTGTTCTCGCGAATTTGACCCGCTAGTTGTTCTGCGAAGGATCTGCATCCCAGAGTGATTACCAGTGCAATAGCTCCGGCCGTTGTACCTCTTCGACCTTCTCGCGCACCATCCTCCCCTCGCCGCACACCTCGCCATCGCATTACATCCTCCGCGCCCACCCTATGGCACCGCTGCCCTGGCCATCCCGGATTCGAGACTCGCCCAAACTTATGGCCTGCAATAAAGAAATTAGACAATCTATATGTCATGCTTGTCGCCTAGGACGCCATATACGCCTCCCTTTTCCCGTGTCAAGATCCCGCGCCTCATTTATTTTTGATCTTATACACCGTGATTTATGGACCTCGCCGCTCCTAGTGTATCCAAAGTGTCAAATATTATTTAGTCATTCTCGATGATTGCTCACTACATATGGACATTTCTTTTACGGCCAAATCGACACGCTCACCACCCCGTCTAATTTCTTTGCTCTTGTTTCCACACGCTTGATGCACCATCAAGTCCGTCCAATGCGATAATGGGCGCGAGTTTGACAACTCCAATACCGCACCTTCTTCTTCCTCACTCACTGCACTCACCTTCGTATGTCGTGCCCTTACACGCCCGCTCGAATGGGAAGGCCGAGCGCCATTCGCTTCCTCAACAATATTGTTCGATCTCTTCTTTTCGTGCTTCTTCCACCTCGCCATCGGGTAGAGGCCCCAACACCGCCACCATGCTTCTCAACATCTTACTAACCAAGACGCCGCGCTCCGTGACGCCACTTGAAGCCTTATTTGGCTCTCTCCAACAGTATGATCACTGCTGCTGGTTGTCGATGCTATCCCAACCTATCTCGCCACAATCGCCCACAAACTCGCTCCGCGCTCCACTTCGTGTGTTTTTCTTGGCTACTCGCCATCATAAAGGATACCGCCTTGACACCGACTCCAATAAGATCATCATTTCGACATGTGATCTTCGACGAGTCTTCTTTTCCTTTTGCCGAGCACCCAACACACCCTCTCCTGAGTTTGAGTTCTTGGATACTTCACTAACCCCGCCAGTGCCCATAGGCCCGACGCGGCCAGTATTACTGCAGGTAGAACATCACCGCCTTCGACGCCCCACCGACTCGCACTTCGCATCGCCACGCGCGTAGTGCCTCTCGCGCTCTTCCTACGGCGCCCTCAGCCTCGCCTGCGACAAACACGTGCGGCCGCCAAGCCCGACGCCCTCAAGACACCACGCGGCGGCCCGCCGCCTCGCGACAACCACGCGCGCCGCCCAGCCGCCGCCGCGCTTTGCTATCACTAAGGTGTTTAGCCGGCCGCCGCCTCCTTCTGGCGCCTCACACTGCCGCCGGCCGCTTCTCGCACTCTTCCGGCGGGTGCTATAGCCATTCTCCGGTGGTCAATCAACATCTCATGACAACCGTGGCGAAATGCGCGATCCGGCTTCTCGCGGTCTACCATATCGCAACGATGTCTCCCGTGCGAAGACATATCGTGTCGCTTCTTGTCGACCCACGCTGGCGAGCCGCCATGTCGGAGGAGCATGCCGCCTTCTTCGTATCAAAGACTGGATCTAGTTCCACGCCTCCCGACACAAATGTGGTCACCGGAAATGGATCTTCAAACACAAATTAAAGGTCGATGGCTCATTGGACCGCTATAAAGCTCATTGGTTCTTCGCGCTTCACTCGCCGTCTGTTGATTTTGCGAAACCTTCACTTCGCGCCAAACCGCCACTATACGGATCGTTTCTATCTCTCGCTCTCTCGCAATCGCCCGCTCGTCAACTTGATGTGAAGAATGCGCTCTACACGCGACTCTTCATGAGACAAAGTATCGTGTTCACTTCTCCGGATTTGAGGATTCCACTATCCGACTACGTCGCCGCTCAACTGCTTCTTCTACGGCCTCGCAGCGCCGCATGGTATGCCCGCTTTGCGCCTTACCCGTCTCTCTGTTTGTGGAAGCTAAGTTCGACACTCGCTCCTCGTGCTCGCCGCGCATCGACACTATTTACCTACTACTCTACGTGGATGACATCGCCTCACCGCTTCATCGATCGCACTCTCCAACAAGACCGCTTATGCTCTCCAGAAGAGTTTTCAATGAAGGATTTGGGTGACCTTCATCACTTTCTGATGCGTGTTCGCCACGGATCGATGGTCTCTTTCTCACGCAATGACAAGATATGCAGAGATTCTCGACCGCGGCGCATGGTCGAGTGTACACCCCGCCCACCCCGGTGGATACTTGCTCGAAGGTCTCGCCCGATGGTGCTCCGCCGCTGACGCCACGCATTTTCGGAGTTTGGCCGTGCCTTGCAAGACTCACCTTCACTCGCCCGCATCTCCCGCGCTGCATGCCAGTCCGCTCCATATGCATGACCCTCGAGCCTCATCTTGCGCTCGGCGCATCTCGCGGTACATACGTGGTACTCTTCACCTGGCCGCCATTCGACCTCAACACAATTTGATCTCGTGGTTTACTCCGACGCCGATCGGGCCACCGTCCCGACACACGCAAGTCCACCTCGTGCTATGCCGTATTTCTGGGATAGCCTCGCCTCGGTCCTCCAAGCGCCGTAACACCGCTCTGTGTCCAGCCAAAGCCGAGTATCGTGGAGTTGCCAATGCCGTGCCGAGGCATCCCGGTTGCGCCAACTTCTATGTGAGCTCCACTCCCACCCAAAGAAGGCTACCTTGGTTTATTGCGACAACATCGCTGCCGCCTACATGTCTTCCAACCTGTTCAAGACCAACGCACCAAACACATTGAGATTGATCTTCATTTTGTTCGGGAGCGTGTCGCCATTGGTGCTGTCCGTGTTCTTCACGTGCCGACGTCATCCCAGTACGCCGACATCTTCACCAAGGGCCTGCCATCGATGGCTTTTTCAAGAATTCCGGCCCATCAACGCTTGTGCACGCCCGATCGCGGGGGTGTTAGACAGCTATATATGGTTAGTCAGCTATATATGGGCCCTTGGCCTGTTATGGCTATTATAGATTGATTGCTCTTACATTAGGCAAGGAGATCCCACGGTGGTCCTGTTTCCATAAGCTAACCGGGTCCTCCTTGCCTATATATATGTAACCTTTTTGGCCCCTAATCATATACACAGTTTTCCATAAGCTTTCAATAAGCACCTAAGCTACAGTATTAAAATGCAGCATAATTTTAACTATCCAACTTTTTTGTCCACAAATGAATAGTACAGGACTGCTGAAACCCTTTCTTTGGTTTGCTAGACAGTCAATGACTGACACCATCTCCATAAATAACCAAAACCCTGTTTGCTGCAAAGTGCTAATATGGACTCTAACCAAGAGCCAACTAGCAAACCATAAAGACAAAAAAAATGTTTTATTAAGTTTGAAATCCAACAAATCAAAATTTATCCAGCTTGAGTCATCCTAAATAATGCAATTTAACAAAACTCTCACAATAAGAATGGGGGCAATTCCTTATTTGCCATCGCAAATTTCGACGATCCGGATGTCATCCCTTTGTCTCACTGACATATGGGCCCTGGCCCTATATGTCATTTGACATCAGGGGTGTCACGTGCATGATTTATGCAATTTACAGTGGCATGCAAAAAAACTTCCCATAAGAATGTATGCCATAAATCTTGGGAACAGTTAACAATGCGCAAATGTTGAAGGACCATCATTAGGGGTGCAAACGGAACGGATACTTCCCGACCGTCCGAATAAATGTGGCAAAATATGGAGCTTTTTTCCCGGATATCCGGTTGTTTTCTTCGAATTCGGGCGCAGTTTCGGATCTTTTCACCCAGATACGGATTCGGTGTGGGAGATATCCGACTTATTTGGAACTATCCGGCAATCGAATCGGATATATCCGGTGAATATCCGACAACTATCCGAGCGAGAGCGCCATCCCCAATTCTCAGCCCGCCATCATCCTATTCCTCCCTCCCCGCTCCCGCACTGCCGCACAAAGCGCAGTCCGTCCCGCCCACATCTCCCGCCCGCGGAACCAAATCGTCTCCCGTCCGGACCCTACCCCTCACCGCGCCGCCGCCGCCACCGTGTGCCTCCTCCCTCGCCGCCGCCGCCTCCGCCTCCCGCGGTTCCTCCTCAAATCCTCAGTCCTCAATCGGTCAATCCTCATCTTCATCTACCCTCTCCTCCTCTCCCACCTCCCGCCGCCTGCCGCCGCCTCCTCCTCGCAGCCGCCGCCACCTCCTCCTCCTCATCTCTACCTCCCCACCCGTGTTCCTCCCCGGCCGCCGCAACTTTCTCCGCCTCCCCACCGCCCGCGCCACCGACCACCGGCTCGCGCGCGCAGACGCCGGCACGCCGGCTCCGCGGCGCGCCGCCAAGCTTCGGATGTTTTTGTTTCCTTGAATCCGCTTGTGCGAATCACCCTGCTTCGCTTTGTTCTCGTGTTCGATTCGTGGTTTTACCGATCTAATCTACATGTATCCTCCTCTCGAGGCGCAGGCGAGCTCCCATCCTCGCGGCGCTGCAGCGAGTCCCGCTTCCTCGCCATGGCGTAACCCCACGGCCGCGCCCTCTTCCTCGCGGCGCTTGTGTTCTTGTGGCGCGCCGAGGCGCCATCAAGGAGCCGAGGCGAGGAGATCGTGCAGAGACCATCGCGGCGCTACACGCCGCAGCAGCCGCCTCCGTCATGCGCCTCCGCCCACGCATCGCCACAACATGAGCGATCTCGCATACGCAACCTCGCCTTGCTACGCGTGGTGCGTGATTTATTATTGATTTGTTGCGATTTGTGTTTCTTGTTCGCCGTCGTGAAGGGCCGCGGCGTGCCTCGGCCGATGGATGACACGCCGACGATGCTCGGGAAAAGGAGGCGCCGTCAACATCGCCTCCTCGCGGTCGCTCGAGGTCATCGGCGAGGTCAAGGAGGCGCTGATGAGCACTACCCCGCGCCGCCTCATGCGCCGACATTGTCGCCGTGACGCTGCCGCCCCGTCGCCCGCGATGCCGCTGCCCCGTACGCGCGCTTTCTCACGCGCATAATGAGAGAAGAGCCGTAAGATTTTGTTTGATCCCTTTAATATTCTTTTGCCGATTGTTGCGTATAATGTCGCGAGCTATCGCCATCTCCGATACCCAAGGATTGGAGTATGTTGTAATGTTGTATGCCATGCCGAGCTCCATTATATTATTTTGCTAATTTTTTAGGATATCTAAAGGAAAATATCCTTGCCCCAAATCTCCGAGAAGTCGTGAATGATCTGAGCAAGAGGTACAAGAGAAGTGAGAGTGTGACCTCGAATCGATTCCCACGATCCAATGCATCATAATATTTCTACCACAAGATCCAAATTTAATAGAGCTTTTATTGTCTGCTTATCTTGTATTGTTATTGTTTTCCATCCCATAGGTTATGGCAATCGATCGTTGGTCGATCGCTGACATGGGCTCTTCCCATGCCCGATCCGAAAGTAAATTGAGGTAGCAAATCGATCCTTTGCTCTAATTTTTTGCTTCTATGTGTTATTAGTTGTGCTAAATTTCGCACTCCGTGTCTTACAGAGGTGAGTAGATCAAGGATGCTTGATTCTCGTAAAGTTGCATCCTGGATATACTGCGACAAACAAAGCACTTGATTTTTTGGTTATGATCGGACTTTTGGATGCATCCGGTGTGGGTGAAAAGTGGTGATGGTTTCATTTCATTGAGGTGCTTTAGTATCCTATTGGAGTTGAGTGAGCACATAGGTTTGGCCTAAAACTGAGTTAAAGGTTGTATGCATCCTTGGGTTTGATTTTTCTGCTCTTTGGGGATTAATCTATACATTTGATGACTAGAAGGTTCATTAAGGCATGTGGATCACTTAATGAATCTGTAGCATTACCTCTTACTCTGATCAAGTAGTTGCTTCATAATGTTTTAATCTTGGCTTTGGACATAAATTTGTTTTGTCAACAAGGTATCTTTCACAAGGTTGCTTAATAGACTGTGTGAATAAACACATTAAGGAAAGCTTGCGTTGATTATGCTTGATGAATCAAGCCGTGCCTCGTGCGCCACCGTGGCCATCCCTATTGTCCCCCTTTACATCCCAGAGAATTTTTATCTGAATCTAATGGGAATTTTTACCCCCTTTACATCACTACACATGTAAACCATGTGCCAAGTATGTTGAATTAATAGCTTGCCATTTCGTTATGCCACCCTTTTTAATCCTTTTCTACAAAAGTCGCTCTGCTGTCAATAGTACACACCCTATTTTTAGCTTCTTTCTATGAGAGGGTTTAACAGTCACTACCCCTGCTTTTACCTCCTAAATTTTCCAAGTGTCTGATATGATCCATTCAATTTATCTCCTAATCTATCGTAATCGCTTTTTCCTTCTACACCGTTCTACATTGCCGCTGACCATCCCCAAACAACACCGCCTACAGCTGGTAACCTAAAAACACCAATGGACACTTCTTTCAGGTACTTTAATTCCTGTCAGAGAAATAATACCTAGGTCTAACAGTAGCCTATCTTTAACACCACACTTTTACTATAATTTGAAACATGCTCATCCATTGTCTGATACAGCACAAAAACCATCCCTACATGAAACATCTTTCCTGATCGCACATCTACAGACCAACTTATGGACAAAAAGGTACAGCTACAGCTTATCTTCAATTCATACTTTTCTTACACAATAAAATTACATAGCTAACTCCACTACTACCCATGCTAATCTACCTCCCCTAATGAATTCCTATAGACAATTCATTCTTTATATTAACATTTCTCAGTACAGCAAAAAAACCTAGGCCTGTGCATCCTTGAGGCCAATTATCAGCCACCTTTGACCTTTGTGGCTGTCCAGAAGCGTCATCATACACTGCTGTTTGCTAATGCCTAATAACCACAAGGAGAAGTTCCATCAACTGGTTCTTTTTCATTATTCACCCCTATCAGATAAAGCTAAAAGTTTAGTTGATAGATCCACTTTTCTTTGCCTTGACGCTGCTTCTATTTACACTTGTTTAATTTTTGCAGTTTTACCAACAACCCTTGTCCTTGTGCTCCCCTATTTTCCCCACCTCCTCCATATAACCCTCCAACTCTAGTGCAATCACCAGGTTTATTCAGATTCACTACTCTTAAGTCCATGCAAATCATTGAATCCAATAGGATTTATGCTTAATGTTCTTCATTGATGTAACATCCTAATTGGGATGAGTGTACTTCCAGAAACAATAAAATGCAATGAAAGTATGAAACTGGATACCATTGTCTAAATTGAATGCATTTGTTAAGGTTAAAGCTCAAAAGGAAGAGCTTGATGTCCTTGGAAAGACTAACCTTCTAAAATCAAATGCAAACTTGTGACTTGCTAGTTAGTACTTACTAAGTTACTATTTGCTTACCTAGTTAGTAGTTAGTACTACTTGCTTAAAAAGCCTGTATTATCGTGT
Source organism: Ampelocalamus luodianensis (assembly GCA_036346255.1). Taxonomy (NCBI): domain Eukaryota; kingdom Viridiplantae; phylum Streptophyta; class Magnoliopsida; order Poales; family Poaceae; genus Ampelocalamus; species Ampelocalamus luodianensis. Next base: position 34,158,652 of record CM070636.1, read on the forward strand.
GATATATTTAAAGTTGTTTGTTAAACTACTAATTTAGTTGTATTTTGGACATGTAGTATGGTTGATTGATCTTTATTTGTGCGATATATATGGTTTATGTTTTCGCCCAATATCTGAATAAGTATTCGTGACCAAGACAATCCGTATTCGGTTCGGCATGTATTCGCTCCGTATCCGTGGATCGAGACTATCCGCATTCGTATCCGGCACTACCTGTGTCTGATTCCGAATCCGAGGAAAAATATGGAAAAGGATACAGATGAGCAATATCCGACCGTATCCGCTCCGCTTGCACCCCTAACCATCATAATGAAGCCAAAACCATAGACAATTAAGCATATGCATATCAGAACTAGTACATCAAGGTTAAAAATCCAGCAGTTACCGCTGATCAAACAGCCAGTTTAGGATGTATTACATTTGAATTTACGAATTAAATTATTTTTCCCTCAATGCAGTGACCGATAATTATCAGCTGGAAAATGGTCAGGAACCACCTGGTCCACAACTGTAACAGGCCAATTCAAATAAACAAACAGGGCAGTATTTTCAGTTTCTCACCTGTAAACTGCAGGAAACCACCACTAGCTTTGCAGCTACGACAGTATGTTATGTCAAGAGTTTTAAGCTTTAAAACTATGAGAAACCCATATTATGCTTATGGCATCAACCAATAAGTCACCATCATGGCAAATTGGTAGTTATAATACTTTCTTAATTAGAAATGAAATATTGGCATGTGGCTTTTGTCTTTATGCATAATGAACCACACCAAATCATTACTCTGTGAGATTATAAACCAATGCCTTGATAGAAAAGGTCAGTAGAAATCTACCTTAGTGCTGTGCCGAAGAAGATCGCCACACCAAGAACATCAAAGCGCTTGACCATATATTGATCTAGTCCACACAACAATTGATACCGCAAGTTTCCATATAGTCCTAGAAAAGCTCCATAACCAAGGGCATTGGTGCTAACAGAAGGAATGGTCACCGATAACCTATAGATGAGATTAGCCCAAAAAAAGTTCCAGAATAGATGGATAAGAAAAACATTGGAAGAATGATTTTCACGACTATATACATGAACTCTGATAAAACACACCTCCTTTCCTTCCTTGTCGACAGGGCTTTTGAGAGACCACCTTGAATAGAACCAGCAACTACCCCCACCAGGCTAAGCTCAGCAGCCTTGTAAAAGAATGCACTGATTCGTTTCTGTAGATCAAACTCTCTCAACGGATAACTCTTCTCAAATATGTTGTTGGGAAGTTTCTCAATTGCATTTTGAAAGTCAAATCGATGTACTCCCATATGAGCGGCATGGTGCCAGAAGCCCAAGAACCATCAAGTTGCAACACGATGCAGTCAAAGCATTGATGACAACCAAATCCCATTCTTGCTCAAACCTGATTAGTCGAAGGTGTAACATGGTTTAGATGAAGTAGTAAAATTAAACTGTTGAATACCAGTTACCAGATAATGCACAACATACCTCTCTCATTTAATCTTCATCTCCCACCAAACTGATGAGAAAAAGTAGCCATGAACTCAAAAGCCATTTTATGCGGGAATGACGGATCTGCAAGTGTTCTGCATTACAGAGAACACACGACAATAGAAATCAGTGTTACAAAAATCAACACAGTAAGGAATATGCAAGACTGAACCATGTCATCTCCATTCATATATAAGCAGTAAGTGTAGTAGTGTAGTGTGTAGAAGTAGAAGTGTAGCGTGTAGAAGTGTAGCGTGTAGTGGGTAGATGTGTAGTGCTGCTGCTCTGTGCTCTGCTGCTGATGCTCTCTGCACTGCTGCTCTCTTCTCTGGTGCTGACCTCTATAATTTGCTGTTTAATTCAAGCCTTTATGTTTGTCTTATGTTGCTCAGGCGACAACCTAGTCGACTAGTGGACAAGGCACCTGTTGTGATTGCCTAATACGGCATGACAACCATGCCACCCATGCTGTCACCCTGTTTTCTTTCTTCTATATTTAAAACAAGTTACCTTCATCCCTTACCCCATTTTTTATTTAAGATTAACTTCCTTTCTTTCAGAATGAAGGCTGTTCACTAAACAGTTAGAGACACAACCAGCATTCATTTAAAAGGAAAAAATAACATAAATTGCTAAGGGCGATCAACATCTACTGAAGAACAAACAACATATGACAAGCATGAATCAGGGCACCCATCTCTAACAGCAGTCCAACTAAATTTAATGGACGTGGTAAAAAAACTAACAGTGGCAAGTGAGTGATATTACAGTGAACTGAGACCTTTTAGTGGTATTTTGCCAAAGTGGTGATCTTTGGCTGGTACGAAACCAATTTTTCCTTTCTAAAACAACAATCTCTGCCTGCAGCACTACCTTCATGGCAACTCTACTGACTAAATTGTGCGACCACCAACATAATCATGGAAAAAATGTGAACACAAAGCTGTACCAGGGATATTTAGGAACAACTAATATACTACGAAATGAATGTTATAAGTGTCAATACAAAACTAAAGCTCATAACCTGATAAATTATTTTCTAAACAAAAAATAGGCGGTTGGATTGTCATAACAAAAGCAAGGGGGTAGGAATATATCAATATAATAAAACGTACGAAACCAATTTTTCCTTTCTAAAACAACAATCTGCCTGCAGCACTACCTTCATGGCAACTCTACGGACTAAACTGTGGAACCACCAACATAATCATGGAAAAAATGTGAACACAAAGCTGTACCAGGGATATTTAGGAACAACTAATATGCTACTTAAATGAATGTTAAAAGTGTCAACACAAAACTAAAGCTCATAGCCTGATAAATTATTTTCTAAACAAAAAATAGGTGGTTGGATTGTCATAACAAAAGCAAGGGGGTAGGAATATAATAAAACAAAAATAACAAAAGTTGCCTCTATTTTTTCCTTTTATATACTCCTTGCAGCATAGAGTGCTAAAACATCGTTAGCAATTTAATACTATTCCAACAAAGTAATGTTGTCTATTCCAACAGGAGTTCTGTCTGATAAGGAGCATAGATGCCTATCATTGCACTTCAGAATAGCAAAACGTATGCAAACAGCTTGCACATGTAGAAGAATAAACTTAGTGTGAACATGATTTGGATGTTACCTTCCAACAAGACCTCTGGAAAGCCATCCAGGAAGAGCCCGTGAAAAGGACCTAGTATGCGAGGCCTTGCAAATACTGACAAGTACCGCACCATCTGAGCAGAACTTACCAAACCCTAGATTGATATATCACGTTCAGTCCATATCATTGAACTATCAGACCAAAGTATGACATGGGAAAGAATAAAACAAACTTTTACCATCTCATAAGCTTGGCACAGACCAGCAGGTAAATTACTCATCGCTTTGCACCACTCTTGCAGTACAGCATCTACAAACTCTCTGTTGAAAAGCTGCTTGAGCAGAACAAGCAATAGTCAGCTCAGAAGTCTCAATCTTTGTCAGGATTCAGATACTGCTGTATCTGAATTCAAAGTATTAGGAATTTCACCTCTTGTATAACAATTCGTCTCCTAAAAAGTCCACCTTCTTCTTCCTCTCCATCATCAAAATCATCAAAGTAATCATCATCATCACCATCATCATCTCCACCATCACCCCCACCATGACTATTCCTTTTTCCAATATCTCCACCACCACCACCTGTTGCCAACTGCAACATTTGAAAAGAAGCATGTGACGGATGTATACGATACAGTTATGAAACTTTGCAAAGTATAATGACCTCGTATGGAAATTTAGTACATATAATTAAATAAACCACAACACACGGTTGTTACTTTGTAGTAACAATACTAACAAAATAAGATAAAAACAAGTAATAGTTCAAGATAAAGGCCTAAAGTGACATTGGATCCCTAACTACTAATGTTGAACTATATGTCATATGCATGCAACATCATGCATATCCATTAGAATACACAAACAACACTTGTCAGTTAGTTCTTGCTATTTTATTACAAAAGGGCACAAACTTCTTTTGTTCTCGTGATATTTCCAGAATGTGCCTGTGTAGGTGTAATGTAAATTGTACAACTCAATTCTAACTTAGAGGCCTATTAGTTTCACAAATCACGATTGATACTAATGAAAAGGAAAATCATTATGAAATTGGATGGACCACAAGAAGTAGTCAACCAAAGTAATCATATACAATATATGGTATTGGATTTAGTCAAGCCCAAGTACCAAATTATTGAAATAAAAAGAATACTTGAATGCCGACACTATATTTTACATTTACAATAAAATTATAAATTCTTTTGTAGTACCGCTTCTACAATGATATAAGTCAAAGATAAAAAAGAAGAAAAATGAAGCTGGAAAGAGAAATTACCAATATTTCTCACGTATTTTTATTTTATTTTTCTTGATTACTGATCACATAGTTGACGGATATACCCTATACAACCTACTCATATACCAACAAAGTCAATTGCAATAGGGTTAATTCCTTATTTGCCACCGAAGTTGGCTAGGTCCCTAAAATGCTATCGCAAAATTGATCATCCCTTCATTGCCATTGAATCTCAATTTTCATCCCGCTTTTGCCACTCCCATCGGTCAACCATGAGTTGATTGTCAAATTGTGTGCGAAAAGACTTATTTACCCTCTTCATCTTCTTCTTCCCTCCTCTCTCCCTCTCCCCATCTCTCTCCTCTCTCCCCTCTCCCGACAAGATGCCCCCAAATCGAAGCACGCCGCCGGCAGCTGGCAGCAAGGCAGCCTAGAACTCTTCGTCCCGCTCCAGCGCCACCATGTGCTCCAATACGCACCAGCCAGGCCCATGCCGCCTCCTCCCGCTGGGGTACAAATGACGCCTTCCTGTCGATCTTGTTTGCCTTGCCGCTTCGCGCCGTCACCGCCTTCTCCCAGCCCAAGTTGCACTCGCACATGCCGAACTGTGGCGAGCTCCCCATCATCACCCCCAAAGGGTCGAACCACCTCAGCGTGTACACCATCAGCTTCGCCATCCACGCCGCACCGCTTCCGTGCCGATGGCGAAGATGGTGTTGCCAAAGTACTCCGCCGGTAGTGCCGGCTGGAGCCGCCCACGATTGTTGATGGCCGCACGACACACCGTCTCTCGCTTCGGCGCCAAATGTCGAGCGCGGTTGATACACCGCCACATTAGGGAGCTCAGCGCCTGGAACCTCGTCAGGGCGGCTGCGCTTGCCGTGTCCCCTACCGCCAGGAGCTCTTGGTGGGCCCGCTCCATGAGCGTTGCCAGGGACTCCGCCGAGAAGTGCAACATCCACTCGCATAGTGGCGGCGGCGCCAACCGCTCGATGAGCTCCGATAGGTCGGCGTGGACGATCTTGATGCCCTGGTCGTGGCAGTCGATGGAGACCGAGCAGTCGACGATGTTGTCGCAGTTAGTCGGTGATGAAGCGGTAGGCGACGGGGTAGTAGGTGGCGAGCGTGTTGGCGAAGGCGGTGGCGAGCGTGTTGGTGAAGGCGGTGGCGAGGTGATCAACGATGTGGGCAGTGGAGAGCAGAGGGGGCGATGCGGTGGCGCGAAGAGGAGGCCCTTCTGAATGTAGTTGGCGGAAAGCATGGAGACGTCCCACGAGGCGAAGCGGATGCGCCGCGCGCCGAGGCGCGCGCCACGGCATGCGCGCGCGCCGAGGCGGCGGCTTCACGGTGCGCGCCGACAGCACACGCACCGGCGACGACATTTTCGATGGACCCTGGAACTGTTTGGTTCGTCCGTCCATGTGATACTCCTAGATTACTACTATATTTATGGGTCGAGTGATGCGGCGCGGCCACAGTGGAAGCAGGGGGGGAGTGGTGAAGGCATGAAGAGGAAGAGCGAGTTGGAAGAAGGGTAGGATGAACATTTTGACAAGTTTTCAGTGGTTAATGGCAACTGAATCTAACGAGGCTAACGAGAGTGGCAAAAACGGGATAAAAGTTGTGATTCAATGGCAAAGAAGGGACGAGCAATTTCGCGATGGCATTTTAGGACCTAACCAACTTCCAGTGGCAAATAAGGAATTAACCCATTGCAATATCATATCCAGTCCTGAGTGCTCAATTGTAGTTTAGACCCAATCCTAAGTTCATCTGACACATTTTATATCCGCATTGAAGACCAACTCAGTCTATCTAAAACCAGAAAATCAGAATTGCTCATCGCATGAGTGCATTGCTTGCCCGTAACCTTACAAGACGAATAATCATGAATACCTCAGCTAAAGATGAAAACATTAATTTGGTCTGGTAACGATATCAACTTTAATTAACTTTTTAAGCTCCTAACAAATGCTTCTGTACTAAACATAATGATCCTCTATTTTCTTTATTGACCTCATAAGGGAAAGTGTCAACTTGGAGAACCAGCTTTTCCACTAGCATTAATTAACAAAATAAGAACCAGCTTTTCCACTAGCATTAATTAACAAAATAACAGGCCTGAATCAATTTCAAGAATTTACATGGGTAAAAAGGTGTTAATGCAATACTTGCTTCACGAGTTAATTTACAAAATTTTAACTTGAATGAATCAGAAAAAATGAATTTGCAAATCATTTTACGCACTCGAGTAGTCAAGTAATTGTTGGGCAGTGAAAGTACTTCCTTAAAAGGCCACGAGGGACATATATCACTGCTCAGAATACCACATCAGTAACTTTTTGATGTTCCAAAACATCTTCAACCAATGTTCAAATCTTAAGTTTTCTGTGCATATAATATTTACTATCATTAAACAAAACTTGCAGTGAGATCACAGTGCCCTAGAAGCAACATATCGATATATAGTTTGGCAGTACTACAGAATAACAACTGAAGTCCCTTCAAAAAAATACTAAAGGAAAAAAATATAGCTTACTGAGTTGAGTAATTTTATTAAAATTTAAGGGATTATCAAGCTTGTTAAATGTTCCATACCACAGAATAATTGTTGAAAAGTCAAACTACAAGAAATGGTGCCGCAGTGAAGTTTGACATGCGGTATTTTAGAATCCCTACTTACCACCAGAGCAACAACATGAATCGATAGACACAACATGATCAATTAGGGAAAGGTGTCAATTCTATAGTACTTGCCCCTATTAACTTCAACATGCAAGGACGATGACTCTGTTTTCCTCAGTTTAAGGTATCAAGTTACACACCCTTGGATGGCTAAATGCACAAGGATCAATTTTTGTTTGGAACATACAAATAGGAAAATATCGAGCACACAATCCATGGTAAGTAGTAAGTAGTAACTTAAAATAACAGACACGCAGGCAATAAAAAGCACATGGACCATTAGTAGATAATTCAACCATGCCCGTCTTCTCATCCTTTGTCATATAGCTTATTCTATCATCACCAATAATCTCCTAAAACTCAACACGAAACCACAGGGCTCTTTGCACCATCATGCCTTATCCATTATTTTGGCACTCCAGTCCACTAGTCGAGCTATCCGATTTCAAAGCGAATTCCTATTTGATTCATCAGTCATCTCATTTTTATTCAATTCCAAAGGGCACAAACCATATATGTGCATATCTCGAATTCCTAAACCTATCTCTGATATCCCCTTCTTGTCACAGTATGATTACGAGTACCAAGAAGAGAATTAGCTACCTCGGGCATGATCTTCTTGCGGCGCTGGGAGAGGTCGAGCTTGGCCTTCGAGCGTTACGGCGCCGAATGCGCCGTACTGCTTCCCGCCCTTCATCTCCGGCGGGCGCGCGGTGGTGCGGAGGCGGGCGCCGCGGCCGCCGCTCCCGCCCCGAGGCGGACGCAGCGAGGCAGCGCTCGAGTGAGGAGGCGGCATCGGACCGATCGCGCCCGGCCGCCGAGGGCGACGCGGCGGAGGCGGAGACGGCGAGGCCGACCACCCGGAGGCGGGGCGGGGCGGGGCGGCGCGAGGGGAGGAGGCGGAGGAGGCCGGTGGTGGGGTTGGGGTGGGAGGGGTGGCGGTGGGCGTGGCCGTGGGGAGGGTAGGGTGGAAGGCGGCGAGGACGCCATGGGAGGGAGGGTTTGTAGCGGTCGACGCCCTGAGCGCCGTGCCGTCGGGGCTTTATCGAAAGAGGAGGCTATCTGCTGATTTTGGGGTTTCTTTTATCAATTGGTTCATGCCGGTTGGGGATTTTCTTTATTTGACGTGTGCATTAGGAACAATCCTTCGGTATAATTAGAGGCAGAGTTTGCTCTAGCCCAGACTGGCCATGTCGATAGACCATGTCTCCACCGTTCGATTTTGCTGTGCTGCTTTTCGGCCGTCCGATTCCGACTCGATTCGATGCTTCCGTCGTTTGTTCCTCGCTACGCTTCGACGCTTCCGCTGTTTCCCATTTGGGTTGCCACGCACGCCGATCCTTTTCTTAGATTGCCACGCGAGCTTCTCGGCTGGGCACGTGGCACCGCCGTTCGCGCTTCCCAGTAGCGTATTCGCTATCGCGCCTCGAGCCTCCGCCTTCTGGCCGCCGCTTTTTCCAGACGGCGCTTGGCCGATCCGTCGCCGCTTCTTGCTGGTTGTCCCATGGCCTTCGCTTTGCCTCACCGTAGTACCTTTATTCGCTTCTTCGCTTGACCGCCGCATCTTCCTCCTCTTCGTGCTCGCTTGTTCTCGCGCTTGCCTCTTCCTCTCGCTTTTTCCCTTTTGTGTTGGTGTTGCTCGATCCATTGCCTATGCGCGTTCTTGTTTGTAGATTTGTGGTTTGATCGCTTTCGCCTCGCCGCAATCGATCGTCGCCTTGGTTCGCCTGTCGCTCGATTTCCTTATTTATTTTGGACTCTTTCTTTGTGGTCGCCACCCGCGTTGCTCTTGTCTCGTGCGCGCTCCTCGCCCGCCGGCTTGGCTCGGCCGTAGCTCTCCCGCGTCGGCCCCGCCGCCGTGCTCCTCCTGCGTGCCCGTGGTCAAGCTTGTCCCCATGGATTTTACTCCTCCCTACTATCGCTACTTCGGTTTTATGTTGAGTTTGATGCTTCCGCGAAATCCCAACCCCAACGCCGCCGACTCAAATTTCCGCCACGCCTCGCTGCCGCCGCTCCCGCCGAGCAAGCGCCGCTTACCACCACCCTCTCCCGCGAAGCCTCGCCCCGCTCCTCGAAGCGGCCACGCACGCACGCCGCCCGACGGCAAGCGGTGGCGGGGTCATCACTCCAGGCAAGATGGGTAAAATCGAATCTTTTGGTGCTTACCGTGTATTATGCCAGTGGAATTTGTTTAGCGTTACAAACAATTTGCACTTCCTAGAATATAATTATAGCTTGTAATTTTGGTCTCCATTGACTGTGAAGGGGGCCAAGATCCTCTTCCTCGCTCTCGACAACGCCGACACCTGGCAAGCCCACCCTCCTCCGCATGCTCAAGGACAGGGTTAGGTCTCTCTTCTTTCGGTATCGTTTTCTCCCCCTTCGGATTCTGATTTTGGTTTTTCTCGCCTTCGTGTAGCTTCTTTGCTTGGTCCGATTGGTATGTTTGTTCTTGGATTAGATGGCGCTGCTGCGGCAAAGACCAAACAACGCAGCACCGACGCCCGATGAGTCGAGCATCGGCAAGATCAAGCTTAAGGCCTTCGACCTCGGCGGCCACCAGATCATCCGCAACGTCTGGAAGGACTACTACGCCAAGGTTACCTTTATTTCTTCTTGATGTATGTTTCCTATAGTTTATAGTTCGCCTTTGCGCACCGCTTGTGTGGTTTGGGTCGACCGGATCTTGTCTTGATTTAAACCAATAGACTAGAGTTTGGACATAACAGACATCCGGAATTAGACATACATGTGAATAGATAGGTCACCGCCACTAGTGTTATCTTGCCCATAGAACATGTAGAAATCATCGATTATTAAACGGTTCCTTTGTTATCCGATCTTGTGAAGGCACCCCATTAGGCAACCGAATGCCGCGGTGGTGGTACTTGATTTTAGCCAAGTGCTCACGATGTACCCATTAGGCAACTGAATGCCGCCGTGGTGGTACTTGATTTTAGCCAAGTGCTCACGATGTGATTCTCGCAAAATATCGCTATATGTTTGAGCTCTAATGTTACACCTGTCTAGCCACAATGTGATTCTCGCAAAATATCGCTATATGTTTGAGCTCTAATGTTACACTGTCTAGCCAAGTACTCACAAAGGTGCCATGTTGTGCCTGTCTCGTGAGCGCTTCTCAATTTCCTTTCTCCCTCTTCGAGTTATTTTTTGCTTATTTACATGAAAGAATTCAAGGTTTCGTGTGCTTGTGTTCGCATCCAATTTGCATAATCAGCGGTAAGACCGATTTCTGATTTATGAATGCAAATTATGTTTAGAGCTATGGTTTCTAGGTTAGATTTTATATTTTTCTAATCTCTTTTACAGTAGCTTTATAATGTTGGTGCTACCAATGAGTACTATATGTGACTTACAATAGCGTTTTCTCTCTAATTTGTGCAGAAACTAACAAAGGAACTCTTGCTACAATGAAAAACTATCCATTGAAATGGTTGAGATTGGTGTGGTGTGATGGTACCACTTGACATCATGGGCTAATAATTTGTGTTTAGTATGCCTGAGAGGTTGATGGTACCTAGCTCCATGCTTTTGGTGTAGTGAACAAGGTTTGACTGAATGAGGTGCATACTTTACGTGGCCAAACGATACGAATATTAAGAAAATGAATGTATGCGTCTTGATCTTTTATGATTTGATGGAAGTTTGAGCATGAAACTTTGTCAAATGATAATTAGATAGTCTATTGTGGACAGAGAGGCTTAGATAAAATGGTAGTAGAGGTGTATATTCTAGATGCTTTGTTAACCTTTGTATATTCTTACACAGTATGTTCTTACTTCTAAATGTTTGTTTGTAGTGAATTATCGACATAAACTGTACAAAAGACATATATTCAAGGTAAGCTGCTATTTATGAATCTTTTAGCATTTTTTTAAATGCCCTTGTTAGTTCAGTGTGATCTTAGATTTGAGGACTTCATGCATTCTGATACACTAATACTATGAAACCCCATTGTCTTTCTATACTATTGCTACCCTATAATCGAACTTTTCACAGCTTCCTGATACTCCTACACGTGATGATGTTGCCTCGGCGCGCAAATGCGCGCACCGGGCTACTAGTAATGAATAAACGCTACAAGCCTACACTCCCCTCCTCCTTAAGATGATGTTTTATAATTTAACATGTACGAACTTTTTGAAATTTAACTATTGACATACCCCGCCGGTCACAAAGGAAAAAATTGACCTTAGAAATTTTCAAAAGGTCTTGAAAATTTTCGAAATTAGACTCAATCGTATTTGGGCAGTATCTTTTTTTATATCGGAAATACGATTGATTTTGATCTTAAAATTTTGTAGCGATATAGAATTGTAGCATCCCAAAGTTCTGTTACCAAAATAAAATTAATAAAGATATTATTTTATTGGATTTTCTAGGTGTCAAATAATTTTCTTGATTTTTTTTTTGTAATTTAAAAAGAGTTTTCTTGGTCAAAAGAAAAAATGATAATAATAATATTAAAATAAATAAAATAAAATAAATTATTTAATTTACTGGTTTTTAATGTTAAAAGAAAATTTATTGAGTTTTCTGGGATTTTCTTGAATTTAAAGTTAAAAAGAAATTTTTAATTAATTTCTTGATTTTTCTGGATTTTAAAAAGATTTTTACTATTTTTCAAGTTAAAATAATTCATGTGCAAAAATAAAAGCCAACTTTAAGTTGGAAATAATTTTATTAAGTTCAAAATAATTCAAGGAATTTTTTTTGAATTTTTCTAGAATTTTTGAACTTTATTTGCTATTTTCTAGAAGTCTATTTGATTTATTGCTTTTTTCTAAAATTCAAAAAATCAAATTCCGAATCTCAAATCAACACCAAATCAAAATCCAAATTCCGAGTCTCAATTCAAATCCTTGTTCCAAAATCAAATTTTTTTTACGGCCAATTCTGGATTCAAATTCTTGTTTATAATTCATTTCAAATTCAAATCTCACGAGTCTCAAAATTCAAATTTATATTTGAATTTTCTCCGAAATGAAAATCTTAGAAATTATTTCAATTTCTGTTCTTAGTAAAAATCTTTCTCTTTTCTCTTTTCTCTTTCTTTCTTCCTTTTTCCCTTTTCCTTTTTCTTCTTTTCCTTTTCCTTATTTTCCTTTCCTTCCTTTCTTTTTCCTCTTTTCTTTTTTTCTTTTATTTCTCCTTCCTCTAGCTCGCTTGTCCTAAATGGCTGCACGCATAGCCGCCATTAGCGCTCCTCGGTTTTGAAAATCCAGTAAATCCTTCCCTTTGCTCGCGCAATCACGAGCATTAAAACCCCTACATCATGTCTCCCATTTCCTACTTTCTCCCAATTTTCGTGTGCCCATTTCGCCGGAATACGCTATGCCGCTGCAAGACACGTCGCGTCGATCTCCTTCCATGGACCTCCTCCGCCCCTATAAAGGAGAGCCCCGGGAACCCCTCGTCTCACTCATCCATCCCCCGAAGTTTCCCCTCCTCCCTCTCTTCCTCCTTGTCGCAATCGGCATTTTTGTCTCGCCAACCGAAACCTACTTCGCCACCCATTGCACCGCCTATAGTGGAGCTCCACCGACGTGGTCCACATCCCCGGCTTCGCTTCATGACGTTCTACGCGGTGCTCCTCTCGCTTTCGTCGGAACACCGCTGGAGCGCTGCGCCACCGTGAGCCCGCGCCGCGTCGCCACTTCTCTCCTCGCCACCGACGAATCGTCTGCACCCCTCCTCCGTTAAGGTGAGCACCACATTATCCTCTTTCTAATGATGCCCTCGCTGGCCGTCGCTTCGCTGGAACGCCGGTTCCCGTACGCAGCACCACCATGTGGCGCCACGTCATGCCACATCATCACCACCTCAACATTTTGCCTACGTGCCCACCCAGTCAACGCCTACGTGGCTGCCTAGTCAAATGCCCACGTGGCATTTTCCTTTTCCTTTAGAAATATAAATTAGTAATTCCAGAAATTCTGATTTTCATCATTTCATGTGATAATCAACCTTCCGGATGTTCGTTCTCCTTCATACGAATTCCGATTCAAGTGATTCAAATTCCTAAATTCATCTAAAATCAATATCTAGCTATCTAAATCAAAATTATTTAATTTGGAGTTTATTTGGATTTTATTTGAATTTGGCATGTTTTCATGTATAGATTTCACAACTTCGAGAGTTAGATTTTGACGCCGTTTGAGAACAACTAATTGAGCAAGGCAAGTTACATCTTTAATCATGTTTGATCTAAATATTTCAAATTATTTAAATTTTGTTTTAAATTATTATTGCATGCTTATTTTATTCAATGTAATTTAAATATCTGTTTTTAAATTATAGTTATTCCTATTACCATTGTATAGCTAACTTTGATCTTGAATGAAACATAACTTAATACCTTAGATGAAAATCTAGTTTATACAATAGTATGAACTAGAATATTTTGGGAAAAATTATGTTTAGCCATGTTTAGACCCAAAAGTATTCAATTTTGGGAATTTTTAGCCAAAAATCAAATATGGTTTAAAAATGTATTTATGGTTGGTGTACATAGAAATTTACAAACGGTTTGAAAAAAAAAACTAGTTTAGACTTAAGCGAAATGGATAATTAGTGGGTGCAGGTTTACGCACGGGCTCAATTTGGGAATGGTTGAGGCCTAGAGGATATTTTGGAAGTTGCCTAAGTTAATTAAGGACTAGTCTTCAAGCCGCATCTTGTAAAGCTCCACTGTACTACCACAAGTCTAAAGTGGGATAGACTAGGCTAAGTGATGGAGGCGGGGTGCCCGATCTTTTGATGAGATTGGTAAATATTGATTTGATGGAGGTGACTCTCGCGATTCGACTACAACCGTACGACAATACTTGTGCCTTAGAAATCATTGAACCAACTCCGAGACGTTATTGACCGTGCTGGAAGCGCGATCAACCTGAACACGAGGTTCAACTCCTGCGAGCAATCGAAGAACTAGCAAGAATAAAATATAGGCAATATGATATTGCAAATAGAAATTGTAGTATAGATGGTAGTGAAAAACGAATGTGGGATCCCGAAGACTGTCTTGACAGGTGATCGTCCGACACAACTGAAGAACAGAAGTTTGCACAATGGTTAAACCTAAACTCAACGAAATTCGAGTTCTAGCCAGGGAGGAGGTGGCTCCTATATGGGAAGATGACCAGGGGTGGCAGCTAGGGAAGTGGAAGCACGCCCTAGGGTTACAAAGCCCATGGGCCCAAGAGGAGGTGGCGCAAAGACCTTTTTGACTCGGGCAAAAAAATAGACGTGGATTATTTTATTGATTGTGGTTGGTTTGGCTAGAATTTGAAGCTAAGGTTAAATCCATTAGAAAGTAGACTTGATAAGCTTTCAATGAAGTCCAAGAACGTCCCAAACGGAGTCCGTATGAAGAAGTTATGGCCGCTTGAACTTAGTGTCGTCGTAGCAGTCCGAACTCGAATCCGAACGAGCCCAACTTGAACTCTTGCTTGGCTCGGACCCAAAATGATGTGATGACCTCCATTTATGGCTTCTATGTTTGTCCATGATTCCACATACTTCTCCTTGGTTCTTTCCCATGTTCCTAAGCACAATTAAATCACTTGGATTAGGTAGCGATCTATTCTCAGTAATATATAAACCTATGAATGAATTCACCTGGTGAATAAGTTGGAGAGCACGAGCTCGAGTAATTGGTCCTTGTAACACCGTTGTAGATCGCTTGTGTGTGGGCGCGGTTGTATCCAAGTTACGGATGTCCTCACCACTAAGTAATTTGTAACACCTCATTATTAATTATGCCATGTCAATGAGCGGGTGTTGGTTAGACAGTATTCTCACTTGGTGCAAGAGGGGGCTTATGGCGGGTGGTTAACCCAATGGAAGTGAAATCTTAGCGGGCATAAATAATTTTGGGATGGAGCATTGTAAAATCTTTGTGATTGTTGCTTAGTCGCACACCTTCGAAAGTGTGTCTTAACGGATATATTAAGCAACCTAACTCTTGTGGGTAAAGTTGTACAACCTCTGCAGAGTATAAAACTATTCGAATAGCCGTGTCCATGGTCATAGACATGCTGAGCAAAGCCACTCGAAGTTATACTTTTATTTTGTTTTTAAAATGTTTTATAAAACAGTTTATGTCATGTATGGGTGTCCATGAGAAAAATTATGGGTTGAAGCCCCGGGTTGGTGCCCATGTTTAAGTTAGTGTTAGATTGGTACCTACACTAGATTTATTAATTCAGTTAAAACTCAAATTTAGATATTGAAAAACTTGAGCTTTTAAACTTAGTTATTGTATTTAAAATGTCAAATGCTGCTTTTGCACAAACAACCCTATAAGTCTTCATTTGCATTAACTCTGTTATGGGTGTAACTTGCGGAGTACATCTTTGTGCTCACCTTTGCTCAATAAAATGTTGTTCAGATGAGAAGGATTTCGCTACCAGTGTGGATCTCGACGACTAGGCCGCTACCCCAGTCTATTGCTTGTGGCATATTAGCTGAGCTCTACTACTTCTTCTTCGATTTTCGCTGCGTTCTTTTTTGTTGGCTCATAAGCCTTTTTTGTAATAAACTCTGATATTTATTAACAAAGTTGTGCGATTTATGGATATTACCATATTTGTTTCTTCGTGTGAACTAGCTACTAATCATTGGACTAGTTTAGAAATATACAGAGAATTTAAAGATGTTACTCTTGGGTTTGACAAGAATGTACCCTCACTTTGTATCACGTAATTTTTTTGAATTTTTACAAACTTGTAAGTTTGGCAAAAATGTGAAATTTCACATGCACCATCTCAAACATCAATTTCTAGTATCGATTTGCAGTGTAATATTTCTGTAAAATATAATAAAACTAAACTTTAGCTAGCAGTTTCTATAAAATCTAATAGACATAAACCCACATGTGTGTCGAAGCTCTCCATTCTAGTACTTTCATAGTGCTGTGACATCCAAAAAAATGTTTAGCATAAAATTTTCATAACGATCCCCATAAACCATTTTTTGACTAATGAAAAAGGCATTTTCTTCTATTTTTTGAAACCTTCCTTTTTTGGAAACTCCTCGCAAAACCTACTTTCCCTTGCTAGCCTTCTCACTTTCTCTTCACGCTCGCTCTCCTAAGCCGAGTCACATATGCCACGCCAGCGCTCGCCTGCCTCATCCTCGTCGTGTTGAACACCTCCTGTCTACTTCACATGACAGTCGCTTGCATCCCTCCCTTCACATCCGGTAGCGTTGTTGTTGCTGCATGATCACCCTCTTGGTAAAATTCGTGAAGTGGTGAAGTTTCTTCACTTATACTACTGCCACATCACTCCCAGAAGTTGTTGCATCGCCACCTCCACTTCGGTGTCGTTTCTAGTGCCGCTATGCCGGATAATGCCTTGTCACCGCTCCACTCTGAGTTAACCCCCTTCAAAATATTTTGGCCATTCTTGTCCTTTATCCAAAATTAATCAATCCTATCCATCCCCACTCCTTTTCCTATTTCTTCAACATCGAATTCACCCACACCACCTATATAGCGAACGTAATTCAGATTGGAAGAAATGAACTCTACTTTCCCCAACCCCTTTCTCTTGTTCTCATCCCTTTTCTCTATTTCTCACCCGAATTCTCATCCAACTGTATTGTTGAATTTGTGCGACTCCGATTCCCTGGAATACTTTCAAGGATCAGTTCATCGCAGCCTTGCCGGTGCACTCGCCAAGCATGGTGCCAAGCTTATGTAGGCCATCTCTGTAAAAGGTGAGGTAATGGATAGCTCCGCCATGGTGCATTGGTGCTCGTGGACCCCTCCTTCGACTAGTATTGTCATCGTAGAGCCACCTCGTTGAGCTCGATGTCCTCTGCCACTATTTCTAGGTCGTCCCAGCCATCTTCTTGCCTCACCACCTGTGTCACCATCTATGCCTCTGTGCCACTGTGTTCCCTAGTTGCTCGGTGCACTAGCATTGTCGTGAAGCTCACCATCATCAAGCATGTTCACCACGGGCTACTTCAAGCCGTTCCGGCTACTCCGTCCTTTTCCTTGTCCATCTTCTGCACCACTGGCACTGTCTCGTCATGTTATACCTTATACACACACTTTGTAGCTAATGCCATGGCCAAAGTGTCCAGTGGTCTCCACCATCTAAAACCGCTTGCATGTTCTCCACCCCAAAATATTCCCAGAGCCATCCTCCCCAGAAATGACACCATGTCGTTGGTGATACACCTCAAATGTGTATCGAACTGGAGTGTACGCTGCTTTAGCTAAATGAAAATCCACAGGGGTAGGCTCGTAATTAGGGTACCTTTGCGTAGTGGGGAAACCAGGGATTTGGAAGACCCGAGGCGAGGACTGACCTGCTATGCTGGTTCGGTGGCTTGCCGCGCCGCATCGAGTCTCAGCCTTTGCCCACGTCGCACCTCAACGCCGCCCCGCCCCGCACCACTACCACAGCCTGTGTAGCTAGATTATGAGTCTGCTATTGTAATATAGCAGGGTGTAATGGAGTGACAACGGTGGTGAGCTAGCTAGATTTAGTAACTCCATTCTCCAGCAACCTGTGGAAAACCTCAAAATGATTTATTTTGTAAAGACTAATTTTTATTGGAAAACCAGGTGATATACCTAAATAAACCCCTGTTTTCAGTTATGTTCCATCACATCGGCATAAAGAACAGATGATAAAAAATTGTCAAGGTGAAACATCACCTTTCTCATGGAATGTAGCTCTCGCCCAAAAGGTTCAAGAAACCTCAACTCCACATCAATAGGCCAGACCTACAAAAAGTAATTAATGAATCAGATGGTGAGCCTAAGCACATGTAAAAGATAGCTGAATGCTGAATTCAAAGTTGGAGCCAATGGAAATTGAATAATGCCCAAGAATGAAAATTGCATCTGGTATGTTCAGGCTTGAAGCAAGAATGCAATGGCATTCAAACAAAGAGAAATCAAAAGAACTACAACACGAAAAACTATTTAAATTCAGAACAATGAAAAGTGGACAAAGGATGAGAAATTAGTCGGCATTTTTGTCATGTGCATTAGCATTGCTCAAGTCAGTGGAATTTACAAGGGATGTTCATGCAAAGCTCAGACTCTTCAGATGAGTGCTTCTTATAAAGTTTTGATCAAGCACCGTGAAATTAGCGTGTTCGGAGACAAGAAACGTGCGTGTTGACTACCTTGGCGGTTGATCCCGTAATCCGCAGCGGCGGTTGCTCCCTGCACGCACTCGGCCCGGCCTCCACCACCGCCTCCACCGCCAGCCCCTACCCCACTGGATTTGGATGCTGCAAAAGGGTATTAATTAGATAGAACTAACTAGGTCGTCCATGCCAAGCCGTACTAAACCACAACAGAGCAGACCTTCATGACAGCAAGGGCGTATGCGGTGGGGTTGTCCTGGCCTCCTGGGTGGCGACGCTGAGAACATAGGCGTGGTGGACGTGGGGGACCGAGGCGGAGGCAACTTGCCAGGGCGCATCGTCTCCGGCAAGGATCGGCCACCGGTTGGGCGTGAACGGGGACACGGAGGCGGTGGTTTCGGGGGACACCATGGGGAGGCTCCGGGAAGAAGGTGAGGGGTTTCGCCTGGGAGACCCGGGGTAGCCGCCCCAGCTTGCCTCGGGGGTGGTTCTGCCATTGCCTTTGTGGTTCATAGTAACTGTATAGCAATAGGTGTTGACAAGTGCATTCATAGTTGGGTTCTTTTTACCTCTGGCTGAACATAAAAACAGTCGGTCCTATTTGAGTAGTTGTTCCATTGCATAAGTAGTAGTTGTTCTGAACTTCTGATGATCAAAATTTGGATTGTGGTATTTATGTTGTTCATACCACCCTAATGCAACCTTAGAAAATGATTTGCTACTCTCTTTGTAAATGGTTCATTGTAAAGTTATAAATATTGTAAGTGGTTGTAGTTGTAGTTGTAGGAAGAACATGTACCCCTTCCCTTGAAACATATACATGTAAGTAGTTAATAGTGCACATTGTGGCATATTGAATCCCTCCCTTATCTAAACACGCAAGGAATGGTGCCCTCAGGAGCCCGTCATACGTTTAGTCCTCCAATGGGCTGCTGCCGCGTGCCCATATCGCTTGTGGTAGTTCGTTGATCGTTTCTAATCCGATCATCCGGTTAGCGCCGCATCGTCTACCAATAACGGCTCGCTCATGGGCTAGTCGTACGCATGCGTCCCTCGCCCTGACACAGTTGTCCAACCAAAACAATCGGTGATTGGGGAGCCCTCCACATTCCAGAAACCACAACTCATCCCCTCCTCTTGCTCTCCGTCGCCTAGGCGACACCGCCGCCTCTTTGCCTACTTGTCCTTTCCTTCCCTTCCCATCTTCCTATGCTGCCCCTTGCCCTTCACCCTCTCCACTTCCCATGTCTTTGTCTTCACCGCCCTAGGGTTGGCATGGCCGCCGCCACCATCAATCCTCACGGCCTCACATCTTGCCCTTCCTCTCTGACCATCGATGGCCCCGTCGGCAAGCCATGCCTCCTTTGCCCCACCACACTGCCGCTCCTACCCCGCTGTTGCCCTCATCCCTCGGCCTCACCCTAGGCCCGCCCTAATCGATGCCGCCATCATGCCCTTGGTTATTTGTTGTTTGTTTAGGTGTGGTTTAGCTCTGCGTGAATCCGACATCCCTCACGCTGGCCTCTTCCCCTCACTCCTCGTCGGTGCTAGCCGTCGCGAGCCTTTACATGCTCTATGGCCTTGTCTTTGCCACACTGCCGTTGTCCCCATCCCAACCAACCAGCTCGCTCTAGACCGTGCCGTTGCTATCAATTTGTCAACTGCTGGGTTTTCATCTCTCTTTTTGTCATTCTCTCCCTATTTTGGGTTTTGTCTCTTCATGCACTCCTAGGATTTGGAGCGTCTTTGTGGTGTCTTACCGTGGCCCTCCCTGCAGTATGCTGAGGTCGCAATCGCTTGCCACAACTGTTGTTGTCATGCATTGCCTTGTTGAGCCGCTGCTAGCATGTAACGTCGCTATGGTTCAGTGGTTAAGGGTAAATTTGAGCGATCAAGCTTCAAAGCTAAAATCGATAGTTGTTCTTAGATGTTGTTTATAGAGAAAATTGCACTATAGGTCAACTTACGGGGTTGTGTCACTTAGCTATCTGAACTTATATTTTACTTCTCAGCCCCTTGAACTTGCGAGGTTGTGCCACTTAGGTCCATGAACTTACATTTTACTTTCTTAGCCTCCTGAACCCACGAGGTTGTGCCACTTAGCTCCCTAAACTTTTGTTGAAGCAAAATTCGTCGGATGCGATACCGTTGACTTCGTCCCCTCCGAGTCCGGTGGACTCATCGCCGCCCCGTTCCGACCGTGTTCAGCGTTCCTGTCACCTCACGCTGGCAAAAACGGATTCTTCGGGCCCATGAACGCACTGTGCTCACGTCTTCATTGGAACTCCACCATCGCAGCTTGCCACCGCCTTTGCCCTTGCTTCCTCTAAGTCGGCCATGAGAGAGAGAGAGAGAGAGAGAGAGGAGTACAAGTCCAGTGCCATAGTAGGGGTACAATACTTCTCTCTCTCTCTCTCTCTCTCTCTTTCACGGTGATTCGCCGACTCAGCCTTTTCTATTAGCAAACGACCAAATGCACTTCGTGTCAGATGAGTAGCTTCTGCTCTGGCACTAGGAATGTACTTCTCTCTCTCACGACCGACTCAGAGGCGGCAAGTTGCGACGGTGGAGCTTCAGCGAAGACGTGAGCACAATGCATTCCTAGGCCCGAAGAATCCGTTTTTGTTGGTGTGAGGTGATGGGGACGATGAACACGACCGAAACGGGGTGGCGACGAGTCCACCAGACTTGGAGGGGACGAAGTCGCTGGCATCGCATCCAACAAACTTTGTTTCAATGCAAGTTCAGAGAGCTAAGTGGCACAACCTCACAAGTTCTGGGGGCCGAGAAAGTAAAATGCAAATTTAGAGAGCTAAGTGGCATAACCTTGCAAGTTCAGGGACCTACAATACAATTTTCTCTTGTTTATTTTTACAAGTGCAGCAAATGTCCATCTGAGAGTGCATTTTCTTGAAGCCAAATTGTGAGCGTCTTGGCCTTTTGCCTCTAGAGTATAAATATTTATGGATTTCTACAATTTTGTGCTGTTAGTGTTCATATGACAAGATGTTCATATAAGTTGTGTAGCAGATCTGGGTTAAAGGTTCTCCTCTGGTACCCAAATTGATCAAGAGGTGCTACTTAAATACTTTTAATGTTCAGTGGAGAGAAGATTATGCATCTTTGGTTCAATGGTTAAGGGTAAATTTGAGCAATCAAGCTTCAAAGTTCAAACTGATAGCCGTTCTCATATGTTGTTTATCATTCTATTATTTGGTTGAACACAATGTGGCAATTCTATCCAAGAGAACAAAAAGATTGTGAGAGGCCTGCCACCACACTCCTAATTAAGATAAGATCTTTTCCTCGACTTAGTTTGCACATTAGACACAATTTGTTACAGTTATATACATGCATTTGGAATTATGGCATTAAACATCATAATATTGTCGTCCTTTTACTTTGAATTGTTTTGAAGTAGTCATCACAAAATCTATGTTCTTTTCAGCTGTACAAGTTCCGTATCAAATTTATCTCTCTTTTTTGCTAATCTCCTTTCATATCTTAATATTTTTCATGTCTAATTTGAATAATAAATGGAAATTACCTTTTTTGGATTAGCTGAAAGTAGGTAATGGGTTATGTATATAAGAGCAGTATGTATGAACTAATGGATAATCACATTGAGGATTGCCTGGTCCATAACTACTGTTGAAAAAATATTATTACCTTGCTTCGTGTACTCGGTATTTTGGTTACCTATGTGGATATTATGGGATTATAGACTACTATATACATCATATTGCCTATATAAATAATAGAAAGGGTCTGCCATGCCAAACTGTTATCATGATGTCATTTTCCTCTGTTTTGGCTTATTGAATTGTGGATAGGCATAGAGCGACTTATACGACCAGTCTTTGATATGACTGAGCTTTTTATTGTTAATATCCACCAACAATCTATTGTTGGTTTCAGTTCACGATGTTTCTTGAGGAATATACTAATTACTGTTACTATTTATATGCCACATGTCAGGATCAGAAACTCAAAGGAGTTGTTTGCAGGCTACATTGTAGTATGTACATATGCACCATGTTGATCTACAGATGGAAGGTAGCATGCTACCATGAAAAAGCTCAAGTACCTTCTCTTAGCTAACAAGTGCTATCTGAAACTTTTACATCTTTTCCTGGGTTGGTTAGTCCAAAATCCAAACTAACAAATATGGAGTGTAGTTAATTTACTGTTTCATGTCATGGTTGGTCAAAAAGAAGATCACGCATTCCTTGTTCTAACAGGCTTAATGTTGTCAGTTATATATTTTTTTAGTTGTATGCACTGCTTCCTTTATTTTTTTTGCTTTACGTTTGAGTAATACATTCTTCTGCATCATTTTTTTTGTTTGCACATCCAAGATATAGATATAGAACTCAGATCATATTTGAGTAATAGAAATTGATGCTTCTCTTTAAACCCAGGGCATGAGGTCTGGGATGGTGCTATTTCCCGTTAGAGTGACAAGGAGGTTAGAACTTTCTTAGATTCAAACTAAGAATTTCGAATTACGGTTGCATATTCAAGAAATGGATATACAGTTGAGAATATTTGCTTTTATTCAAGAAAGAATGCTGGTGTTTTATGTCTAGATAGCCAAGTAGTCTTCTTTTTGTCAGCTCGAGCTAAGAAATCGATGTGTAGTTAGGGCATCCTTCCATTTTGTTTTTTACAGAGAATCCAATGTCTTCCTTACAAGTATAGCTTCCGTATTTCTCTATTATACATATGTTGCTATTTCATCAAGCATGCGACATTAAAATCCTTTAGGTCACCAATTTAATGAGTAATGATA
This sequence comes from Ampelocalamus luodianensis, assembly GCA_036346255.1. Classification (NCBI taxonomy): domain Eukaryota; kingdom Viridiplantae; phylum Streptophyta; class Magnoliopsida; order Poales; family Poaceae; genus Ampelocalamus; species Ampelocalamus luodianensis. The sequence goes on from CM070636.1 coordinate 34,181,590, forward strand.
TTTCTTCCATTGTACAATGTAGTCTTGTAATACTCCGAAACGCTTTAGAGTGAGAAAGGAATTTAGTAGAGGGTTTTTTTGGAAATTTATTAAAACCTAGGCTATGGGCTCTTAGCCCACAAAGACCAAAGTCCAAAGAGGGGTAGCCACCACCTAAAAGGGAGAGGGGGCTACCCAAACCCTAGCCTCCCTCCCCTAGTAGCCGCCACCCCCTCCCACCTCCTGTCCAGTACCTCCCTATGCCTCCTCCCCTGCTGGTGGTGCCCTCCTGCTGTTGTCTAGGAAGAAGGAGGGAGGGAGAAGCCTCCTTTGGGTGTTGCCGGCCAAGGAAGAAAGGAAGAGGAAGGGGGAGAAGGAAGAGGAAAGGAAGATCTCGTGAGTTTTTCAGCGTCGGCATCGTGTGCTTCAAGGGTAACCTCCAGACCCCCTTAGTTTTGTTCTTTACTTTTGATTTGTCGGGCGGTATCGGGTAGTAGACCGGTTATTAGTTGATCTGTTTGCACTGTAGTTTTAGGTTCGGTAAAGGCAAAATTTGGTCCGGTCACCTCCTAGAGATTTGTGGGTAACATCAATAGCTTTCCATATAATCTTTGTTCACAGCATTTGGATGAATAGATCTTGAGTTATGAATTTTACAGTGCTGCTGTCCAAAGAGTTTGACAGGATTCGGGCAGATGTAATGAATTGTAAATTAAAAATAGATAATGAGCTAATTAGGAAGGTTGATCAACACGATTATTGTAGCTAATTCTCTGAGGTTTCCAGAGAATGCAAGAAGGCAATTTTTGGATAAACGTACTAAAAGATATGAATATTTCAGTTCAGTTGTCCAGAATGTCTGCTAGATTCTAGCGATCGTAATAATCAGTATATTAAAAATAGTTAATGACAAAATTAGAAATCGACCAACTATAATAATGTGGATAATTCTGTAAGCTTTCTAGAAAATCCAAGAACATCATTTTTGGATAAATAGAAGAAAGATATGATTTCTAGAAGGTGACTGTTTGTTTTGGGACGAACGATGTTCGAGGGAAATGATGTTTTGGGTTGCGGTTAGGAGCGTAGATAGTTATGTAATTTTTTATGTAATGTTGTATGCCCTGGAATGTCTCCTTAGTATGTTTATTAATTGCTCAGGTGGTGGTGTGAATCCGGAGAAAGCGGCCTCTTTCCGTCATCCTACTCCACACGGTTGAGGCAAATACAATAGTGGGTAGAATATGTGGAGAATATTCATGAAATGCTAATGCTTTGCGAATATGCAATGTTTGCTCATGGCCTTACAGTTGTTGTTACATGCTCATGTTGATTAAGTGTAGTGGCTCATTTGCATCATTACATTATTCTTGAGTCTTGGACTACGTGGTAGCCAAGTATGATATATTTGAGGTCCTTGTTATGTTTTAGACAGGCATGAGGTTCCCACACTCATGGAGTGTGGGCTTGAGGTCCCTTGCTAGAATGCACAAGCATTGGTATGCATCGACGGATGCATACTCCGCATTACCGGTAAATGCAAAGAGAAAAATATGTGCATTTGTGACATTTGCATTGCATGACAATGATAGTTGAATTGTTGTGATATTATTGTGGATGATTGATTGTGTTAGAAGTAAAGTTTGTAAATGAGATTTGGTCTATTGCCTTAATTGTACTTTGCTGAGTCCTGGACTCATGCTTGTTGCTTGTTTATTTTATTTTAGGTACCCTTTATGAGGATGTCATGCATGGGAAAGGCTAGAATCATGTGATGCACTCTTCACTTCAATAAACACTAGGCTTAATAAATCAACAACTTAAGTTTAATTGGAGAATCCTAGAACGTATTCCTTCAGTTTTATTATGTCCACCCTTCGAGGTGTTTTTGATTAATTGTAATAAGAGTCGGATGGTGACCCCATGGTAATCCTTATGATTGTTATCTTTAAGACTGTTACAGTATTATCGTACTTGGATTTCTGTTAGATGCTTATTAATCTCCTTAAATGTTAAAAGTTACAAAGGAGACTCTACCGAATTGAAAAATCTTAGTTTATTATTATGTTATGTTTTCTTTAGTAGCATTCTAGGCTCAGGTGGGCCGGGGTGTTACAATTGGTATCAGAGTGAGCTTTAGGTCCGTGGTGAATAGATTAATTAAAATTTGCTAATGGCTAATCAACTTAAAATTTGACACACTGATGCACAGTAGGATGGGAATGGGCAAAGCTTTGCATTTATATTTATGTTATGTCACATTGATGATTGCTGATATGAATTGATTAAGAATGCTTATGATTTGATTATATGATTGTTATGTGTGGGGATAGTCGATGTCGAGAGGTAGAATTTGGTTGTGGCCATGGGCATGGCCAGGTTGTACCACCGGTTGGGGTATGAGAATAGTGGAGTGTTTACCTTGGGTAAGCTAGTTCCAGGTGTTGAGCATGTGTTTCTTTGGAAAGGTTATTGTTTTTCTTGATTTTGGATTGGTTATTCTTGTTACGGTTGCAGTTGATGAATTTTCTTGGGTTAGTGGTTACAATGCAGTTGGTTGTTTTCCTTGGTTTATTGTGAAGGGCAGCGGGTAGGCTACACTAGCGCAAATTAACAAAATTCTACCCGTAAACCAAGATCACTGCAGTTATAGATCACGGTCTTACCACTAGACGCGCAGTGCGGAAGTTGATGCGACACGTCGGGCGGTGTAGTCGTACTCGATTGATGCGATGCGTCGGTCGGTGTAGTCGTACTACTTCTCGTCCTCGTCGTGGCGTCCCACGCATGCTCCTTTCTTGCGGTTCATCCCAACGCCACGGTCATGCGGCGCCTTCAAAGGTATCCACACGCACGGAGGAAGCAACGCACACCGGACTACTAGATCCGCGCGAGCGACTAGGGCGTGGGAGGGGTGGCAGCCAGGGTTTGAGGATATCACGAAAAACTCATCCTCCAACCAGTGCGCCCTTGCCCTCCTTTTATAGACGTCCTTATAATGGGCTTCTACGAATAGAGGCCCATTAGGACTCAATGCCCGATCTAATTCGGATCCAATCCGAATTAGGCTTCACTTCTAAGTGTGTGACCCTATGGTTCACGTATGTTTAGACATGACGCAAGTACACATACTTGGTCAATAGTTGGTAGTGGCCTCTAGCAAGACGTGCCAACTCCTAAACGCACGTAAAGATCATATCGGACGAACCATCACAACGTTATGTACATGCCAATCCCTTTGCCTCACGATATTCGGTCGAGCTCCAAGTCGACCACTCTTTCTCGATCCTCGTGATCCGAATCCCTTACTAGGTTAACTCTTAACCTTAAGTAGCATGGCCATGCATTTTTGGATCCGATGACTCGAGGGCCCGAGATATCTCTCTCGTGAGAGAGGCAAATCCCATCTCGATCGACCATGCCTCGCAACATGCTTCATGACAAACCCGAAAGCTACCTTTATAACTACCGATTACGAGTAGCGTTTGATAGCCCCTAAGTAGGTCGATTCACATCTCAAGTACATGCGACAATCTCGTGTCTAAGGACAAGGCGTACACATTGTGTAGAGAGAACCATAAGAATAATTACTATGTCTCATGTTGGGTCGGTCCAACCCCATGTTCTAAACATGTGTCCACATTATTGGTTTGACATCTCCATGTCTATGACCTGTGAAACATGGTCATCAACCGATACATGTGCTAATCCATCATTCACGTGTGTCCTCACATGAACTCCGACTAGGGACAACTTTAGAATAACCATACAAGTAAAGAGTTTCACAAACAAGTCACATACTTGTTAATCAACACAAAGGTAATATTCAAGGAACATTTAATAAATCATGGATACAACGAAATATCATCATCAATATGATTGCCTCTAGGGCATATCTCCAACATATTGGTTCCATAAAGCGATCGTTTGTTCTTTCGACCGACGAGAGTTGTGCTACTTGTTAACGTTGTTGGTTCGTAAGGGTGATATTTCATTGGGAAGGTTTGCCTTTCTTGTTGGGGAAACATGATTCGCTTATTCACTTAGTACTTTGGATAATGTGAATTATCTTTTGCGAGTTCTTTAGCATGTGGAAACTTTGATTCTACGTATTTCTTTTGGAGTAGTTGGAGTGTTGAATCTTAATGCTTCTCTTTTACGAAAGAAAGTGTCAAAAACCTTTTGTGATGTCTTGTTATGTTTAAGCGAGAGGTGGTGAATATAGAAGTTCATTAATTAGACATGAGTTATTAAGTTGGGTCTGTAGTGTGCTGCATAATCAATCTTAACTAAGATCCTTGGAAGTAAAGATGATTAATTGGATGTTGTCTTAGAATGATTACATGATGAACTGTGATTAAAGGTATGTCTATACCTACTAGAAATCCGAGATTTAATAAGAAGTGTGAGATATTGATGAATTTGTCTGATTATTAAAATTGTTTAGTTTGCTAAACTTGTTGGATTATTTGGTCTCAATGGATTAATCTAATTGTGTGGGAAGGAAAAGATAAGGATGTGTTCGAACGTTGCCTTAGTGAATAATAATGTGGAATTTTTTCTTTAATTGGCTACTTGATGATCTTATATATGCTGGTGGGAATGCAAATAGAATTAGAACCATAATTGCTTACATGATTAATAAAATTGTCAATTATTTTTTATATCTAAAGTCGGGGGTTGAGCAACATTAATAGTTGAGTGGATGAATTTATTAAGCGATCTTTAATGGCATGCCTTGCGAAATTGTATGATTGTGTGATCTTGTTAAAAGTGTTTTTCTTCAACATTTTGGCTTGTGCACTAGGTTTTTCCCTAGATTAAGTGGTTGTTGTAGTCCTATTGAGATAATAGAAAAAAATTATGAAGCAACATATTGTGTTTCTTTTGAAAAAAATTAGAATGGGAGTTAATAGGAGATCTATGTTTACATGATGGTGAAATCGTCAGATAATAGTATGTCTTTGATGAAAGGGTTTTTGGTAGAACCTTTTAAAGTGTGTAGTAGATCCCTTCTAAAGTAAAGTGATTGTTGTAGTGAGGTTGTACGGTTTTATTATACTCTTATTTTGAGGATGGGATGATAAAGTAGTATGGAACAATTTGGTGAGCCTTTGGGGGCTTTATAAAGGAAGAGTTGACGATAACGATTCTTGTTAAGAGTGAATTATTCTTGATATTAGTATAATTGTTTGCAAGGAATTGTGACTTGTGGGAGCGATGATGATTTTTTTTAAAAGAATGTAATTTGATCGCCTTTCATGATATCGGTTAAATGAAAAGGTTGGAGTTTTGCATTCATAATCTTTTGGAGTTCATGATTTATGTGGGAGTTGAAATTTGTTGAATAAAGCGACATGTTGTAAAGTTCTATTGGTTTTTAAGAGATTCAAGTGAATTGATCTTATAGGCTCTTTTGTTTGAATTGGCAAAGTGAGGTTGTAATCAAAGAAAACTATTTTCTTTGTTAAATGAAAGAGTGTAGTAGAAGTAATTGAGGTTGGAGTTAAGTTTTGTAACTCGTAGTTTATTCGAAGTGTGCCCTCATTTGTGGTCTTGTCCTTGTTTTTCCAAGATCATTACGATTTGACTATTTTCCCTTGGTCTTGTGTTTACTGCAAGTGGTAAACATTTTCTATGTGCTAAAAGTTGTTTTCATTTGCATCTTCTTTTGAGAAAGGATCAACCGATTCGTTTCACAAGGGTCTTTTAAAGTGTATATTAAATGATTTTGTGAGACTTTGGGTGTTGAATTCTTTGAGATGCATTCGGTGATAAACTGATTTCATGGAATACCCCTTGGAGAGGATTTGATTTAAATAGAATATCGGTCTTTGGAGCTAAACTGACTACATTGTTGCAATTTGTAGAACCTATAGTAAATTATAATCCAAGAACCTTAGTTCATATTGGAATGTTGGGATTATCATAATTGTAAGAATCTTGATCAATTTATTAGAGTATCGCGATTGAGTAATTTGCAAGATTGTGTAGGTGAATTTTGATAGTGTAGTTTAATTAGAGTAATATTAGCGAAATAATCTAACCGTTATGGCAATTAATGAGATAGCCGAGATTGTTGAGTTATTGTCAGATATGCCTTGGCTTTAGTGAGTATCCCTTTGTGAGTTAGAATTTTTTTTTCTAAAGACAATCTGGTCGAGAAAATGTTTACATGTTGATATTAATGATTGTGTACGTTTGGATTGTGGGAAATTTAGGGATTGAATCTGAGGATTTTCCTATCTTTTATATGAGAAGTTTGTTGCAGGAGTCTTGCAGGTTGAATTTAGACTTTGTATTTTTATATTAGAACCTTGGTTGCCCAATGATTATATGGAGAAGTAGTAGAATAAGAGTGGATTCTAAATAGTGAGATGATCATTGATAGAACCCTTTTTATGTGGTACATGAGAGTGTGTGATGGGAAATTTGAGTTGTGTATCCCTAAAGGATTGAGGTGATGTGATTGGGGGGTGACATCTTATTCTGAGGTGCATTGGGAATTATCTGTCAAAGTAATTCTGTTGGTTGAGGACTTAGCTAGAGTATGTTTCGGTGGGGTCAGTAGAGTCTCTCTACAAGATGTGGATGATGTGCTCGGTGTGAGCATAACGTTGAAGTTGCCAATTTAAGAGAAATGAGTTAGTGTGTTAGATGATGATTTGAAATTCCTTAGTTTAAGGGAATTTAAATTCTTAAAAGAAAGGATTGAGAAAAGATTGTTATCCCAGATAGTGAGATGTTCTCTTGATTCTTGTTTAAGTGTGTTTATGATGAAGGTTATTTACAATTGAGTTGCTTTATGTTGGTACGTAGTCTTTTCCAGTTAAGAAAAGAAAATGATTGTTTTGGTCATTCGAGTGATTTCACATTTTGGGCTTATGTGGTGTTTTTATCCAATTGCCAACCTGGAAAGTGGAAAAGTTTGCATAATGAATCTTTTGAATTTGGATTGGAGTCTTTCGGAGGAAAGTTGGTTATGAGTGGGTTGCAATGTGAATCCTTTGTTTTTAGTTGTGTTCTGATTATTAAAGTTTGTTTAAAATGAGTTGTGTTGTGCGTCCCTGGTTAAAAGAGGTTTTCCTTGTTAGGGTGAAGAGATAGATTAAGAGATGGAACAAGAGTTTTGTGTGTTGTGCAGGTTGTGTGGTTTGGTACCAAAGGGAAGATTGGCCCAAGGTACATTGGTTTATTTTGAAGGTTGCTTGGGTACACATAGTTTTGTATGACCCGTGTCGAGAGAGTTCAACTACCCTTTAACCACACGACACTAATAAAGTCCGCCACCGAAAGTCTTGGCAATTACCACTGAAAACCACACCGAATAGTGAAAATGAAGTGACAAACAAACCCTAAATCCAAATTCCAACATTCGTGGAAATCAAACTCACCGAGAAATACGAACACCTTAGAACACATGCCCCCTATTCTCTTCATTGTTAGAGTAGGACATTTGCCCGACACACGCAATGCAGGCGGTTCATGCGCCTTGCACTCTTAGCGCCACCACTCTTCGGCTCATTAAACTAGACAACTAAGACATGGCGCCGAGTAGAGTCATGAGACAAGTGTAAGTAGGTTAGAAGAGAAAAGGCTGGAGTTTAGTTGTTGGGTGGGCTTTTCTAGTGGTGGGTTCGATATGCGAGGTCCAATTTTTAATATTAAAATTAAGGCAAATCGCCATTCAAAATGGTGACAGGAATCCCGGATCCCACAAGTCCCTATTGCCATTTGGAATGACGACATAATCTCCCTGTAATAGACCCTCAAAACACCAAAATTGGGCAAAAGTCACTTTTATTCAAAAAAGAAAGAGGAGAGGAGGGGAGGGAGGGAGAGAGAGGAGTAGAGGGTTTGAGAGGAGCTAGCGAAGTGTTGTCCGTTCGGTTGTCCGCCTTTAAGGTAAATTTTTTAACTTAATGGATTACATAGTGTTAGATCTATGGTTATGTAGTGTAGTATGTTGTAGATAGTCCTTTTGGTGAGTAGTTTAATCTTAGATATGTTGTTAATTGTGAAAATATTGTTTATGGTGCGATCGTCAAATATGTCTGACGCAACCAATTTCAAAATTTACTACAGTCAAGGGACCATTCTAGAGGGTCTCGAGGGGATTGATTTGTGTTATTTCTAATCGGCGACCGTAACCCTAGTAAGACTAGAGCAATGTACATGTGGCATTGTGATGTGGTAGTTGTTCCATATATTCGACTTGGACCATGCTGTATATGATCTGAAATTGAGTTGCCTTGCCAACCGAGCACAACAGGGCACATATTTGGAGTTAATGCAACTCAAAGGAACTAGATCATGGTAGTCTTAGGTACTCTTGGTGAGGGAGGAAGGGTGGGATTTGGGCCTTTTGGACTAGGCTTATTTCAAGGCCATTCCTGCATCGGCGATTGAACAAGACGGTGGTGGTGATACCGAAGAAGAAGTTGGGGATTCTAGCATGGTAGGAGGTCAGGGAGTTGCTGATGTTGTCGATGAAGACCGTGAGGAAGGAGCTCCTTCTGTTAGGCAAGCTTGTGGGATTATTGACAAAGGTGAGGAGATTGAAGGCGTAGTTGAAAGGATGGATCTTGACGACCAGGACTTTCAACCATTATTAGAAGATGAAAGATTTGATGAGGAGGATGTTGTGGAACAGCTGAAGAATCTAGATCCGTCATTATGTGTTAATGGTGTTTTGGTTATTAATGACAAATGCTTTGTGAGACTAACACTCTTTTTGATATACCTATTGTTTAGTCTCAATTGGATTTAAAGATCAAAGAGGTATGCATTCGACAACATCTAATTATATCTTGCTGCATTCCTCGGATCCAATATATAGGTTGAACTTCACCAAAAAGGAAAACTTGCAAATGTGCATATGTTTTATTTACACACTCGTGTATGCACACATGTAGGGGGAGTTCAAGCTATATCTTGTGGTTTCATTAGTATTGATCCATATTCCTTTGTCCACACATATTAAGGATCTTTACCTTGAAATATATCCTTGAATATATTTAACTTGTGTAGTTAATATATTCATATGAGTATATACAACTTGTGTAGTTTGTATACACTCATTTTGGTATATATAACTTGTGTAGTTCATATATACTCATGTCCTTGTTGTTTCATTAGTATTGATCTTTGTGATCTACTTTGAAACATAACTCTTGAGTATATATATAACTTATGTAATTTATATATACTCATACCAATTACATTCAATTATCTGTAATTGTGTTGGTTATCATCCATTACCAAAGAGGGAAATATTTTGGTATCTTGTCCAAACCATTATGAGTTAATGGTATGTTGTGGTAATTAATGATAATCACATTATGGAACTAACGTTTCTCCTTGAGTTGGATGAATAGGTTATGTTCTAGGTGTTTGAAGACTTTGGATGACATCATATATTGATTGTCATCAAGTCGTGATTCTTGAAGAAGAAGAAATCATCATATGTTGATGATGTTCAAGAAAAGGATGATCATCATGCGTTGATGATATTGAAGTGAAGAGCTTGAAGTAAAGGATGCATCATGAGTTGATGCGTATCAAGTTCAAGAATATGAGATGATCATTGGTTGATCATCAAGACAAAAGAAGGTGTCATCATGTGTTGATGGACATCAAGTCGAAATCATGAAGCCAAGGAAATCATCATGCGTTGATGATTGTCAAGCTTCAAGAGATGTGCAAGGCTAAGGTATGACTAGCTAGGGCTAAGGATTTGTTCCTAGTCTTTTACCGATCTCGGTGTTTGGTTGAGAGATCGGATTGCTAGAATAGGTTGCCGTACTATTAAGAGGGGCCTTAATTAGTAACTTGAGTTGGCCATGTGTTGATAGCTCATTGTGGTTGCTCTAGCTCAACTTAACATGTTGCCTATGTTTGCAAATGCGTTTTGCAAATAGTTGTGGCTCATGGTTATTCCTTGTAGCATGTGACTTTAGTTTGCAAATGCGTTTTGCAAACGGTTTAAGTTCATGTACCTTATTCCTTGTGGCGTTGATTCTAAAAGTTGGCAAATGTGTTTTGCAACTTGTTGAGAATCTAGCCTTTATCTCTTGTGTACATGTTGCATCAATTTGGCAAATATGTTTTGCAAATTGAGTTGAGGCAAATGTACAAAGTCATTTCGATCTTCTTGCCGATCGCCAGCGGTCTAACCGCCCGTAGCGATCGGCGGTGGTAGCGGTCTGACCGCCATGGGTTGGGCGGTCTGACCGATCTTCGTTTGTACCGGCCGTAAGAAACGGTACTACCGGAGTGCGGTAGTACCGGGAGTTTGAAGCGGTACTACCGGAGTGCGGTAGTACCGAACTTTGTTTGGCGGTACATGTTTTCCAGAAGAGTGTTTTTTCTGGATTGCTCTGTTGCTCAGTTGAGCGGTCTGACCGCCCTCGGCGGCGGCCGGTTGAGCGATCCGACCGCCATTGGTTGGCGGTCAAACCGATTGTGAGTCCAACGGCTAGTTTTATAGCCGTTGGCACTTGGGCGGTCCGACCGGCCATTAGTTGGCGGTCTGATCGATTTTGTCCAGAGCCTCTGGAATCTTTTCCCAACGGCTAGTTTTTTGAGTGTGGGCTATAAATACCCACCTTGGCTGTGTGAGGAAGTGTTGTTGCTGGTGCCCTATTGAGTTTCTTTGAGCTAAGAGCAAGCCTCTCATATTCTTGTGTGCATGTGTTGCACTTAGTGAGTGATTGAGAACAAACCCTAAGTGCATGTGTTGCATTAGGTTGTGGATTGCTTATCCATAGAGCTTTGGCACTTGATTGGTTCAAGTGAAAGTTGAGTCTTGTTACTCTTGGTGTTTGCCGACACCTAGACGACGTGGAGGCGTTGTGCGTCGGTGATCTTCTCAAGTGAAGCTTGTGAGAAGACCCGGGCGATTTGTGAGTGGCTTGGTGCTCGCCATCTCCGGAGCGGAGTAAGAGCAACCCTAGTGGATCGAGGTGATAAGTTCAAGTTGGAGTCGGTTCAAGCGGTTGAACTCACTTAGAGGTGTTGATTCGGTTGGAACCGGTCCAAGTTGTTTGGACTTACCTCGGAGGTGTTGCCTCGCGTTTTGGAGCCGACCCAAAGGTTGAACTTACCTCAACGTGGATTAGGGAGACCGCAAGTCTTCGATCGCCACGGGAAAAATATCGACGTGTCAATTGTGGTTTGCTTTCTTGAGCTTTACCTTATCGCAATTTACATTCATTGTATAATTGCTTATTTATTTGATTGCTATCGTGTATGTGCTTGATTGATCATATCATTAGTTGAAAGCTTACAAGTTCATGCTCTATTGATTATTATCTTTATACTTGTATTGTTGGAGCACTTAGTTGAGACTAGTGATTTTAGGTCTTAATTGTGCAAAACCGTATTAATATTAACTTCCGCATTAGAAATTGGTTTTAGTGCATAAAAGTTTTAAAACGCCTATTCACCCCCCTCTAGTCGGCCTACTCGATCTTACAAGTGGTATCAGAGCTTGGTCTCTCATTTATTAGACTTAACCGTCTAGAGAGTAAAGGATGGCGACTAGAGATTTTATGCACCTAGGTGAAACACCTAAATTTAATGGCACAAATTATGCACATTGGAAAATCCATGTCATGTTATTTTAAGGCCATGGGCCTAAATATATGGCGGATTGTAGATGTCGCTTTTCTCCTCCATTGGATAGGCTTGATCCAACAATTGAGGAAGAGAAATGCTTACATCTCGACGCTCAAGCAATTAACGCTTTATTTAGTGCTTTGAGTGTAGATGTGTTTGATGCCATATGCGATCACGAGAAAGTTCATGAGATGTGGACCCATCTTCAAGAATATTATGAAAGGTCCACTTCCACAAGTGATGATTGCATACAAGAATGGATGTCGGAGAAGAATGCTCAATTTCTAGCTCAGACGATGATGAGACATCAACTCCATCCACTTCGCCTCATTGCTTTATGGCTAAAGGTAATAAGAAGGTAAATAATTATGATGATAATAATCCTTCTAATGATGAGTTGATGGATATGCTAGAAGAGCTTAATGAATATATAGGAGAAGAGAAATCTAAATACAAAGTTTTGAAGAAAGAACATGTCTTACTTCAAAATAATTATGATATTATAAAAGATGAACATGAAAAGCTCCTCCTAAATGAATATACTAGCTCCAAGGTGGATATAGGTGTAACATGTAATCTAATAGATGATTTGCCATGCATAGCTCCTATTTCTTGCAATTCATCTAAAGTTAGCATATCCACATCTTGTGATGATTTAATTGATATGCCTTGTAGCACTTGTGAAAATGCTACTATTTCCTCTATGCTTATTGAAACTAATCTTGTAGAGGAAAACAAAAGGCTCAAGGCCCAAGTCACAAATTTGAAAAATGACTTGGATAGAAGCCACAAAGGGAAGACCATTCTTGATGATATCTTGAGCAAGCAACGAAGCTCAAATGACAAAAGTGGAATCGGCTTCACTCCCATGAAGAAAAGGGAAAATAGCAAGATGAGACACAATCAAAGACACAACAAGAACATCAAGTGCTTTGATTGTCATCAAAAGGGTCACCTCTCCTCAAAATGCCCTAATAAGGAAGATTACAAGAGAGGACTTGACTTCATCGAAATGAAAAAGGTGAAGTTCATCCCAAAGCAAAAAGGAAAGAAATACTCGAATATCAAATGCTTTGGATGTTATGAAAATGGACACATTGCTTCCGTGTGCCCTAACAAGGTAAATGATTTAAATGATATATCTTGTTGCTCTAAATTAAATACTTTGATTTCCTCTATGTCTTGTGAGACTAATCTTGTAGAGGAAAGTAAAAAAGATCAAAGATATAAAATGCTTTGATTGCAATGAGAAAGGTCACTTTGCCTCCAAGTGCCTTATTAAGAAAATGGACAAGAGAAGATTTGGTCTCACCGCCAAGAATAAGGTGAAGAGTCACCCAAAGCAAAATGGAGATAAATTCAAAATTATCAAGTGCTTTGGATGCAAGAAGTTTGGACACATTGCCTCGGTGTGTCCAAATCAAAAGGACGTCAAGCCAAGACATTCAATGAAGAGGCAAGACGGCAATGAGCAAGAAAAGAAGACATCAAGGGAAGCAAAGCCCTACTTGCTACAATTGCCGGAGAAAGGACATTTTAGTAAGGAATATCCCAAAGGTATCTGTCCTAAGCCAATTATTTATAATGATCATTATGTGCTTAGGAAGGATAAGAACGACAATGTGTTTGCTAGAATTGTTAGTTCACCTAAGACTATTATTAGAAGGGCTATTTGGGTGCCCAAAAGTATTGTGACTAACATTCATGGACCCAACCAAGTATTGGGTACCAAATGCGCTTAAAAGCTTAATAAGTACTTGGAGATGCATTGAAGGTTTGGCGTATTCATGAAAAGGTGGATTCCACCTTATGTCAATATTGGAGCCAAGATTGAGGATAATCATATCATATCATAAGCCAATGCCATTTCGGTAACAAGTATTTACATTGAAGTATCTAGACCTTTTACCTTGTGTAGGTTGCATTCATGAAAATCTTATGTAGAGGTGTTCTTGCTCGTGTTCATAAATGCTTTATTAAAATCTTGAGCAAGATGGTTGTGGCACATTAAGGGGAGTGCTAAGTAATGATCATGTATATTACATCTCTATGTGTGCCCAAATTAATTAAGTGCTAATATTGATTTTCAAAATTGAACCTTTTAGCCAAAAGTCAAAAATTTGAAATTATTAGTATATCATTTGAAAAATTAGTTGCAAAATGTATACAAATGCATTTCAAAGGTTTACCAAAGGATTTGGTTCAAGAAAAACCTATTTTAAATAAAAATGAGTTTCTACCCAAAATTCTAGATCTTAGAATCTTGTTTTTGACCTAAACTAGATTTTTGTGTAAAATCTATTCTAAAAGAAATTTGATCTTCGTCCCAAAGGAAAATCCTAGAGTTGGTTACACTAAACCTTTTGGTATTCAAATGATCTCCAAAAGACCAACTCATCAAAAGTTATTCGATTTCGAAACTCATTCAAAATACTAGCTTAACCATAAAAGTCACTTTCTAACACTTAAGTGAGTTAAGCCATTTGAACCTAAATTACTCACATGAATAGGTCCATGATGGTATTTATGACTTATACATGCAATTGGATGCTATAGAATACTTCATATGCTCAATTTGGTTCTTTTCGTGAAAGTTCTCGAAAATACGATTTCAATTGCGAAAACAAAAGGTTATTTTATAAAAACTATTTGAGGATTGGATTTTAAAGGGCTATATAAGTTGGAAATGCTCCAAAGATATTTGTTTGATTGATTGTGTGAAAATTTGGAGCAAATTACAACAATTCTCTCAAATCTCAAAATCGATCTTGAATCGTTGTCGGTTTGGTCTCAACCGTCGACCGCTAGCCTTGGCGGTCGACCACTGAATCGGCCAACCGCCAAGTGCCCAGTGGTCGACCGATTTTTCGTGAAATGCCCTTAACTCCACCCGAGAAGTTTTCTTTCTCACTTCCTCCCAAACCGAAAAACTTCTCTCTGTTGCTCTCAGCTGGTTCTTTCTCTCCTGCTTGGATCTCCCTCTCCAGCCACCTTCTTGGGTCTCCAAGGTTTGCAAGGATCCTCCACACCTCCTCTAATCTTTGCTTCAATCTTTTGAATTTTGGTTGGTTTAACTCACCGAAATTTGAAACCCTAGGTGGAGGTGCATTCTTTGAAATCCGGCTATTGTATTCTTAAATTCCTTCAGGGGTTTATCTCCTTTGATTCTTATCTTCATCACAAGCCGGTAAATCTCTCTCTCTACTTGCAAATTGATCCACATTGTGAATATTTCCCAAATTCTAGGGTTTGACTTATTTGTCCCCAAATTCTTTCAAATTGGTGAAATAATTGAACACGCAGTAGCCTAAGAGTAAATTAAGAAGTATTCATTATGCCATTGTACAAAAGTGGAAATTTTGGAGTCTTCCAAATTTGGTCATCATTTTGTCATCGGCGGTCCGACCGCCATGGTGGCGGTCGACCGCTCCTCTGGCGATTCGACCGGCCGGTCAATGATCGATCGCTGTGATATGGGCGATGTGAAAATGGTGATGAATGCTTATTAATTTAATCTTTGAATCCCCTTTGATATTCCTTGCTATCTTATCTCAGTGACGATGCCTGTCAAGAGGGTTGCGAAATGCCCTGCACCTCCTTCCTCTTCAAGAGATGAAAATATGGAAGATGTAGAAGAAGAAGTTGAAGAACAAGAAGAAAGTGCAAGTGATGACAACAGTGACAATAACAGCAGTGATAATGAATATGAGGATGATGATGATGAGAATGATGATAATGATAATGATGATGATGCTCCTGATCAGAGTCAGTTTATTGGACTTGATGTGTCTACAATTAAGAGTGAGCAATATACTATTCTGAGACATATTAATCAGTTCAGGTTTCCTAGAAATGCAACCATGGGTATGTTCCACACTTTATTTCAACAGCATGTCTATCAGATAATCTATGCTAAGAAAAGGTTTGCAAATCATCGATTTGTAAAGTGGAGCTATATTGGCAAGAATCCAGTCTATAATGGTCTGCTTAGATTGTTTAGAGCTGTCAGATTGGAATCATTAGTCTCTTTACAATGCAATTTTCATGCAAAGCCATCGACAGTTTTATGCAATCTATGTTTCTCCGATCATGATTATCTTGAATGGATGACTGGACATCAAAATTGGAAGCTACCAAGGATGATTTTATAAGTGCCTGAGCCTAGGAGATTCAAGTGGTTTAAAAGTACATCTTGAGAATCTCTTGACCTAACTCAGTAGATGAATTCTATGATCCAAAGAAATCTATTTGTGCGAGGAAGAGTAATGAGACTTCTTCCATTGCCCAGGTGTTATTAATAGGATCATGAGAGCATCATTTTTCCCTAGGAGTGGGAATAATGATGAGATTCACGGGCGTGCCTGGAATGTAATTAAGTATATTATGGATGGCACTAGATTTGATGTGATGGACCTGATTATTAGAGAGATTGCTACCTCTAAGGGAGACAAGACAAAGAGCATTTATTTTGCTCCCTATATTATGAAGCTCATTCAGAGTAAGATTGATTTTGATCAGGACTATGATATGGAGCATAAGGAGTACAGACCTAGAGATGCTCCTCCTCCTCAGGTGCCTCCTCCACCTCCTCTTCAGCATCAAGGACAGGGATCATCCTCTCAGGGACCTCCAGGTCAGCAGGCTCCTCAGGAGCAGGATGCAGTACTGGCAGCTATCTTGCATCTTCAGACGAGCATGGATGCTAGGTTTGATCGCATGGATGCGAGATATGATCAGATGCATACAGAGACTACAGCTAGGTTGGATTCTTTGGACTTGAGAGTCAGTCATATGGATGCGAGACTCTCTGAGTATCATCAGCAGCGAGTGCCTGTTGTTTATCAGAGGTTTGGGAGACGTCGACATACATCCTCAGGCGCTCAGGACGATCTTCCTTCCACTTCAGCTGCTCCTCCTTCTTAGAGTCTGTCTTTTCATATGTAGGTGAATAGACCTTGTTTTGTGGGATAAGCTCCTTATTGTTATCTTTTGTTATTTGTTATGAGCTTATTGTACCGTGTGATAATCGTTAATTGCCATCAGACTCTTGGATATGTGGTTGTTAATGTTATGGATTATTGTTTCTTATCCTTGTCTAAGCTATGGTATTAATTGAATCCTTATTGTTGTTGCATGAATATTCTTATCTCGATTATAAATTGTCATGCTTCCTTGGATTCATTGGTTAGAGAAAACTCTGTCAAAATTTTATAAAATCTTATTGTGCATGTATTCCTTTCAGATCTTAAACGCACATGTTTAGGGGGAGTTTTTATCTTTGTTTGGTTCTTGGTTACAGAAACCTATCTTTAAAAGGGGAAATGTTTATTTAATATAAATAAAATGCCTTCTCTTGCCAAGCTCTTATTGCAAAATCTTTTATTTGGTTTAAGGTTGATTTGAATTTTTGGTGATTAATGCCAAAAGGGGGAGAATGATGGATCAATATCTTTCCACATTTGGTTGTGTATCAAATATTCTACATGTCTCCTTCATATGCTTTAAGAATACATTATTTGCATGATTAACATTTCAATAGCTTAATTACTCAATATATGTTGATAATATTCAAATGTGGCTATTGATAAAGGATTTGTCATCAATTACCAAAAAGGGGGAGATTGAAGAATCTAGATCCGTCATTATGTGTTAATGGTGTTTTGGTTATTAATGACAAATGCTTTGTGAGACTAACACTCTTTTTGATATACCTATTGCTTAGTCTCAATTGGATTTAAAGATCAAAGAGGTATGCATTCGACAACATCTAATTATATCTTGCTGCATTCCTCGGATCCAATATATAGGTTGAACTTCACCAAAAAGGAAAACTTGCAAATGTGCATATGTTTTATTTACACACTCGTGTATGCACACATGTAGGGGGAGTTCAAGCTATATCTTGTGGTTTCATTAGTATTGATCCATATTCCTTTGTCCACACATATTAAGGATCTTTACCTTGAAATATATCCTTGAATATATTTAACTTGTGTAGTTAATATATTCATATGAGTATATACAACTTGTGTAGTTTGTATACACTCATTTTGGTATATATAACTTGTGTAGTTCATATATACTCATGTCCTTGTTGTTTCATTAGTATTGATCTTTGTGATCTACTTTGAAACATAACTCTTGAGTATATATATAACTTATGTAGTTTATATATACTCATACCAATTGCATTCAATTATCTGTAATTGTGTTGGTTATCATCCATTACCAAAGAGGGAAAGATTTTGGTATCTTGTCCCAACCATTATGAGTTAATGGTATATTGTGGTAATTAATGATAATCACATTATGGAACTAACGTTTCTCCTTGAGTTGGATGATTAGGTTATGTTCATGGTGTTTGAAGACTTTGGATGACATCATATATTGATTGTCATCAAGTCGTGATTCTTGAAGAAGAAGAAATCATCATATGTTGATGATGTTCAAGAAAAGGATGATCATCATGCGTTGATGATATTGAAGTGAAGAGCTTGAAGTAAAGGATGCATCATGAGTTGATGCGTATCAAGTTCAAGAATATGAGATGATCATTGGTTGATCATCAAGACAAAAGAAGGTGTCATCATGTGTTGATGGACATCAAGTCGAAATCATGAAGCCAAGGAAATCATCATGCGTTGATGATTGTCAAGCTTCAAGAGATGTGCAAGGCTAAGGTATGACTAGCTAGGGCTAAGGATTTGTTCCTAGTCTTTTACCGATCTCGGTGTTTGGTTGAGAGATCGGATTGCTAGAATAGGTTGCCGTACTATTAAGAGGGGTCTTAATTAGTAACTTGAGTTGGCCATGTGTTGATAGCTCATTGTGGTTGCTCTAGCTCAACTTAACATGTTGCCTATGTTTGCAAATGCGTTTTGCAAATAGTTGTGGCTCATGGTTATTCCTTGTAGCATGTGACTTTAGTTTGCAAATCGTTTTGCAAACGGTTTAAGTTCATGTACCTTATTCCTTGTGGCGTTGATTCTAAAAGTTGGCAAATGTGTTTTGCAACTTGTTGAGAATCTAGCCTTTATCTCTGTGTACATGTTGCATCAATTTGGCAAATATGTTTTGCAAATTGAGTTGAGGCAAATGTACAAAGTCATTTTCGATCTTCTTTGACTTTGGCGGTCTAACCGCCCACAGTAGATCGGCCGGTGGTAGCGATCCGACCGCCATGGGTTGGGCGGTCGACCGATCTTCGTTTGTACCGCGCAGAAAGCGGTACTACCGGAGCGGTAGTACCGAGTTTGAAGCGGTACTACCGAGATGCGGTAATACCAACTTTGTTTGGCGATGCGTGTTTTCCGTAAGAGTGTTTTTTCGGATTGCTCATTGCTCGGTTGAGCGGTCCGGCCAAGCCTCGCGGCGATCGGCCGGTTGAGCGATCGGACCGCCATTGGTTGGCGGTCAAACCGATTGTGAGTCCAACGGCTAGTTTTATAGCCGTTGGCACTTGGGCGGTCCGACCGGCCATTAGTTGGCGGTCTGATCGATTTTGTCCAGAGCCTCTGGAATCTTTTCCCAACGGCTAGTTTTTTGAGTGTGGGCTATAAATACCCACCTTGGTGTGTGAGAAGTGTTGTTCTGGTGCCCTATTGAGTTTCTTTGAGCTAAGAGCAAGCCTCTCATATTCTTGTGTGCATGTGTTGCACTTAGTGAGTGATTGAGAACAAACCCTAAGTGCATGTGTTGCATTAGGTTGTGGATTGCTTATCCATAGAGCTTTGGCACTTGATTGGTTCAAGTGAAAGTTGAGTCTTGTTACTCTTGGTGTTTGCCGACACCTAGACGACGTGGAGCGTTGTGCGTCGGTGATCTTCTCAAGTGAAGCTTGTGAGAAGACCAGGCGATTTGTGAGTGGCTTGGTGCTCGCCATCTCCGGAGCGGAGTAAGAGCAACCCTAGTGGATCGAGGTGATAAGTTCAAGTTGGAGTCGGTTCAAGCGGTTGAACTCACTTAAAGGTGTTGATTCGGTTGGAACCGGTCCAAGTTGTTTGGACTTACCTCGGAGGTGTTGCCTCGCGTTTTGGAGCCGACCCAAAAGGTTGAACTTACCTCAACGTGGATTAGGGGAGACCGGCAAGTCTTCGATCGCCACGGGAAAAATATCGACGTGTCAATTGTGGTTTGCTTTCTTGAGCTTTACCTTATCGCAATTTACATTCATTGTATAATTGCTTATTTATTTGATTGCTATCGTGTATGTGCTTGATTGATCATATCATTAGTTGAAAGCTTACAAGTTCATGCTCTATTGATTATTATCTTTATACTTGTATTGTTGGAGCACTTAGTTGAGACTAGTGATTTTAGGTCTTAATTGTGCAAAACCGTATTAATATTAACTTCCGCATTAGAAATTGGTTTTAGTGCATAAAGTTTTAAAACGCCTATTCACCCCTCTAGTCGGCCTACTCGATCTTACAACAAGCTGCGGTTCCATCCGAGTGGAACACATACCAGTTCGACAACCTAAATGCGTTAACAAAGGCTCTTGTGTACCATGGGAGTCTGACGAGAATGGGGTTAGGCAAGGAGCTCTGTACAAATGCAAGGAGATCGTATAGGAGGCTATCAAATTTTGGGCCTTATCGGTGCAACGTACATTCATGGTAGTGAAGTTTCACCTAAGATGCTACAATGTGAAGTCCGACATAGGGGATGCCCTTGGCGAGTGCATGCATTCCGGCCTAAGTGGGATACCTACTGGAAATGCTCTATAGTAGTCCCTCACACATATGTCGTCGCTGAGTCAATGTAGTCCCACAAGAACCTATCATCAAGCTTCATCACAAATATCATGTATGGTGAGATCATGGATAATATAGATTTTGAGTCACGATCCATCATTTAGGCAATAGAGGTAAGATTCCAATACACAATCAGCTATGCTAAGGTGTGGATGGCAAAGTAGAAGGCATTGGAATCAAGGTTCGATACGTTCGAGGATTCTTGCCACAACCTTCCTGGCCAACTCCGAGTCATACAAGACAAAAATCCCAGCACTCATGTCAACATTCAAGATGGCACACATCCGTGGTGGGAATAGAAGAGGGTACTGAAGCGAGAACTCTTCGCCTTTGGTCCATGCATCAATGCATTCCAGCATTGCCGGGCAATCTTGTGCGCGGATGACACATTTCTGACTAGGGAGTACAAGGGGCAGATACTTACTAGGGTAGATACTTACTGCAATAGCGACAAACGGGAACAATCAGGTTGTTCCCGTGGCCTTCAAATTTGTTGAAAGTGAGAATACAGACAGTTGGCTATGGTTTATGACAAATGTGAAGATCTCTATAGTACAGGACCGTCCTAACGTATGCGTCATACATGATTGACATGTTGGCCTGTTGAGTGCAATAACCCAGCTACAACAAGGGGAGAACAAGGCACTTAGTGGGTGGATCTGCGAGCGGTGGTGCATGAAGCATTTGGGTGCAAACTTCTACAAGTAGTTCCGCAACAAAAACTTGATGAACCTGTTCAAGCGTCTGTGCAACCAAAACCAGAAGAGAAAGTTTGATGCACTCTAGAAGATCTAGATGAGCGTACCGGGGAGCACAGAAGGGAGGCAGCAAAGAATCCATCTGCAAGCGCGCCGACGGACCACGAAGCATTGCCATAGATACCTGGATGCTCCTAGGGCAACTAGGAAGACGGGGACGCAGGTGAAATGCTTCTAGGATTGGATTGAGCACGAGCCTAATGATAAGTGGTTGTTGTTGTGTGACAAGGATAGTGCTCGATATGATGTCATGACAACCAATCTAGTCGAGGTGTACAATTCGGTCATGTGTGGCGCCAAGTGCCTCCCTTTGGTTGTTATTGTGGAGGCAATTCTCTAGGGTACCACAATGCACTTCGTTGACTGAAGCAACAAAGCGTCGCTCTCTATGGTAAATGACAAAGTTCTGTACTCTACCATGATCACCAAGTTCGTGGAGGAGAAGAGCAAGAAGGGTGAGATGCACCGGGCATTCAAGCTGGGCACAAGGGAGCTTCACTTTGAAATCATGTACAGGGAGAAAGGACGCAGTGGGACGAGCCACAAGAGGGTCATCCATGAGTGCACGCTACGTCATGCTAGTTCCGTATGTACCTGCAATAAGCCTCTTCTTTTGCATAAGCGATGCTCACATGTCATGGCCACATGTTCGACGGTGACGTAGCATCCCGATCAGTACATTTCCAGATATTTCATCTAGGAAGAGGTGATGCAGACATAGAATGCAGAGTTGTATGCTATGATGTGGTTGGCCATTTCACTGGTCATCCTACTTGGGAGGAACTGATCTGTGCTGCGGACATTGCAAGGTTAAAGGGAAAGGTTGGCTGGCGGCAGGTACAACGTATTAGGAATGACATGGATGAAGCAGAAGCAGGGTGTCATACGAAGAAGTGCTCAATTTGCAGGGAGTCTAGGTATACCTACAAGAAATACCCTACAAGAAGTGCATGGGATGAAGAAGAGGTCAGTAGTCCAGACAATAGCTACTAGAATGGTATGTCTTGTCGAAATATGTTGTGTTAAATGTTTTGTAATATCATTGTGATTTGTCAAAAAACTATGTGATGATGTCGTGCTGGAATGTGTTGTAACAACATTGTGATTTGTCAAAAAAACTATGTGATGAGGTTGTTTTGGAATGTTTTGTAACAACATTATGATTTATCAAAAAACTATGTGATGACGTTTTGCTCAAAAATATGTTGTGCTAATGTTGTTTCTTATTATTGTCTAATTCTATTTCTTATTATGTCGTGCATCCAATTGTAATGTGTAACTTACCTTCTTTCTGAAACAACCATCATTGTCTTCGCAGGTGGCACCGTTGGTGGTGGTAGTTTAGTTGGTTGGTGCTGTGTGTCAGTTCGGACGCTGGAGTGGAGCGGTTGGAAAAAAGTGATCCAAAAATAATGGTAGAAATTTAAATAAATTAGTACTAAATGTTTAGGACGATTTCTACACACAAAAATAAAAAAACATTCAGGACCCTAACACCAATTGGATTAGCGACATGCCTCCTGTCACCAATTGAAATGGTGATAGAGCCCTGTCACCAATCCAATTGGCAATATGGGGCCTGTCGCCATTTGGATGGGCAATAGTAGCTTGATTTGCAATTGTTTTTTTTCAACTATTTAATTTAGTAATTTATTATTAAATTAATATTATTTTAACAAAAATTCTTGCTTTTGCTGTATGTATCGATTTCATCCATTATGAGGCTGCATACCCAGCATGCTTTGCCATACTCATCTTGTCGAACCCGGGAACGAAGGGTGGGGGAGGCTGCTGGGTAGGGTGCTCCTGATAGTCGGCGTTCTCGTTGCCCTGGCCTCGGGTACTGCCACTTCCAGTACAGGTGGTCACCATCTGCTGAATTTTTCAAAGACTTAGAAAAGAGGGGAAGAAAGATAGCACTAACGGGGACTAATTCATAATAGCCCAAAAAGCACACAAACACGAGGCAAAGAACAAAATTTTCTTTTTCAAAGTAGTTCTTTATTTTATTCATTGATTATGACTACCACAAAGGGTTAGTAGCTCATAATTCGCAACTAAAAACGAAACTATGGGAAAAGGATCTATGGGGTGGATGGGGTGTAATATGGAGAGTTCTTTGATGCGCTTGGCCCGCCTTGTAGAGAGCGATTCTGCTTCAATCGCTTTAGCACTCCTCCGCGGCTTCCAATCTCCCCTGAATGAGATACAGCTCATCTAGAGTGTTGCCATAGGCGTAGTCCATCGCCTTGGCTAACTCTACCCGATGGGTAATCTCCGGGGAATCCTCATTATCAACTGAGCGAAAAGCACTGCCTAGTCGAGTGGGGATGTGCATTGGGTAGTAGTGAAACCCGGTGTCCTGGAGGCGATGGTCATAGGTATATCGGAGTCTGCGAACGGCCTCCCTTGCTGCATCCTGGATGCCGTCATAGAAGGTCTCCCGACGCATTGGAGCGTCGAAGATATGGAACACTGTATCATGTGCCAGATTAGAGTAGAGGATAACCTCCACCCTTCAGTGTTCCTGTTGTCCCACTATATACTTATAGCTTTGATACGTGGGTCTCTTCTTGAAGTCCAAATGCTGCATCATTTTCCACAATATGTCGGCCCATTCTCCAGTAAAAACTCCGTGGGAGACGCGGGTGGGTCTCTCGGCCATCTACAAATTTGGAAAAGACAAGAGTTTAGAAATCTTTTAGCAAAGAAAGGATGAGTAAGACTCTGGAAGACAGGTAAATACTTTTAAATTTTTGAAAAATAGTCCTTAATGGTTTTGCCATTTCTACCTAAAGCCACGACCTACAGTCGATATGGCTCTGATACCACTTTTGTCGAACCCGGGAACGAAGGATCCCAAATTCTCTCTGTTCATACACCGGTCCAGGATTACTAGTGTACACAGTCTCACAAAATTGATATCACAATCATGTCACAAAAACGTAAATAACATTAAGTAATCAAATGATGAATACAACTGAGTCTGATAAACAAATATCAAATAACAAATAATATTGCGAAAGCATAGTAATAAAAGTGAGCCACACGATTCGCCACAGGCAATTGTCTGGAGTCGAAGGCCTAAACGTCCTGGTCCTCACCGTCAGGGAAGAAGACTTCTCCTGAATGAAAGTTATTCAGCAAGAGTGAGCACTACTACAGTGCTCGCAAGCTACACCTAATATGGAATGAAAATGCATGCATAAAGTAAACAGATGAATAAGGCAGGGGTTATTTTTGCGTAAAGCAACATTTTCAGTTTAAATATCCATAGTAATTTCCAAAGCCATTTTCATATTATAACTAAAATCAGATTTTAAAATATCAATGTTATAGTATGGATAACCTCCAATGAACAGGTGAAGGATATCCTCCTATCACATGGCTGACCGCCCAATTTTACACAAGGATTCACCATCCTCAAACTATTTGATAAAACAATTTGAAAACCAAAAACAAATCTAACTTCAAGTGGCCTTGCTAGCATGTCCATGACCGCGGATGTAGCTATTCAAATAGTTTTCTACTCTGCAGAGTCTGTACAACTTTACCCACACGAGATGATATGCTCATTATGTCGGCCAAAACACGCTTCCGTAGGCGTGCAACTGAGCAGTTATCATGAGGCCTTTACAATGTTATTGATGCCCGCTAAGGTTTCACCCCTTTGGACTAACCGTCCTTCGGAAGCCCCCTCTTGCGCCAAGTGGGAATAAAAGTCCAACCAACACCCACACAATCAACATGGCACAAATACACTAAAATATTATAAATTACTTAGCCAAATCTTGCCCATACAGGACATGTGGTGGTACGGTAAGGCATAGCAAAAGGCGGCTCAAAGACCGGTCCTTAATTGACTTGGGCGTCCTTCAAACAAACTCTGGGCCTTAATCTTAACCAGATTAAACCTGTGCATGAACCTGTACCCACCATTCGACCAATTCGCCCAAGTCCAAACCCATTTTTGATTTTATTTAGAGTAAAACCCTCTTTATAAACTTCTGTGGTAAAACAATACCACAGTGTCAAATTTAAATCAAGTTTATAAAAGATTTGGCTAAACCTTCCCAAATTCATAAGTGTGGTCTAAGCATGGCTAAGCATATGACTATTTTGTAATCATTCCGTCTAATGGTGACAAGGTACTCATGTACAATAATCAAATTGACCATACAATGAATATTGGAATAATTATGTATAAAACATGGTATTGAAATAATTGTATAAACATATGCATGTATTAAATAATTTAAAAACTAAAAATAAATTTAAAGTACTGGGCTCAACATGATCAATGGTATAACTTGCCTTCGTTGACGTCCTAAAAATCTAGGTCCTCGGGATGGTCAAACTCTCCGAAGTCGTCGAAGTCTATACGCGAAAATACAACAAATTCAATTGAAATTCAAACAAAATTAAAAAATATAGCTCAAATTAACTCCAAATTGATATTTTTTGGTTTAGTTAGCTATATTATAATTTTATACAAATTTTGCAACTTGAACCACCCAATTTGGAGTTCAGATGCAAAAGATATGAATTTTTGAAGTTTAAATCTATTTAAAACCTAAATTCTGAATTTATTAGATTTTCTTGATTTATTTTTCTAAAGGAAAAACTAATTATTGCGCAAGGATGACGTCAGCCCTGAGGTTTTCGGAATTAAAGGATTTTAAAACAATTTCTGACTTGTGGGCCCCAAGTGTCAGCGGCTTGGCTTATGGTGAACCCAGTTCACCGAGCCAAGCTCGGGTGAAAAGAAAGGGCTACCACACGGGCGCTGACCCGGCAGCCACGTGGGCTTTTGGCGCTGAGGTGGCGCTTACACGGCATTGCGGTGGCGGCTACGTGGCATTGCCATGTCAGTAGACCGGCGGTGGCGCTCGGCGTTGAGCTCGTCGGCACTACGCGCCACGGCGAGCTTCGCCGAGGGGCTCAACGCGAAGAGGGGGAGATAAGGAAGGTGGTGCTCACCAAGGCGGCGGTCGGACGCGAGGCGGTGGCCGACGGCGAGGTGTTTTGTGGCGACGAGGATCGGGTCTTCGGCGGCGCGACGATGTAGAGGGTCTCCGGCGAAGGCGAGGTGCGCACCGTGTAGGCGTTGAGGCGGCGATGGGGTCGGGGTGGCCAGGGATGGCTTGACGGCGCCGGAGAAGACGAGAAATGGAGTTGCGGACGAGGGTCTTCAACGGCGAAATCTGGCGAAACGAGGACGCGTGGGGAGGAGTGAATGAGGGGAATGCGTTGAGTGAAGAGAGAGGTGCCCAGGGCTGCCTTTTATAGGCGCCGGGAGGCTCCGAGGCGGCGTGGAGGAGGTGGGGGTGTGCGGCGGTGGTTGCGGGCGCGGCGACGGTTTCGGCGAGATCGTGTGCGAATCTAGGGGATCGAGGGAGGAGTGGGGGCGGCGTGTGGCACGGGAGCGGTTGCACGCGACCACGTGAGGAGAGGGGGTTGGAAAAGCGGCGAAATCGGAGCTCGTGAGGCGCGCAATGGCGGCGGTTTTGGCGCGGCGCGTGGAGAAGAAAGTGGGGAGAAGATGACGCGGAGCCATTGGATGCTGATCCGGTGGCTGAGATCACGCGTGGCGACGTGGAAGGAAACGGGTGTGTGCGGCTCGTTGGATTTTAATCCAACGGCCGAGTTTACGAGTGGTGGAGAGAGAGAGGAAGAGGTGGGGTGCGGGCCGTTGGATTTAGATCCACCGGTTGGATTTTGATGAGGGGGGTGGTGCGGGCGCGGGCAGGCTGGTTTGGGCGCGCGCGGGAAACGGGCTAGGCTGAGGTTTTGGGTTTCGGCCCAAAACCAGATTTTGATTTTCTATTTGTTTTAATTCTGATAATTCAAATAAGCTTTTGATAATAGCAAATTAATTCCAAAAATTATAGAAAAATTCACAGAAATTCCCTTATTCATTTTGGACTTAATAAAATTATTTCCAACCTGATGTTGGCATCCAATTTTGCAAATAAATTTTTTTAGCTTTAAATTAATTAAGTAAAAGCTTTTAAAAATCGAAAAAACCACCAAAATGATTTAAATCTTAATTTCAATCGGAATTTGAAATTTGGGCTATTACACATCTCGTCATAGCTAGCTCTTTGTGCGTAGTGTAGCGCTTTATATATGCCAATGTAAGATCCAAAATTTCATTTAGTTAAAATAAAATTTAATTAGTTTCCATGAATTTTTTGGATTTTAAAAATGGTTTTCCCTATTATTTTGAAGCAAAAATAAATTTATTTGAAAATTTAAATATCAATTTTAAGTTGGAATTATTTTATATAAGTTAAAAACAAATCAGGGAATTTCTGTGAATTTTTACAAAATTTTTGAACTCTATTTGCTATTTTCTAAAATCCTAGTTAATTTATCTCAATTTTTGAAAATTGCAAAACCCTCAAAAATCTAGATTTTCTAATCGGGCCGATTTCCTTTTGCCTAGTCCGATTTCCCTTTTCTACGCACGACCCATTTTCCGCGGCCCACTCCGCCCGCGCCAGCCCATCCCCGCGCCCTCTCTCTACCACGCGGGCCCCAGCCGTCAGCGTCCCCCTACTCTTCCCTTTCTTCTTCCTCACGACGCCACCCTTCTCCACCTTAGCCGCATGGGAGAAGCTTCTAGAATCACCCAATTGAGCCCTAATTCTCGGTGATTCTGCCGCCAATCTTATCCCGTAGCCAACCCGCGTCCGTTTTGACATTTGTTCCTTCCTTTTCACCACACACCCCTTCGGTGCCCCCTTACCCTATAAAGGGAGCCAGACATCACACTTCTCCTCATCCCACGCAAAGCCCTAACACCCTCTTTGTAACATCCCAAACTAGGTTTGCATTTCAAATATACAAAAAAATGAGAGTTTTAAAATTTTTGTTGTATCTCATGAGCATGCTTTTGTTTTTCTAGAAGTTGTGCACAATTTTAAACTTTTGGTGTTTGTAGTAAAGTTTGTTTTGAAATTTAAAACTTTTGACTTGAATTTAAGTTTCTATTTGATTCTAGAAAAATGTGTGCACAAAAGTTTGTAGAAATAATTTATTTAAATACTAGATTAATTATCATATTTTATTATAAATTTTCTCAAATTTTTAGAAATGAAATTGACTTCAACAAAATTCAACCCAAATCACTAATGCATATTTAAAAAGGAATTTACTTCAGACAAATGGAGTATGAACAATATTTGAAACTATTTTTCCTAAGTCCTATTTGAATCTCAGAACACCCACAAAACTATTTAGAATTTTTATACTTTTATTGCTATTTCAATCGGCTTAGTCAAACTTGATTTGTTTCGGTCAACACTTAGTCCCAAATCAAAATCCAACTCTAGCTCAGACCTAACCCGACCTGACCACCCGAGCAAACTTGGTTCGACCCAGCCTCTTGACCGAACCACCCTCCGGCTGCACCTGACCCCGCGTCCGACTCCAACCGGGCCAGACCCAACCCGCCACTTCCTCACCCCACTTACCTACGGGTCCTACCGGACAGACCTTCTTCTCCGCGTGGCTCAAGCCCGAGCGCCAGCTCGCTCACGCTAGAGTGTCATGGCGGCTCCGCCGAGCCCGAATGCCACCGCCCTCGGTTTTGCTCATCGGCCGCAACGGCCGCTCCTTGCCCATGCCCTGGCCGGCATTAACTTCCCCGTCACCTTCTCATCTACCTTGTCGCTCGTGTCGCTCGGCCGAGTCAACGCCGAGCGCATCGTCACCCATGCGGCTCCTTCCTCGCATTTCTCCGCCACTGGCTATAAGTAGCCACCCTAGGCCCCTCTGGACCTCCCTTTATCTCCCCGAGCCACCCTTATCGTCTCTTCTCCATCCTTTTCACCAAGAGAGCACGCGAAGGAACGAGCTCCCAATTCGACCGCCGTGCCACCGCGGTGTCCCGGCGATTCCAGCGAATATTTTCAATTCTCATCGTGTCATTCGCAAGAGTTGTCGGATTCTAGGCCTCTAGAAGTATTTACCCTCAATTAATTTTTAGTTTCATTCGCAAGAGTTGTCGGATTTGGTTTTTCCTCAAACTCGGCCGAAGGCATCACCGTTCTTCCCCAACTCCGGTGAGGTATTCTTATTCCAATTATTTGCTCGATCACGATCTCCTAACCCTACTTGACCCTTCCCT
Organism: Ampelocalamus luodianensis; assembly: GCA_036346255.1. Classification (NCBI taxonomy): domain Eukaryota; kingdom Viridiplantae; phylum Streptophyta; class Magnoliopsida; order Poales; family Poaceae; genus Ampelocalamus; species Ampelocalamus luodianensis. The sequence goes on from CM070636.1 coordinate 34,210,836, forward strand.
ACCCTTCTTTACTCTTGATTTTGCTTAGGCCGATCCCTCCTCGGTAGCACCTTGGTCGCCACCGCGGTCCATCGCTGTCAGCCATTCTCCGGCGCACTCATCCTCACCGCGTAATCTGGGTGAGCTACTAGTACACCTTGGTCACTCATGCGCATGCTAACTTGCCTTGAGCACTATCGTTTCGCGATACTGCATGTGGTCCGAACGTCTCCACCGCCATTCTCCGCTGCGTCGCCGCGTCGGACATCCACCGATCTCGCCGCCGGCACCAATGGGTGCGCAAGGTTTAGGTGATCCCATTTTGGCCTTTAGCCCGCGCCGTACTGGTCGAAATCACCGGCGATTAGCCAGAGAAATTCACGGCCGGGAGCGCCCTGCGGGGCAGCCTCGGACGCGCACTGTAGCGTTAGATGATTAGGCATTAATTGCTATCCTTAGGGCTTTAAGCAATGATTTGCTTTAATTGGCTCGGATTTAATTGAGTAGTGTGTCGCTAACGCGTGGGACCAGACACAGAAAACCCAGTTTTTAATGCGCTGATTTCCGCACAGTGACACTTACGTGTGGGCCCGGATTACCCACTAAATCATATTGTGTGTATGATATGCGGGTCCCGCTGTCGGGTGCTTTCTCATTTCGGTTTTAAAAGAAGAGGTCACTGTTGCTTAGGGCCCACGAGGCAGTGACTTGGGCTAGATGCTTTCTTGGTATAAAAAGGTTTAAATCCTTTTATAAATTCTGAATTGCTTTATTTGTGTACTATTAATTGCTTTAAACTTCAAAATTGCTTAAGTATTTCAATTTAGCTCCAAATTGAATGAGACCAATTTTGTTGGTTCTCATTTTTAGTGGACTTTTTACTAGAATAGATTTTTAGTTGTCTCTATTCCAGACAGTTTATGAATTAGATTATTGTCTAAAAGGATTTGTTTTTATACTATAAAATTGTTTTAACTTTAAAATTTTATAAGTATATCATCTTAACTTCAAATTGAGTGAAATTAATTTTGTTAGTTTTTATTTTTGCTTTAATTTAACTTGGCATGAGTTTGATTTATGTTTCTATTTAAGAAAATTCTCATAATGCTCTTCGAACTCTTGGTTCATGTTCCTGTATTTTTCTATATATTTTTCATGATTTACTGCTATTTTCAGTGATTAAAAGCAATATAAAGAATCATAGATAATCAAAAACAGTAAATGCGATACATAAATTGCATAGAAATAACAATAACAAAGTTAAACATGCTTCAAAAGTTCAAAATATGCAAAAATTTGAATTCCCGATGCCCCTTTTTGCTGGAAAAATGGTTTTTCGGCGAACTCTGCAATTTCCAGGTTAACACGCAAAATTTGATTACGAGAAAATTTGCACAATTTTGGCAATTCCAGGGCCTTTCGCAAAAATTTCTCATATGCGAAACTTCCTCGTGATTTTCGAATCATGAGGATAAAACCGCCACCTTTTTGGCGGTTCAAAATCACCGAGCGGTAGGGTTTCCCTAGCCATCCTTCAAGGAGGCGGCGGTGGCACACGTCGCGAGCCCATGCACGGGCACGCAGGCGGCGTGGCCGTGGGTTCAGCGGCAACGACAGCGGCGTGCGGCGATCGCCGACAGCGGAAGCGGCCGAGGCATCATGGCCGGCGAGGCGGCCATGGTGGCGCGACCACTGCGGCGTCTCTGGCGCGGACGGCGGTGCGAGCTTCGTCGCGGGCGTCGGGAGCTCGTCGCGCGTCGATCTGCCGCGTGTGGCCCGTGTCGTGGGTCGGTGGCATAGCTCCATGACCGACAGCGGCCGGCCACGGAGTGCCTCATGCGGAGGCAGGGTTCGACCTAGGGCTACAACGGCTTCAAGCGCTGCATGGGACCGGTCTTCAAGCCGGTGGCGAGTAGGCACGAGGCCGGTGCGGCGGCGTGGAGACCTAGTAGTGCGGGGCCGGCAGCTCCAAGCCGGTGGGTGCACGTGCGGCTTTGGGCCAGAGGTGGTGCTCCTGTGCGGCGGCGAGCGGGCATGGGCGGCGTGGTCGGGCACGGCTCCATGGCTGGTGGTGGCTCCAGGCCGGTTACGGTCCCCCTTTTTTTGCTTTTGGGTGGTGCGTCACCGGCGGCTTCAAGCCGGTGGTGTGTAGATTGTAGAGCAATTAATAATATCACCATTAGGTATCGTCATCCTATTCCTAGGTTAGATGATATGCTTGATGAATTGAGTGGCTCTGTTGTTTTCTCTAAGATTGATTTGCGTAGTGGATATCATCAAATTCGCTTGAAATTAGGCGATGAATGGAAAACCGCATTTAAAATTAAGTTCGGGTTGTATGAGTGGTTAGTAATGCCTTTTGGATTAACTAATGCACCTAGCACCTTCATGAGATTAATGAACGAGGTTTTACGTGCTTTCATTGGTAGATTTGTGGTGGTTTATTTTGATGACATATTGATATACAACAAATCCTTAGAAGAACATCTTGACCATTTACGTGCTGTTTTTAATGCTTTACGTGATACACGTTTATTTGCTAACCTTGAGAAGTGCACCTTTTGCACCGATCGAGTCGCGTTTCTTGGCTATGTTGTTACTCCACGGGAATTGAAGTTGATCAAGCCAAGATTGAAGCAATCTGAGTTGGCGACTCTAACACGGTCACACAGTGCGAAGCTTTTAGGACTTGCTAGATTTTACCGCCGCCGTGAAGGATTTCAAAGACCATCATTGCACCATTGAATGAGCTAACCAAGAAGGGCGTGCCATTTGCTTGGGCGCGCATGCTGGAAACGCCTTCACCACATTAAAAGATAAGTTAACACATGCACCACTACTCCAACTCCACGACTTTAATAAGACTTTTGAACTAGAATGTGATGCCAATGGAATTGGTTTAGGTGGTGTATTGCTACAAGAAGGTAAACCTATAGCATACTTGGTGAGAAATTGAGTGGGCCTAGTTTGAACTATTCTACTTATGATAAGGAATTATATGCACTATTTCAAACTTTGGAAACTTGGCAATATTATTTATGGCCCAAAGAATTTGTTATACATTCTGATCACGAATCTTTAAAGCATATTCGAAGTCAAAGTAAATTGAACCGTACACATGCAAATAGGGTTGAATTTATTGAGTCTTTTCCTTATGTCATAAAACACAAGAAGGGAAAGGAGAATGTTATTGCTGATGCTTTGTCTAGGAGATATACCATGCTTTCACAACTTGACTTCAAAATTTTTGAATTGGAGACTATTAAAGAGAAATATGTGCATGATGCTGATTTTACAGATATATTGTTGAATTGTAAAGACGGGAAAACGTGGAACAAATTTGTCATTAATGACGGGTTTATGTTTAGAGCTAATAACTATGCATTCCAGCTAGCTCTGTTCATTTGTTTTTGTTACAGGAAGCACATGGAGGCGGGCTGATGGGACATTTTGGCGTGAAGAAAACGAAGGATATACTTGTTGATCATTTCTTTTGGCCAAAGATGAGACGGGACGTCGAGCGCTACGTTGCTCGCTGCACTACATGTCAAAGAGCTAAGTCACGACTTAATCCTCATGGTTTATACATGCCTCTACCGGTTCGGCGTTAGTGGGAAGATATTTCGATGGACTTTATTTTAGGATTGCCTAGAACAAAGAAGGGCGATAGTATATTAGTGGTTGTTGATAGATTTTCTAAGATGCCTCACTTTATACCATGTCACAAGAGCAATGTGTAATACCGAGCGTCGTTTGGCCGGATTTAATTTAATCGCGAGTCGCCGGTTTTTCTGGTAAGCTGGGAAGGAAGAAATATTTTTTGGATTTAGCATAAAGTGAAAGAAATATAGAAAAGAATGCATTCTTTTTTATTTAAATAAATCCTTTCAGGGCGAGTAGGAGGGTGGGCACTGCCACCTTGGGCGGAGGCCAAGGGTGGCCAAACCCACCCCTCCAACCCTAAGCCGCCCCACCTCTTTTCCTCCCCTATTTAGCGACCCTCCTTCCCCTTCCCCTTCCCTTTCCTTTCCCGACCACCACCTCCCCTCCTTTCCCATGGGTGCGCCATTGGTGCAAAGGAGAAGGAAGAAGAAGAAGGAGAAGGAGAAGAGAAGGAAGGAAGAGAGGAAGAGGAGAAGAAAAAGAGGGTGATCCCCAAGGTTAGGTAATTTCCCTCACCCTAATCCCTTTGTTTTATGCTGTATTTAGGGTTCTTGGTCCAAGTTTTGTGGGGATTAGCATTTTAGAAACCCCGATTAGAGAATCCCTAACATGCTGCCTTGTAGATTGATTCGCGTTGAGTCTTCTTTGTTCGTGCGATTTAGACCACTAATACGATTTTCCCGGGTCTCCCAAAGGAAAAACGTATGGGGCGACGATACACATCTACTGTATTTTTTCAGATTTATTGGCGTAATCTAGTCGTACCAGGATCTGGAATCTCGCTGTCCATCAGGGTTGCGACAGGGACAGACCACTGTTCAGATGGAATTAGGGATAGTAGATGAATTCTATATTTTGGACACCATTGAGAAAGTTGTAGGAATTTAGTAAGCTAGATTCTGTATAAAAATCAGAATTTTAGAGCCATACTCTGTTGTTGGGAAGCTTTTGAACTGACTGTCCCGACCGACAAAGCAGAGGATGTTCTCTGTTTTGAGCTTTTAGTTACACCATGCTAAGAACAAAATGAAAATATATGATCTACATGAAAAGTGTAGGTATTTAAGTGAGGAATCCAGATATATATCTTTTGCTGTGATTAATTTTATACTTTTAAAGATATGAAAATGTTAAGCAGCGCCGCTGCAGATGGGATTAGTGTAGAACCGTTACGCGGAAAGGTTGTTGTGGGATTTGGGCTTAGCGACACCTTTGCTTCTTAAGAATCATTTTGAGTGTTGTTGTATGGTTCGAGGTGTACTTTTGAACAGGTGGTTTTGCTCCGATGCGTGCGTGATTGCGTCGCTCGTACGGTAGAGGCAAGTAAATGTAGCGGTTGTGCTACGGTTTAACTCGTTATTCTTACTACTTGAAATATACATGTTTTCATAACTTGAAGTTATATGCCATGGTTGCATGTTTTATGGATGAGTCGTGGTAGCAAATTAATATTCATTTTTGCCATGCGTTGGAAGAGTTGTTGGTAGTCATGTGGTAATTTGCTTAATGAGCCAAATGCGAATATGAAAATAAACTCAAGGTGGACATATTGATAATTCCTTGTGGTTATAATCATGATGATCATGTGGTGATCTATGTGGTAGAGTTCCATTTAGATCGATTGATTTTGATCTTGGTGAATCGGGTGTGGGTTATGTGGTAATGGTCTTATGACACAATGGTATTGTGCTTAATGAGACACATGTGGATTATGAGAAAATATTCATGATGGGTATGTTGTTGACCTTCGTGGTTAAATTCTTGTGGTTTATGATTATCATATCATTCATGACATATCATGACATTTGCATTGTGGATGTCGTCGCTTATAGCGCGGCCAATGCTGGTACAACATCGTGCATTGCCGTAGCACGATGCAAACTTTCTTTGTGACCCCAATTTTATAAGCGATAATAATCTGCATTATGAGCGATGTGGACCCTTTGTTCAAATCATTCACATTCTCAATCACGGTTGGGAGTTCTTTGTTACAAATAAAACCTTCCTTTCTAGCCAAAACCCTAAAGAACCATTTGAAGTCTTAAAGGAATACAAGATAAAGCTTGTATTATGATAGGAAGTATTTTTATTAAAGCCTAGATAAATTATCTTGGCTAAAAATATTTTGTTGCATTTTTAGAAATTATTTGGGCTTAAAGAAAAATTTATTGTCTTTAAATAAATATTTTCGATGCAAAATGAATATTTATGTATTTTACAAAGTGAAAATGTGGTTTATAAAATTTATCAGGAAATATATCATCCCGGTAGCTTACGATAAAAATTTCATGAATTTACAAATTTATTTGCTATTTTAAAAGCCAGTCAAACCTTAAAGCTTTTGAATAAGGATCTGGTCAACTAAACGGTTTGAATCCAAACCTAATCAACATGGCGACTCGAACCATGTGTCTCGGTCAACCCAATCGACTTGGTCGGCTCGATCACGTTCGGCGCGAGCGAACTCCACGCTTGATATGAGCGGTTGATCTTCAATCGAGCGGCGAAGCTATAACACCTCGCGGCGTCACGTGTGCATCTAATCTCCACCGTTGGATCTTGATCTAACGGCCGAGATCGATGTGTGCAATCGGACATCTCGGATCCCTATTCAATCTCCGCGTTCGTTCTCGATCCAACGGCGCACCTCTTTTCATTTTAAACTTAAAGGCGCTTTTATCGGCCGTTAGATTCAAATCCTCGGCTTTTCCTTTTCTGCGCGTGTTATAAAGCCCGCGCTCCTGGGCGTTGGATCTTCATCGTGTGGTCGGTTGTGTATGCATGGGACGACTCGGATCCCCTCACGATCGTGACCATTCATTCTTGATCTAACGGTGTCGCTTATTCCAATTTGAAATCGAGGCGCGTTTATGCGGGCGCTTTGGATTTCAATCCTCACGGCACTCCTTTTTGGCCGTGGGCCTTTAAAGCCCAAAATCGGTGGATCGTTGGATTTCAATCGCACGGTCCATATGAGTGTATGCAATCGGACCATCCGGTTCAATTTTCCATCTGGCCAGTGAAATCAAATCCAGCGGTGTTGTGCCATCGCAACAAGCGGCGGCGTGTATTCTTTTAGTTGATCGTTGGATTTTAATCCGCGTCTCTCTTTGGCGCGAGCCCAGGCCTTGGGATTTCGTTTAGATCTCGTCGATCGATCTAGATCGTGCGGTCCATATTAATTGGTACCGATTCAAATCATTTAATCTCTCTATTTATCACGGCCGCCCATTTCCAATCGGACGGCTGATATTCTTTTGAGCTTTTGTGAGGCGCGGGCGGCTGAGAATGACAAAGGGGCCCACATGTTATATTTTGCCTCTCTTCTTCCTTATCTCTGTGTGACCATTTTTGTGAGCGGGGAGAGGATTTATCCAAAGATTATGCACTAATTTTTGGGATGTTTAGCTAAATGGACACCTCATCAACTCTAGATCTTTCCTCTTGCCTGTAGCTCAATATCCATATATAAACCTAGCTTTTCTTTGTTGCCATTGTTGGCCAAAGCATTTCGTCCTCCATTGTTGGCAGTGGAGTTCTTGCTCTTGTCCCTTTGCTTATCCATCCTAAACTCTGGTTACACCTTGCAATAAAGATTGGTTATCTTTTGTAGGTTAAATCGAGTTTAATTCTCTATTGTTCAACATCGGGTTTTGAGAACCCTTGGCATATTTCTTCTCACAGTAGCTAAAACCTAGTTTCGACATCTTGAGCATCTTAAGAACCTTAGAAGGCTGCTTTGTGAATCATTCTTTTAAGCATCGGTAGCTTGATCTTGCTTCAAGCCCAAAAGGCATTATTCTAGCTTTTGGTCTTTTGTGTCATTTTTAAGACCTAGGGTTTCTCACATGTCGACTTGTTATCGATTAGGTCTAAACTAAATCCTAGTAGCTTAACAAGTTGTTCTTTTCATTCTTGTTATCATCTCTTTAGATTGTTAGCGAGATTTGCCTCACATTCTTTATTGTCGGTTTAACAGACAATACAAATCTTCTTTAGTTTTGGTAGTCTAAGCGATTTAGGTTAGATTGGGTTTAACTTAGGATGTTAATTATCCTAAAAGATCTTCTTGAGTTTCATTTTTGAATCTTTGCGTGATCTGGTTTCCTTTTCCCCAAATCTAGAATCACATCACATTTCTATTATTTTCAAAACACAAAACTAGAACTTTGAACTAAACCCTAGTTTGTCTTTCAGCTTGATAGGTTATGAAATGGGTTATTATCACTATTAGAATAAATATAACTTAAGCATCTTTGTTAATCATGCATTCCTTCATTGATCATGCAATTTCGATAATTTATACTAGTTGTCGTTTAGTATTTATTGGATTTTATTGCTTCTTTTAGAATCTGGTTCTCTGAAGCTTTTGATCATATACGAACAACTTTGAGCACACAGAGAGTCTATTACTATCAGGCAAGCATCCTCTTTGCACCATGTTGATCCCAAATTTTTGTACAATAGCTTTACAAATCCAGTGACAATTGTGCATGCTATTTCTCTGAAAATACAAATATGATACATTAGTAGCTAGTTATGACCAAACATGATGGATTACCTCAATTGTCACCATACACTTAACCCTAGCATAGTCACGTATATCATAAGCTATATTTTGATTTAAGCTTAGACATGCGAGTCTAGAGATTTTAGAGTTTGACAAGCATATCTTGTCAAACATGGGAATCTATGAGAACTATTGTTATTTCAAACTCTTTGTCGAGTTTCTTTAAATCAGTCCTGTATTTGAAATTCAAATTGATCGGACAAGAGGAAGCTAGTGATGGTGCTTTTGTGCACGAGATTGGGTTTTGTGGTGGACTTGTCAGGTTAATTAAGGACCGAACTCGATTATTCAATTCAAGTCCCCACGTACTTCCACATGCGATGTATGGTATTTGTTTGGTTAAGTAAAATGTTGAGACTATTGAGTTGGAAACAGGAGAGTAAGGATATGTGTATTGACCTTGTATGGCATAGATGCTGCAGTGCAGGCTGCGTTTTATGCCATGTGAGCTTGTATGTCGATGTCGGATGTCCTTAGGAGGGTGAGCGTATATGTGCCTCGTCGCATATCGATACCTTAATAGTGCCGATAGCATTCTACTATGGGTAGGGAACCCAATTCGCATTAAATTGTTTGGATCGGCATTCTTGCGCAACATGTGTGCCGGTTAGGCGGATGCTATCGATCGTTGTTTAAGCGGGATCGAGCTCACACATGGGGTCCAACTCAATAGTGTTGGCTTGTTGAAAAATACCAAATCTTAGTTTCCCGGTCGGCATACCAAAGGAAGTATGTCATCATTCGGAGGCATCCAGAAAGCAACGAGCTAGCTAAGTCATGTGGGTAAGATGTACACCCTGCGGGGTATAAAGCATTAGAATAGCCGTGTCACGGTCATGGGCGATAACTTGAATTGATGTCACTGTATAGAAGTTTTGATTTTCAAAAATCTGGTTTGGGTTTATTTCGGTTTGCATGAGGAATCATGCCTTTGTCTTTATTACTTTTATGTCATTTACTTACATTCTAAGCAAACTTTGATTTATTAAATTGCTTTATCAAAAGTTAGCCTTTGTAGGTTAAGATGTATCGCTTTATGCAAATTTGAACCTTTATACCTTCTGTTGTAACCTTATGCATGTAAAACTCTACTCCTTTGAATAGGCTCTAATAACCACTTTCTTTTATTAGTTTGTGTAAGACTTGCTGAGTACCTTCCGTACTCAAGGTGCTATCACCTATTGTTGCGGTGAGGGCGGTTACCTTTCTGAAGTGCCAGTTAGCGCCGATCGGGGTGGCGCTAACGAGTGGCGCTACTTCTTTCCTCCACGCAATTACTGCGGGTGGATGATGCCATTGGTGGACATTTTCCGTTTATTTTGCTTCATTGTATCTTTGTTAAAGTGACCAAGTCACTTAATATTGTAGTACTAACAGAATGATGTAACCTTATGTTTAATTATATCAATGTATGACTTGTATGTGTTTGAGACAATGTTGATGAAGGATATATATGCAATGGTCGTTGATCCTGGGAACCATTGTGAATCATATATATCCGGGAATCCTGTTTACTGGATCTGTCACTTGTTAAGTTTATATCTTTAGCATGGTTTTTAATAAAGAAGCGATCTTGTTCCTTCATTAACAATTGTGCTCTGATATAATTTAATTAGTAACATTTCCAATAGCAGGGGTCCTCACGAGCGTTGGTATCGAGCATCGTTGCTCATGAGTTAAGTAGCATGGCCGAAGTTGTTAGAGTCTTCTAATAAAATTATGTTCAAGCGGTAGTATAATTTTGAAAGCTTAAGTATGACATATTTTATTCCTTATCCTCCTTAATGTCACTTCTTGCCCAACTTTACATTGGTTTATCTAAAAGTGAATTGTTTCTTATCTGTCTTTTGCCTATAGATGAGCGGTTGGTACTTGGTCAAGGAGACTCGAGTGAAGATGTTGATGGGTTCCAGCATTACTTGGACATGATGTGGCGCTCAATTTCACTTATCGGTAGAGTCGCCATCTATCGGCGAGATCGAGGACCGGGATGGAGAGTACCGTGCCTTCATCAATGTCATCGCTAGGAAACGCATGCGAGCGGTGTTCCTCTTGTGTCCAAGCGCTTGCCACCTCTGAGGCTATGGCGATTGGAAAGCGCAAGTAGGATGATGAGCCTTCTTCGTCATGATTTGTGGAATTGTCTCAACCACCCTCGACCACTTCCAGAATCAAGGCCTACCTCAAGTGAACATGTTGTTGAGATCTGATTTGGCGAAGACCCCAGTGCGACGGTTGGCGAGGATGGTCGCATCATGGACCAAATCCATGTTGTCTTGTGAGAAGCTATGGGAAACTAGGCATCGCCTTAATGAGGCTCGAGTACACGCTTCTTGGAGTCAACATGAACCGCGTTCCTGCATAGCGTGCTTTATGGTGACAACGAGACCTCTCTGCTTCTTTGCCCCATCTCTTTCTGACTTCGGAAGTGGCGGTTGCGTGCACTGTTTATGGACAAGTGCGCCAGCTTTCGGATATTTGCGAGTTTCCCTCGCCTTGCTGTGTGCACCTCACAGGTCATCCATTGCTTTATTAGGTTCTCGGCGTCTCATTAGTCCTTTGGATCCGGTTGACACGAGTTCCCTGGAGCTCATCTTACGAATGAGTTTAGGTGAACTTTGTCGGGATCTTTATGCTAGTACCTCGACGATGAACCCTCGTGGTTGAGTGTCTTTCAATCTAGTAGTTGTCCATCAATAAATAAATGTAATAGGGCGATGCGTTTTATGCAGTATGTAAGTTTGACTTTTGGATTGTAAGATGGTTGTTTTACCAACTCCTATATGGTGTATATTGAAACTTTTATGCTGTTTATATGAAGTTTACTGCTTGTTGGTGTTAACTTGAATGCATGACATGACATGATGCATTATATGTACAATATTTGTTTCTTTCCTAAGTAACCTTGTTCGCTTTTGCAGAGTTTGTCCTTGTTATATTGTTAACCATGGTTTGTAACAGGATGACAGGACCTACCACTCGTGCTCAGCGCAACAAGGAAAAATATTCATCTTGATTCCCATTCTCGGGAGGGCCAACAGAACCATCCAGTTCTCGACCGCCATAGGTGGTCCTCGGAAGAGGAGCTTCCCACCACCTTCCGTTGGGCTGATGTGCTCATGCAAATTGGCGCAGCCGGATGGACGACGGCGCATCCTAGAGCGGTGCGCGCAACACTTCTTCTGCTGCGGTTGTCGAGCGAGAAGTCACCATGTGCGAGCGATTTCTTGACTTTGGCGGACTAACCGCGGTGTTCTCCAATTCTCATGATCCCATGGAAGGCGAAGCGGCGGACTATTGAAAGAAGCTTTTGATTGCTCGGTGTTCAGAGAAAAAGGTTCTTTTTATCGATTATCGACTTGATGGGCGGCTAATATATGGTGGGATAATCTCCTTGCCATTCACTGCTTGGACATGTCCCTACTTAGGATGAGTTCGTGGAGGCTTTCGCGAAAAGCTCATATTCTGAGGAGTAATCATGATCAAGCAACAAGAATTTCGCTCTCAAGCAGAGCGAAAGTCTGCAACCGAAGTATCTGCATGAGTTCAATTTCTTGGCGATATGCCCGATGATGTTTGATGACCGCCGTCGTCGAAACCGGTTCTTGAATGGGCTATCGAGGAGTTGCGGATGGTGTAGCTTTGCATGACTTAGGAATTTCTCTCAATTGGTCAACAAATCAATTGTGGCGAGAGCAAGAGCAAGGCATTGGAGGAGTCACATGGCGACATCGAACTTCACGGTTTGCTCTGGTGGCGACTCACCAGGCCTCGCATGTGGTTGCCTAGACCACGCGACACCAGCTCCATTTTCATCAAGGCGTGGTGTTGCCCCTCGCCCATCCCCTCCCACGGGTCGATCGAGAATCGGTGAAATCAGCCCATACAGTTAATAATGTTAATCACAGGGTTATCTGTTTTCATTGTGGTAAATCAGGACATTATGCCAACAAGTGTGTGGCAGCAAAGATTGCCTCTGTTCGACCATATCCAACCTGTTCGGCCAGCCCATCGCGGCCACCTATCAAAGAGCGATCGGCTCCAGTCAGTGGGCATGTGAACGGATCAACTGCTTGAAGAGGCGGTGATGCACTGGTGTTATGGGTAGGCTCTAGTTAATTTACGATCCATTCTGTTTTATTTGACTCTGGAGCATCTCATTCTTTTATTAGCAATCATTTTGCTTGTTCAACACCGATTAGACATGCATACCTCCAACCACCTTTTATTATTCAATCACACAGTGGGTCTTTAAAACCGATCAGGATCTGTAATGGGGTCAACATAACCATCCTTGGGTGAAGTTGTCATACCTGTTTTTAGTCGGAAAGAAAGATTTTAATCGGGAACTCAGGAAAGCTTAAAACTCTCGGTTTTGGAGTTTTTAGGGTCGTGGGCCTCTGGAAAGCCTTCCCACCCCTTGGCCGGCCATGGGCCTGAGCCCATGCGCCTCCCCTCTAAACCCTAACCAGCCTTTTCCTTTCCCCTTGGCGAACCCCCTCCCCTTTGGCCACCCCTCCTTCCTCTCTTCCCCTCATGCCTGCCCCTAGGGTCGCCAACCTCCATTGGTGCTGCTCCTGCTGGTTTGCCTCCCCAATCTTCCTTGGACCTTCTCCGCTACCGGTTGCGCAAGGAGTGGAGGAGGACAGCAGCCCGCTTAGGGCAAAAGAGGTGAAAAGGAGGAAGAGCTTCTTCATCAGGATCCTTCTACCTACTCCTGGTTGCAGCAAGGGTAACGATGCCGATCCTCGTGGTTTGATAGTTGGTAGAAGAGATTTGGATACGTTTTTGTTTAGGCAGACTTGCTGAAATTTAGAAACTGATTCTGTCCAGTACGTTGTAGAGGTGTTTCGTTATTTTTGGCAGAATCTGAAGGTTTGGTCTCCTAGAGATATCTAGGTCTTGTTCTTACGTTTCAGTGGCCTGAGTTCACTCAAATCCGAGGTCCGAGTCAAAAGTTATGATAGAATTAGTCTTGACTGTCCAGAATCCTGACGAGATTCTGCAGTCAATTTGTAAATTGTATAAGAAATTGTTATTCACAGATTTTGAACTTGGTGTCTCCTAGAAAATTGAAGTATCCCCTGTCAGGTTTAGATGGCCACTGAGTTTACTTGATTCCTAGTTCTGGGTCAAAAGATATGTCTGTTTTATCAGTCGCTGCCAGAAACCTGACGTGATTAATCTGTCTGTATATTTTCTATATTATGATAGAGAAGTTGGAAGAATCTGGAAGTTCACCCAACTAGGTTATTGTAGGTAATTCGATAACCTTTTCAGATTGGTAAAGAACGCTCAATTCGGGTTGTAACATAGAAGTTATGATCAACTGAATATTTCTGCTGAATTTTGGTAGGCTGAATCTGTGCTGAATGTTCAAACAATTATTAGCCTATTAATTTGACCAAATTGGTTTGTCGCGTCAACTAGAGTTTTGTAGTTAGACCAGTTAAGAATCTACAGAAATTGGGTTTGCTATTTTTCGACTTCCAGGCTGTGAGTTATGTTAGTCCCGTGTTGCTGTCCAGGATTTTCTTATTGGACAGACTCCGCTGTTTTCAGTCTATGCGATATAGGATTTAATTGACTCCTAACGAAGCAAAATAGAACACCGACTAGTTGAGCTGGGTATCATGTATACTTATTAAGTTATTTCGTTGGTTTAGGCGTGAAACTTCCGGATATAAGGCGCCGTTGCGGATAACGCTTATGCCTGTGCAGGAAGGCAAGTACCATGTTTATTTGGATGTTTGTGCATTGTGGTTTTTAGCATGAGTTGTTTTGGTAACTTGTGAGACATGTGAAATGAATCATTCATGCCTTGTTCAATACATTGAGTTCATGAATAAAGTGATGTTATGGTATATTTCATTTAATTGTTGCATGCATTCATTGACATTTGACGTCCACGGAGTGAATGAGAACCACCATCAATTCCAAGATGGTTGGATAAGACCCATTAATTCCAATATGGCAATGTTGGACACCGTATGAAACGTTCTTCATACGGAAGTGGATCCCGCATTTTTGTTAAGATGCGGGCTTGAGTGATCACCGACGGGTGTTCACGGCTATCTGATATCTCGCGTGTGTGCGATCCATTCCTTGATTTGAGCATTCATATCATGTATTCATAAGTAATCCGATGTGTTATGATCGAACCCATTGATGTTATGTGTGATCTTCAATGAATGAATGTTTTCTTAATCATTGTACTTGGCTGAGTCATGGACTCACTCTTGCTTTGTTTGTTTATTTCTAGGTGATCGTTGATGAAGTTCACTTGGGAGGGAGTAGATGAGCACTACTCGAATAATGCACTTCACATTAGACTCATTACTATAATAAATAATGATTCTCTTTTGTCATCTTTTGGTTTGTAATAAATAAATTTAGTCATGGATGGTATCTTTATGATCAATGAGAACATAGATGAGAACTTTAAGTCATATGGTTATTTGTTATCTTAGCTCATTATCGTTGATTCATGTTTAGATCTTAGAATTGGATTTCATGACTAGTTTATGATTACTTGTGTGTTTTTGTTGTGTGGAACCTCCAGTATCCTCATATACAAAGGAGGTTCTGCCGAAATTTAGTATTTCAGCTTAGGGTAGTTGCATTCGGGCTGCGTCTTGAGTTGGGGTTATTCTGATTGGTATCGTCGAGCGGGCTTTAGGTCCGTGGTTAAAATAAAATTATTAAATTGACACCTTGTGCCTGATGGGTTGGGTTGGGCAATTCGTTGTTTCCGCAATTTTCTTGTTATGATTTATTTGTTGTGCAAGCCGTTGTTCGATTTGCGTCTTTATTCAGTTGTGTTGTTCTTAGATGGCGAGAGGTAGAGGCGTGGCGTCCCCATGATCCGTGGTCGCGATCGTGGGCGTGGTCGATTGTTTACGCAACGTCGCGAAGAGGAAGCTCTTGGTGGGGTTAATGAGGAGGTTGCCTCGGTGCTCAACCGGTGTGGAAGCTCAAGCTGCCCGTGGCGTGATGCTCGAAGCGGTGTCGGCGGTGTCGAATCTTCAAAGGAAACGGCGACTCCGTCGGCGAGTGCGAGCGGCTTATCTGCTGCCTCCTTGCTCCATGCCTGCGCCATCGCGAATCTTCTTCTTTGTCGCCATGGCGAGTCGGTTGTTGCGCTTGATTCCACCGGAGGCTAGAGATGAGTCTTCGTGAGTGGATGGCGCTCGGTGAACACGTTTGATGAGGCGGTACCCGATTCGAGGCGACGAGATTGGCTCGTTACATGGGCGTCGATTCGAGCATTGGATATGAACTTCGGCGCAAAGGAGTTCGTTTGTGGCCTTTCAAGCGAAGGTCAAGCCGATATCCGGTGGGAAGGGGTTACATCGCTAGGACCCGGTCGAGGTCCGATTACTTGGAAGTTTTGTGGCACGATTCGAGCCAAGTACTATCAGTTCTTTTATTGAGAAGATGGGCGGTCATTGCTAGTGTTGACTCGGGCAATAGGTCGATATCTGATGCGAGATGGAGTTCAACAATGCAGTGCGCTTTGTACCATTGTGGCGTGATGACTTGAGAAGGCCAGAGGTTTCGTGGGGTCTCCTTGAGGTATCGTCGGATCTTAGGAGCCTCGGTTTTGCGTGATTTCAACCACGTGGTTGAGCGAGGCTAGAGGATAGGCGGAGAGAATTCTCCTTCGCGAGAGGCAAGCGGTGGTGGCACTACTGCATTGGTGGTTCGGTGGTGGCGAGAAGAGGAGTTTTGTTGGTGGAGGTGGGTCCTCTCGGCCTACTTCAAGAGGTTTCGAGAGCCGCCCATCCCGTCCGGCTCGGCGGCGGTCTTTTCTTGGCGCCACGTTTTCTTCTTCCACACCTCGATGCGCCTCGATTCAGGTCAAGGTATGAAATGTTTTAAGTGTGGAGAGGGGCATCGTGCGTCGAATGTTCTTTGAGAGGACTTGTAAATCGGTGTGGTCGAGAGGGCCACAAGCTTTACGTTTGTGCGCGAATCGACAAGTATCATCAAGTGAAGCGATTCAGCAGCGTCGTCCTCTAGTACTCCTCGGGCTCGGTTGGACTCTGGTTGCACCTTTTGTGCCACAGTTCTCACGGGATGGGTTTCACCGCGGTTCGGCTCTGCGCCTCCGGCCAGGTTCTTAGAACCACGCTCATGCTGCTCTCGCCCTCGTTCTCCTGCTGCAGTTCTGCCCCTCCCTCTCGAGCGTTGTTGCGTCCTCTGCTCCAGGCACCTTTGGAGTCTACGCCATGCCCACCCACATCACCGTGGGCATACGATGTGGTGGCAGTACTTTATTAGTTGATTCACATGAGGCTTCGTTCTGTTTGATTCGAGGCTACTTATTCTTTTGTGTCCTTAGATTTTGTTAAAAGGCGGGTTTGAGTTTGCAATCTATTTACGAATGCTGGTGGTGAGTTCCGGAGGTCTTATTTCTAGCTCTGAGTTTGTCACAGTTGTTACTATCACTATAGAGGATGAAAATTTCATTGCCAATCTCATGGTGATTCGATTATCACCTTTTGATGTTATCTTGGGTATGGATTGGCTATTCTTTTACCGTGCCAAGATTTGTTGTTTTTGGAAGGCGGTGACTTTGCGGGCTCAGTCGGGAGAGAACTAGTGTTTGAGGCGGTCGCCGTTTGATTCCTGTGTGTGTTGGCTGAGTGTTTCCTAGTCGTCGAGCCTCGAACATTGGGTTGCTTTGGTCTCTTAGCGAAAGTGAATCTCCGCCGTGTTGAAGATATTACGGTGGTGAATGAATTTCTGACGTGTTTCTGTGGAGCTTCTGGTATGCCTCGAGCGTGAAGTGGAATTCGGATAGATCTTGTTAGGAACCCGACCTATTTCGATGTCTCCATACCGGTTGGTACGACCATTCCGGGAGGAGTTGAAAAGCAAGCTGGATGATTTGCTATCCAAAGGTATGATTGGCGTAGTGTATCGCGGTGGGGAGCTCTGTTCTGTTCACTAAGAAGAAGGGCGGTAGTTGGCGTATGTGTGTGGACTACCGGCTCTTAATCAAGCAATTGTAAAGAATAAATATCCGTTGCCCGTATTGAAGATCTCTTTGATCGGTTGAAGGAGCTAAAATATTTTCAAAATTGACCTTGATCAGGTTATAATCGATTGAGTTCGCGAGCAAGATATTGAGAAGACGACTTTCTCTACAAGGTATGGTCATTATGAGTATAATGTTATGTCATTTGGACTAACTAATGCTCCTGCGATTTTCATGGAAGCCATGAATAGTATGTTGCACCCTTATCTTGATGATTTCGTGTAGTATTTATTGTGACATCTTGATTTATTCCAAAGCGGAAGAGGACCATGCTCAACATTTGAGGTTGATGCGGAGACCTTAGTGAACCAATTCTATGCCAAATTGAAGAAATGTGAATTACGGATTTACGAAGTTGGGTTTAGGCCATGTAATCAATCAGAGGGCATTTACATCGATCAAGTAAGATTTCAACGATGGTGGAATGGAAGAGACCAACCAATGTAAAAAAGAAGTGAGAGTTTTAGGTTTGGTGGTTACTACCGGCGTTTACGTGGAAGGTTTCTCTACCATTGCTAGACCAATGTCTCGATTGACACGAGAAGGTGTCAAGTTTGATGGAGCGGATGCGTGTGAGCAGAAGCCACGTACTTTGAAGGATAGATTGGTGACCGCCCCAATTCTCACCCTTCGAGAACCGAGAAGCGGTTCACTATTTATTCAGATCGTCTAGAGTTGGGGTGGGTTGTGTACTTATGCGAGGATGGTAAGGTGATTGCCTATCGTCTCGGCGGTGAAGAAACATGAACAGAACTATCCTACTCATGACCTAGAGCTTGCAGCGATAGTCGCGGCTTTAAAGATCGCGCCATTATTTGTATGGCGAATCTTGTGACATTTTCACGATCACAAAGTCAAATACATCTTTACCAGAAAGATTTAAACTTGAGGCGAGAGGAGATGGTTGGAGTTGATAAAGGACTATGATCTCACCATTCGGTATCATCGGGCAAGGCAAATGTTGTGGCCGATGCACACGAGTATAAGGCGACACCTCCTACCCTCGATTGTCTCATCGCTGATTTTGGCGTATGGATATATCTTTTTGCTGCGGTGCCGCCGGGGCCGAGACGTTTGCTTCTTGAGTCGCCATTCCGAACAAATGCAGAAGCACTTGGCATGATCAAATGCTCCAGCGTGTGAGCGCGCTAGATGAAGGCAAGCAAGGCCATTTTGGTATAGATGATTACGGTACTTTGCGATTTAAAATTCGCCTTTGTGTGCCACGAGGAGCCTGATTAAAGATGAGATTCTAAAGGAAGCCCACGTACCCATATCTTTGTACATCGGTGAGACCAAAATGTACAAAGATTTGAAGAAGAATTTACGGTGGAAGAGAATGAAAGTCGATATTGCGCGTATGTGGCCTCGTGTGGGATCGCCCGTGTTGAGTTGGTGAACATAGCGGCCGCGGGATTGTTGCAACCTTTAGAGGTTCGGTGTGCCATGGGATGACATCTCCATGGATTTTGTAGTTGGTTTACCTACTTTCGCGAGGAAGGATGCTATATGGGTGATAGTGGATCGGTTGATAAGTGCGCACATTTCATTCCTATTGAACCACCAGTTCTGCGGCGATTTGGCTCCACTTTTGTGCGAGAGATAATGCGGTTGCAGGTGCCAAAGACTATTGTTTCGACCGAGATGCCAAATTTGTTTCCAAGTTTTGGGAGAGTTTGCGAGTGCTTTGGGCACGCTTTCCGTCTTAATCTTGCATTCCACCCTCGGAGCGGATAGGTCGATGCTGCGTACAATTCAAACCTTAGAAGATATGCTCGAGTGTTGTGTTTTATCTGGAAGGGTGGTTGGGAAGATCACTGGCTTTGGCGAGTTACGCCTATAATAGTTATCACTCCAGTATTGAGTGCACCATTTGAAGTCCTTTATGGCGAAATGCGAGATCTCCGTTGTGTTGAGATGCGATGGGAGAGGGGCAGTTTGGGTCGAAATGGGTTCAACAAGCCGTGGCTAGAGTGGCCGAGTTAGAAGAACTTGTTAGCTGCTGGAGCCGGACCAGAAAAGCTCGCGAGATGTCGGAGGCGAGGTGGAGTTCAATGTGGTGGCGAGGTCCTTACGAGTATCGCCTACCACAAAGGCGTAATGCGTTTGGTACTAAAGGAAAGCTTAGCCCAAGGTACATCGGACCGTTTCGGTTATGGCAAGAGTTGGAAATTTGGCTTACGTTTGGATCTTCCGAGTCTATGAGAGGATTCATAATGTGTTTCATGTGTCCATGTTGAGGAAGTTCTTATTTGACCACTGAGCATGCAATTCCAATGGGCCGTTGAGCATTGAGCAGGACCTTACTTTTTGAGTCCCGACCGGTGAAAATTCGGAAGAATCGGGAGCGGGTTTTGAGAATAAAACTTTGAAATGCGTAAAGATCCTTTGGTCTCATCAAGCGGAGAAAGAAGCCACTTGGGAGGCTGAGTCTCGCATGCGCGGCGATATCGAACCTATTTGTTGCTGAGTGCGTGTTAAATCTTGTTTTCAATTCCTTAGACTTCGCTCTTGTGTCAGTTGCGTGAGTAGAATTCGGGTCGAATGCGTTAAGGGGGTAGAATGTCATACCTGTTTTTAGTCGGAAAGAAAGATTTTAATCGGGAACTCGGAAAGCTTAAAACTCTCGGTTTTGGAGTTTTTAGGGTCGTGGGCCTCTGAAAGCCTTCCCACCCCTTGGCGGCCATGGGCCTAGGCCCATGCGCCCCTCCCTCTAAACCCTAACCAGCCCCCTTTTCCTTTCCCCTTGGCCAACCCCCTTCCCCTTTGGCGCCACCCCTCCCATCCTCCTCTCTTCCCCTCATGCCCTGCCCCTAGGAGTGCTTCCCCAACCTCCATTGGTGCTGCTCCTGGCTGGTTTGCCTCCCAATCTTCCTTCGGACCTTCTCCGCTACCGGTTGCGCAAGGAGTGGAGGAGGACAGCAGCTCGCTTAGGGCAAAAGAGGTGAAAAGGAGGAAGAGCTTCTTCATCAAGGATCCTTCTACCTACTCCTGGTTGCAGCAAGGGTGCGATGCCGATCCTCGTGGTTTGATAGTTGGTAGAAGAGATTTGGATACGTTTTTGTTTAGGCAGACTTGCTGAAATTTAGAAACTGATTCTGTCAGTACGTTGTAGAGGTGTTTCGGTTATTTTTTTGGCAGAATCTGAAGGTTTGGTCTCCTAGAGATATCTAGGTCTTGTTCTTACGTTTCAGTGGCCGCGAGTTCACTCAAATCCGAGTCGAGTCAAAAGTTATGATAGAATTAGTCTTGACTGTCCAGAATCCTGACGAGATTCTGCAGTCAATTTATAAGTGTATAAGAAATTGTTATTCACAGATTTTGAACTTGGTGTCTCCTAGAAAATTGAAGTATCCTGTCAGGTTTAGATGGCCACTGAGTTTACTTGATTCAGTTCTGGGTCAAAAGATATGTCTGTTTTATCAGTCGCTGCAGAAACCTGACGTGATTAATCTGTCTGTATATTTTCTATATTATGATAGAGAAGTTGGAAGAATCTGAAAGTTCACCCAACTAGGTTATTGTAGGTAATTCGATAACCTTTTCAGATTGGTAAAGAACGCTCAATTCAGGTTGTAACATAGAAGTTATGATCAACTGAATATTTCTGCTGAATTTTGGTAGGCTGAATCTGTGCTGAATGTTCAAACAATTATTAGCCTATTAATTTGACCAAATTGGTTTGTCGCGTCAACTAGAGTTTTGTAGTTAGACCAGTTAAGAATCTACAGAAATTGGGTTTGCTATTTTTCGACTTCCAGGCTGTGAGTTATGTTAGTCCCGTGTTGCTGTCAGGATTTTCTTATTGGACAGACTCCGCTGTTTTCAGTCTATGCGATATAGGATTTAATTGACTCTAACTGAAGCAAAATAGAACACCCGACTAGTTGAGCTGGGTATCATGTATACTTATTAAGTTATTTCGTTGGTTTAGGCGTGAAACTGATGGTATAAGGCGCCGTTGCGGATAACGCCGCCTGTGTGAAGGCAAATACCATGTTTATTTGGATGTTTGTGCATTGTGGTTTTTAGCATGAGTTGTTTTGGTAACTTGTGAGACATGTGAAATGAATCATTCATGCCTTGTTCAATACATTGAGTTCATGAATAAAGTGATGTTATGGTATATTTCATTTAATTGTTGCATGCATTCATTGACATTTGGCGTCCACGGGAGTGAATGAGAACCACCATCAATTCCAAGATAGTTGGATAAGACCCATTAATTCCAATATGGGCAATGTTGGACACCCGTATGTAAACGTTCTTCATGCGGAAGTGGATCCGCATTTTTGTTAAGATGCGGGCTTGAGTGATCAGCTGCGAATGTTCGCGGCTATCTGCGATATCTGGCGTGTAATGCGATCCATTCCTTGATTTGAGCATTCATATCATGTATTCATAAGTAATCCAGATGTGTTATGATCGAACCCATTGATGTTATGTGTGATCTTCAATGAATGAATGTTTTCTTAATCATTGTACTTGCTGAGTCATGGACTCACTCTTGCTTTGTTTGTTTATTTCTAGGTGATCGTTGATGAAGTTCACTTGGGAGGAGTAGATGAGCACTACTCGAATAATGCACTTCACATTAGACTCATTACTATAATAAATAATGATTCTCTTTTGTCATCTTTTGGTTTGTAATAAATAAATTTAGTCATGGATGGTATCTTTATGATCAATGAGGACATAGATGAGAACTTTAAGTCATATGGTTATTTGTTATCTTAGCTCATTATCGTTGATTCATGTTTAGATCTTAGAATTGGATTTCATGACTAGTTTATGATTACTTGTGTGTTTTGTTGTGTGGAACCTCGGTATCCTCATATACAAAGGAGGTTACTGCAGAAAGTTTATTTGAGCTTACAGGTAGTTGCATTCCGGGCTCGTCTTGAGTTGAGGGTGTTCTGAAGTTTTTAGCAAATCTAATTGTGATTGACTCCAAAGGGTTGGATGTCATTTGGGTATGAATTGGCTGTCAGAACCGGTCAAATCAATTGTTCCTGCGGTCTATTTCTATGACCAATGCTGACGGCATTCAAGTTGTTTACCATTCCAAAGCAGTGGCTCTCATCTCATGCACTCACCAAGTTGATACCACTCCTTCTTTGAGATCGGTACCAATTGTGCGTGAGTATGTTGATGTCTTTCTGAAGACCTTCCGGATTACCCCAGAAGGGAAGTGGGTTAAATAATTGAACTAGTTCTGGGTGCTCCCATATCAGAGTCCCTATAGAATGCATCATCGATGAGGCGATTGAGTTAAAGACACAACTTGGAGACTTACTTGACAAAGGTTTCATTGGCGAGTTCCTGCCTGTAGGGATGCCCGGAGCAATCTTTGTTAAGAAGAAAGACAACACTTTACGGATGTGTGTGATTACCGTCCAGTTAAATGAGGTCACTATCAAGAACAAATATCCTCTGCGCTCGAATTGATGATCTTTTGATCGGTTGGTTGGTGCCAGCGTCTTTTCAAAGATTGATTTGCGGTGGGCTATCATCAAATCAAGGTTAGAGCGAGGACATTCCTAACGACTTTCTCTACTCGTTCACGGTTTATCACGAGTATCTTGTTATATCCTTTAGTGCGACCAATGCTCCAGCTTATTTCATGAATCTTATGAATCGGTGTTCATGGAATTCTTGGATAAGTTCGTTTGTCGTGTTCATTGGCGACATTCTTATTTATTCAAATGCGATGAAGACCATGAACAACATTTGAGGCTCGTCTTTGACACTTACTGCAAGCGACCGACTATATGCTAAGATTAAACAAATGTGCTACGGCTCAGAGAGGTTGCATTTTTGGGCATGTGTTATCGAAGGAGGTATCATTTGTCGATCCAAGCAAGGTACAAGATGTACTAAATTGGAAGCCTCCCAAGAGTGTCCCGGAGATTCGGAGTTTTCTTGGACTTGGGGTTATTACCGTAGGTTCATTGAAAATTTCTCCAAGATTGCTAGACCTTTGACTCGGCTCTTGTAGAAAGGGAAGAAATTTGAATGAGTCACTAAGTGTGAAGAGTTTTAGGCTTTTGAGAACTCTCTTGACTAAAACTCGAGTTCTTACTCTTAGGATGTTCTTAAGAGCTTGACATTTATTGCGATGCATCTCGCCATGGACTTGGTTGTGTGCTTATGCAAGAAAGGCGAGTTGTGGCATATGCATCCGTGAGTTGCACCCTCATGAAGTTAATTATCCTACTCATGATTTGGAATTAGCTGCCGTGGTCCATGCATTAAAGATTTGGCGATATTACCTCCTTGGTAATCGTTGTGAGATCTATCTTGATCATAAAAGCACGAAGTACATATTCACTCAATCGATTTGAATATGAGACAAAGAAGATGGCTTGAATTGATCAAGGACTACGACATGGGTATTCATTATCATCAGGTAAAGCCAATGTTGTGGCGGGCGCTTTAAGCGAGAAAGTCGCAATGCAGTGCATATCTTCTCTACTGCGACAATCGACTTGTGTGCTGAGGTTAGCCACACACCCACAAGGCAACCGGCCAGGGACATGAAGCTAGTCGCCCATAGCTACCACAACACTGACTCACAAAAGTGAGGCCCTTGAGCTCACCTTCCTCCTCGCAACAAAACAATTAAGCATAGCAACCGAGTACAAAGATTGTCTTTGTACCCATAAGGCGACGTGTGGAATAGCGGACCTATTCATAAACTACATGCAAGCTTATTTAGGTGGAGGTCATATGTCTCATTTGCATGAAGCCAACTTTATTTGCAATAATGTAATACATTTTAAAAGCAAGTTTACAAATTTATTTTGTTATCAAAGTATGATAAGTAAAGATACATACAAGTAACCACTGGAGTGACTATCCCAATAGTCACCACAACATAACACGAATCCACGATTCGTACCACCCATCAGTTTTAATTTAAAAGGTTGTAGTCTAACTCTTGAAAGACCTTGCCAAGCGTGTCCATAACCTAGGGCGAGGCTATTCGAATAGTTTTAACCTGCGGGTGTACCAATGTACCCACACTTGAGACGCCTTCAAGCCACAAGCACACTACAGAAGGTATGCCGGCCGACTAAGTCCTACGAGACATTTCCAATCTTGTGTATTAACTACGAGCCGCTCGTATGGATAGAAACCCATACGCTTACATTGCAAGCGAAAGACAACCACCGTTACGGGGAAACCTTCGGACACTAAAATGCTCCCACCTCCATCCCTCCTGCGACTCCTGCGACTCGGAGCCAATACACGCCAAAGTACTAAGTCAAGAGAGGTCCCATACCCTCTAATGTGGTTAGCACGCTAAAATGCTTGGTTTAGTGTAACAAGATGTTCGGTCCTTGTTGACCGGGCACCATTCGATCACACCCAAAATCACACCATCTTACCATTGTGCCCAAGTCTAAATCATTTTGTTTTCAGTTTTAGTTTTCATAAGTAGACATGGCACAAGGTGGAAATAATAAATCATAATAAGTTTTGTGTGATCAAGGTTATCGACAAGTCGATAACCGCCCATTTCTACGAAACTAAGCATGGCTAAGCAATTAATTAAGTAAACTACTAAGTGGCGAGAGCCCATCCATGAACTCTAAATCACAGCAAGTAACCTAGGCTCATGGTAGTAGAGGATAATCATTTGCTAAGGAAATGCATCTACTAGGCCAACTATTAAAACAAAGTAGCAATGCATACATAGAATTTGTAATCAACATAAATACTTAAGATCTGGGATTAACATGATCAAACGCTTTTGCTTGCTTGCTTTGCTCAATTTGTTGCGGAGGGTCGCTCTCGGGTTACATGCAAATGTCGAATCCTAGCGAAAAGGCAAAAGAACCAAGAACAACCAATAAGACTAGCAACACTTAAACAAAAGAGCAAGCAAAAATTATCCAAATACAACGAAATTTATACACAAGGTAGAATACAAATAAACCAAGACATAGAAACTGGAAAAACCTAATTTGGATTTGTGGCGCAAAAGATATTACTTAAAAACTCATTTTTACCATAATTAGCACTGTAGCAAAAATATTTTCTAGAAAGATTTTGAAGCTGAAATTTTATGGTAGCTACCTACTGGTATAGTGGTAACCCATATAAAATTTTAGGTCATTTGGAGTTAAGATGATTTAGTTATGATTTTCTAAGTTCTACAACTAGCATATATCATTTCTCGGGAACATGAATAAAGACAAAGCCTAGATCAATTTAAAGCATGTCTATAGGAAAAATTTACAGGTTGAGTTTGCTCACTTTGCAACTACTGAGAGGAAGTTATGTGGTTTACAAATTTTTCATGAATTCCTAGACCTCATTTTTCATTAAACAAGATCATGCTATTAAAATCATTTTACTGCTACAACACAGGGCTAATTTCATTCTCAGTTAAAGTTCATACCATAACAAAGCTACAAAGCTGGAATCATTCAAAAGGAGTTAAAATGACAAAGTTATGCACTTTTGAAATTTGAAACGACAAAAGACTTAGGAAACTTGAGCTCTCGGGAGGTCCAAACAGGCTGGAAGACAAGGAGAGTGTCGTGGGCCGTTAGATCAAGGTCGGCGGCTCACGAGCCTCGAAGCACGGTCGCGCACAAGACCTCCTCCCGCCTTTGGGAGGTGCGGATCGTTGAGATCTGATCCAACGATCACGACCGGTCGCGTGCCACAGCGCGCAAGGAGGTCTATGCGCCTAACAGAGGTCGTGACCGTCAGATCGAGATCTGGCGGTCCCGAGCACTAGGGGAGGTCCTAAGGCTTTAAATCCAAGGAAAGAGGTCGGGACGGTCAGATTCTCACAGAGGAGGTCCCAACGGTCTAGATCTCCGGAGAGAGGTCCTACTCCTACGGCTAAATCCACAGAAGGAGGTCTAACGCTACTGATCCAAAGGAGGAGGTCCTAGACGGTCAAGATCTTCCAGAGGGAGGTCTTGATCGGCTGGGATTGACACGAGGAGGTCTTGGATGACCAAGATCTTCTCGGGGAGGTCCTAAGCGGTAGTGTTTTATCGGGAGGAGATCTGGACGGTTCAGATTAGACCTAGGGAGGTCTTGAACGGTCCAGGACAACGCGGAGGGAGGTCGTGTGACTAAAGATTTTACAAATAAAATCCAACGCTCAGATCTAAAGCCGGGGAGGTCGCGACGGCTAAGATCAAGATGAGGGAGGTCTGAGGGTTTCCTAACAAGGACCGGGGTGCTCCTTTTTGCAAAGAGGACCACGAGGAGGTCTTTTCAACGAGGACCTCGGGAGGTCGAAGGTGGTTTTACAAAAATGACCCGAGGAGGTCTTTTTGCAGAGAGTGGCCCTAGTGGCTCGGATGTAGTTCCAAGAGGTCCTAAGCGGCTGGGATCTAACCGGGGAGGTCCTAGTGCGAAAGATTTAACACGAGCAGATCTAACGGCTAAGAGCTAATCCCGGGAGGTCTTTAAAGGCGAGGTAGAACTAGGGAGGTCACGGGACTTAGAAATTTCATGAAACCCATCTGCATGCAGATCTAACCGAGGGTGGTCTTAATGGCCGAGATTAAGCGAGGGGAGGTCTTACACTCACGGGTTTTCACGGCGAAGATCTAAAGGTCGAGATCTAAGCGTGGGGAGGTCTTAGGCGGCTACGAAGAACTCGAGGAGGTCCAAGGTGCTTTTAATGGCGCGGAACCTACGGACAACGACAAAGGGTGGCGGCTAAGACAACTCACGACTCATCGATGATTGGCAATAAATGGGCATTTAAGATGCCTAACAAGATGACAGCAGGAGTTTTGAACTGCAAAATCGGCGGGCTCAACGGTTTGCCGCGCGATGGGGACCTCGCGGCGCAAACCAAGGGCATGGTTGGATTCAAATAACGTCGGGAACCCAAAGGATGTGCTCTCGACGGCGACTCGAGCGCGGCGAGTCGAGAGGGTGGTAATTAAGTTTTCGCAAAACCGACAAACACTAAAAGGCTTGCTACGCTTTAATCTAGCTAAACCCAGAGCTAAAGGGACTAACGAGGACTCACCAGGGCCAAGGTGAGGTCGGAGGAACTTCGGAGGAGAGTCGATGCCGAAGGAGGTGCTCTGGTGACGGTGGTGCTTGCGGAGTTGGGGAAGACGACCCGGCACAACTCCAAAGCAAGTTCCCAATCGTCCACCTCTGTAGAGGTTAAACAACACAAGTTAGGGGACTTGAGTGACCAAGAGAGCAAAGTGACAGCCAAAAGGTAATGAGGAACCACTGGGCAGGAGGTCTTCAAGGAGAGCTCCAAAGTGACAATGGAGGCGGGGAGGTGGTGGTGTTCTTGGTGCTTGAGTTTGGGCTCACACTCACGACCGAGAGAGTCTAAACAGCACCAAGTGATGGGGAAAGAGCAGGAGGAAGGAACCACTGGCTATACATAGCCGGGCGCTTGGACAAGGCTAGGGCAAAAGCCCACTGTGAGCAAAGTCCATGCCCCTGCCATGACTTGCTAGATTTGACAAGAGCAGGTAGGTAGGGGAAGACTTCTAGGGCTAGGCTCGACACATTTAATGCATGGCAGAAAGAGACGTTGGGAAGGACCAAAAAGTGACAGGCCACTTGCTCCCAGCTGCTCGACCACGACACACCTGCAGGTGGAGAAAACCACGATGACCGAGGGCTCGAGGAGGTCGTGAGGAGGAGAACGAGTGAGGAGGTCTGGACATCCCGAGGTGCTCGGAGAGGTCTGGGCGTCCAAGAATCGCCGAGTAGGGAGGTCTTGCGCGGCGAGAGGTCTGGAGGTCGTGACCGGCTGGATGGAGATCCGGTGGCTTGGACCACCAGGCGCGAGGCGCTCAAGAGGTCCTCGGTCGATGGGAGAGTCGTGGCGGTGGATGGAAATCCAACGGCTAGAAACGGCGCGCACGAGATCGAGCTCGGTGCGGCGGGCGACATGGTCCAACCAAGTCGGTTGAGTTGGGCTCGGTCCGAGCCGAGTCCGACTCAACGGTTTAGTTTTTGGTTTTGGAAGGAGCTGCTCCTTGGAGGATTGTTTGAGGCAGCAAACCGACTCCAAAAATTATGAAATTTTACAGAGCTTGCTAGCTCAAGCGAGGACCTAGCATAAAATTTTCAGAGGCTTTGGGGCTGTGTATTTTCCTCCAAAAATTTAACAAGGCACTGGTCCAAGGTTTGACCAGAATTTGAATTGGTTTGACTGACCTCCAAAAATATTCAAACATTTTCTAAAAATTGTGAAACTTTTCAGAGGAGTCACATACCAACCCAAGAATTTAGGAAAAATATTTCCAGGAGATTATCACAAGATGGAACAAGGATGATTAAGAAGAATAAGATGTGGGTCGAAATGACTTGTGATCTTTGTATTCCCATAATCTCTTTACAACAATTGTCCAAAGCATACAGGAAATACAAGATGTAAGAAAAAGTTTTAATTTCCCCTCATTTTCTTACATTTGAAACACAAGCCTAAAATTGGGATGTTACAGTATGGGACCTCTCTTGACTTAGTACTTTGGCGTGTATTGGCTCAGTCGCGGGAGTCGCGGGGAGGATGGAGGTGGGAGCATTGTAGTGTCGAAAGGTTTCCCCGTAACGGTGGTTGTCTTTCGGCTTGCAATGTAAGCGTATGGGTTTCTATCCATACGAGCGGCTCGTAGTTAATACACAAGATTGGAAATGTCTCGTAGGACTTAGCGTCTGCGGTATACCTTGAAGTGTGCTTTTGGCTTAAAGGCGATGCGAAGTGTGGGTACATTGGTACACCCCTGCAGGGTTAAAACTATTCGAATAGCCTCGTCCTAGGTTATGGACACGCTTGGCAAGGTCTTTCAAGAGTTAGACTACAACCTTTTTAAATTAAAACTTGATGGGTGGTACGAATCGGGGATTCGTGCTATGTTGTGGTGACTATTGGGTTAGTCACTTCCAGGTGGTTACTTGTATGTATCTTTACTTACTGTTACTTTGATAACAAAATAAATTTGCAAACTTGCTTTTAAAATGTATTACATTATTGCAAATAAAATTGGCTTCATGCAAAATGAGACATACGACCTCCACCTAAATAAGCTTTCATGTAGTTTATGAATAGGTCTGCTATTCCACACGTCAGTCTTGCGGGTACAAAGACAATCTTTGTACTCAGTTGCTATGCTTAATTGTTTTGTTGCAGAGGAGGAAGGTGAGCCTGAAGGGCCTCACTTTTGTGAGCTGTGTTGTGGTGCTTGCGGGGCGACTAGCTTAGCGGCCGGTCGGTTGCCTGTGGGTGTGTGGCTAACAGGTCGACTTTTGTTCTAGCCATCTTATGGCACCTTTGCTTCATTGTCATTCTTGTATATTGTTCTATTTGGCGGTCGGCTCTCTTTTGTAATAACTTTACTTTATGTATGTCGTTGTTGAACTTAGTGATGTATGTGTATGGAATTGATGTGTAATTTTGTGATGATGTACATATGCTGCAGTGCAGGAAGCATATGTCCATCGAGGCTTAGAATGTTTAATTAGTAACGCTAGAACCAATTGGAGGTTAAGTGTTACTAGTTAAATATTCGGTCCTCACAAAGTTGGTATCGAGCCATCTTGACCGTAGAAACCCCTAGCTTGGTCGCCTTGTAGGATGTTACGAAACCTATTTTCAAGAGTCAAATGGTTTATGAAAATTAAGTAAGTTATCAGATTTTACTCCTTACCTATCTTAGTTTTCTTCTCTCATCTTGTTCTAGTTTGAGTTTTGAAAATTGTTTTCCTCTCATCTTCTTCCAAAGGATAGTCCTTATCGTTTAATTTGGGTTTTGGGAACCAATGAGTTTGGCAAATTGAAGTGTTGGCTGCCCTTCTACAAGGTTTTGAAGCTTCTGGAATGGAGAATTTCGACTAGGAGCTTGGATGCAAAATCTGGACAGCAAGCGTCAATTTCCGGACAGCAAGCTCAAAGGTTCTAAAGAAGGTAGATAATGAGAGGATAATTCAACTAAAACTGGTAAAAAAAAAGGGTAAGAAGTGATATTAGTTGGCAAATTGTCTTGCACCATTGTTAGTAGTCTTACACTGCCTTTTGGTCGTGTGAGTATTTGATATGCATGCTGAGATTTACCTTCCTAAACCGATTGCTCGTCATTTCCATACGAGTTAGTCGCACCAGGAAGTTGGTTTTGTGACTTAAGACCTTGTGCTGACTTTGTGTTATTTTGGGCTTCTTGAGTTCACTCCCTCGTGGTTATGGTTTTCCCTGCCTTAAGTTTTCGGGTTTGGCCCTTGTCGTCTTAGTATTTACCCCACCTCAACTTTGTGAAATTCCCTAGTCCTTGGCTCCTTTCGTTTTCTTGACTTCTAATTTTGGGTTGCGTTCGACCCATCCTTTCGTAGCGAGGATGTGCGGGCGGACCAGCGCAGAACTAGGTCGTGATGGTAGGGTGAGAATCTCCACAGCTGGCTTGTCTAGACAAGGATTGCAGCGCCTCCCCTCCGGCGATTGTGATGGATTGTGGTCTCCTTTTGCTGTGACCACGGTAAAGAGAGCCATGTCGCGAAGGTTGCAACCTTGGAAGGCCGAGTCTGCCGTATTTGTGGTGAGAAGGACACTCTGACATCGGGTGTACCACGACTTGCCCAAATTGTGATGGAGAGCACCTACCGGAAATCTGTCCGCGCCAAAGTCACTTGTTTTCTCGTGAGGAAGCACTCACTCTTCGGAGAGTGTAGCATGAGTGCAGTGATCGCGAGATCATTAAAGCTTCGGTATTGCTTCTTGATGCGTCTACAAGTATCATGTCGCCAATGCTTCGGACAGAGAAGTTCTTGGATGATTTGTGCGTGGAGCTGCGGGACAAATTACCGGTTTATACCTTCCCGACTTTCGATTACGGTCGACAATCCGTAGTTCTTTGGGGCGAGAAGAGAAAGCTAGAGGATCGGCATGGCGTCAGCGGATAGCGATATCACTTGCTTTTCTGCAACGGCAAGGGTCACTATGCGCATAGTTGTCCTAAGGAGGTTGCGGCAACCTCGTTCTCCGCGGCGCGTGCCCCAATCGCGTGTACTGCGAGTCGCCAGGCGACCTCCATAATCGGCGTAGTCACTTGTTTCCGCTGCAAACTCGAGGGTCATTATGCTTACAATTGTCCTAAGAAGCTTGGGGCAACCTCTCGTTTCTTTTCACGGCCCGTGATTCGATCACATGCTCCTGCGAAGCATCGTGACCTGAGGGTTGTTCGTACTCAAGTCAACCCCATCTCAGCTGGGAAAGCTCAAGAGGTACCCGACGTCGTTTAGGTACGCTTCTTGTTAATCCTTGCCCTGATACTATTTTAGTCAATTCAGGAGTATCTCATTTCCTTTATCCCCATCTTTTGCTGCTCTTGGTGGTCTTCGTTTTGGTCTTTTATCTGAAGCATGGTACCATCCCAGTTTCGGCCAAAAAAAAAATCTCTTGCTAATCTATCCGAACCCTAGATGTCTTACGGGATGTCATCGTTTATTTAACTTGGGTATCACATACCATTATTGCCTCAAATTTACGTGGCCTAGGGGCCATAGCTCCTTTAACAAACTAGGCTGCGGAGGATGACTCTGTATAGCTAGTTATCAAGTCGAGTCCCATTCGTTAGTGGAGTAACCGGACAAATCGCTCCACCCGACTAACAACGACCTTGCACCATCAACCATGGAACCTAGAAAGATCTCTCGATCTGTCAATCCTTGGTATATCCGGACACAGTAAGTCCCTCAGTGCCAACTAAAGTGGCATATTTTCTACAGATCAAAACCAAGATTCGTACCGGTCACTTGGCTAAGCTGTACGCCTCAAAATCGTAAGCTTGCATGGCACCGATGGTGCTCTGTGCCCATGTTCAGTCTACCCCTCTTTCTTTTCCGAGTGAGCCGAATCTCGGGACGAGATTCTTGTAAGGGGGGGAGAGTTGTAACATCCCAAATTTTGGGCTTGTGTTTCAAATGTAAGAAAATGAGTAGAAATTAAAACTTTTTCTTACATCATGTATTTCCTGTTGTGCCAATCAATTCTTGTTCAAGGAATTATGGAATTACATTGTCACAAGTCTTGTGGATCCAAATCTTGCTATTCCACAAACAATCTTGTCAAGTCTTATGATCATCCTCTGGAAATATTTTTCCTAGTCTCTGTGATGGTATGTGACCCCTCTGAAAAATTTCACAATTTTTAGAAATTGTTTGAATATTTTAGAGGGCAGTCAAACCTGTTTGACTCTCAGTCAAACCTAAAACCAGTACCTTGTAGAATTTTCGGAGAAAAATACAATGCATAAAAACCTCTGAAAATTTTACACAAGGTCAATGTCTCAGTCAGCAAGCTCCTGTAAAAATTTCAGAAATTTTGGAGTTGTTTTGCTACCCCAAATAAATCCTCAAAAGTCTCGACATAATTAAAACCTAAAAACCAATTTCACTTTGTTCCTTGGGTTCGAGTCGGGCTCGAGTCCGAGCCACTTGACTTAGTCGAACCACCTAGTTTGCACCGAGCGCGTTTAAAGCGCGCGTGCAATCTCAGCCGTTAGATTCAAATCGCTCGGCCCACGTTCGGTGAGCATTCGGACCCTCGGTTGCATTAACCAATTGGGACGTTGGATCTCAATCCAGCCGTCCAGATTTTAAATAACAATCGGTTGTCCGTGAGCTCTTTTAAATCACGGCCGTCCATCTAAAATCCGGCGGTCGTGGTTTGTCTTCTCTGTTCTTCTTCCCCTCTGTCCCGCAGTGCGCGCGCGACAATGGCGAAAAGAGAGAGCGCGGCGGCTTTGATGTGTCACTTCAAGTTTGCTTTGACGCGTCTCTGCGGGGCATTTAATGCGCACGGGCTTTCTCCTCCATTGTCCGAGTCTCATTGCTCCCATCATTTCTTGGTCCATGACCGCGCATGAACCGAGCTCACCATGGGCTCATGTTCGCGCTTGTAACCTAACCCTTTCCCTTTATATTGCCTTAGCTCCTTACGGTGTTCCTTTGCACCACACTTTGCTCTTCTTAGTGTTTGGCGGCTAAACCACCTCACACCCTCAAAGCACCATTGTTGGCGTAGAGCTCCAATGGCGGCCTTGGTGTCGATGGTTCATCTTCAACATTTCTTGCACCCTTTGAACTCCTCAACCTCCTTTATATTTCCCCTAACTTGATTTTGGGTTGCATTCACAGGAATCACTCAATTTTAAGTTTGGAGATTTTCGGTTGGTTTCACCCCCTTTCTTCTCCAGCTCCGGTAAGTGGTTCTTTTTGCAATTAATTGCTTTTGGGGCCTCTTTGAGCTATAGTGAAGCTGTGGTGGTGATTTGGTTCCACTCATTTTGCTCAGAACCTCATCTTCCACTTCATCTTCTTCGGCTCCGGTGGACTTCATCGTGTTCAAGTCTTCCCCGGCGATCTTTTAAGCTCCTCTCGGTTAAGGTAGCTTCTATATAGTCCTTAGAAGTCATGGCACTCGCTTCCTTGGACCGCAGCGGAGCATCTTGCTATTTTCGTGTTTTGCCGTGTCGGCCTCCTTCTTTGTTTTCCGGCTCGCCGGCGTTCCAGACCTCCACCGCCGGCGAGGTCACCACCATTGGGTCCACAGCACTATTGCGAACCCATTTTGATAGTTTGTGGCGCGCGCGCATGCAAGATCGCGGCGACAAGCCGGCAAAGCCACTCGGGTTTTGTCAGTTGAGAAGCTTTGTTTTCGTCAGATAATTAGGACACATTAAGTGCTAATCATCATTAATCATTGGTCATTAGTAATTAATTAGTTGTCCTAAAAACCTCCTTTAAGTCAGCGGCGGTGGGACCACGCGCCTTACGCGTGTGTTAAACCTCGCATGTGTGACTCTCGATCCAGCGACATGCGGCCCCGTGTCGGCACTCCAGTTGCACCGATCTTGGACGCCCGTCCATTTCGCGATCTGCGGCCCAGATCTTGTATGCATTCGGACCATCCGGTTCCCCTCATCATCCTGGACCGTCCATCTCGTGATCTGCGGCTGAGATCATGTGTGCAATCGGACCTTCCGGTTAGATTTGGGTTCTGAGCCGCTCATCTTTAGATCTCCGGTCGTGGTTCGTCGAGGTGTCGCACCCTCGGTTGCATCGTCCTCGTGAGCCGTTGGATCTTGATCCAATGGTGGGTTTCTGTTATGAATCGCGCGCGTGCGCTGTTTTCCGTGCGTGTGGCTCGTTGGATTTTGCATCAACGGCCCACGAGCGTCCACGTCGTTTATTTGCGGTTGGGTTGGTTTTTAATTCTGTAAGTATTTATTTATCAGCGAAAATTGTATCAAAACTTTAGAAATTCATAACTAATTCAAGATAAATCCTTTTACATGAAACCAACGCAATAAATTTGTATTTCATTTGTAGTTTAATATAAAAATGCTTTTAGCTATGTACAGTAGTAGAAAATTGCGTAATCTTTAATAGCTTGTTTTACGCTATTTTTATATATTCCAGAATTATATTAAAACTTGGAAAATGCATATCTTTTTCTGGATATCTGTAAATTGAATGATTTTAACTTTGATAAATTTGTTATTAACTAAACTTTAATCTAAAAATGGTGATAGGTCTAAATCAGCACCAGAAAAATGTGTTAGTAGATTTAACCTTATTAGCAGCACTTAAAAATTCATTTAATGATGTAATAGACACCAGTAATTCTCTGTAAATCCTAAAAATAGAAATTTGATGTTAGGAAATCCCTCTGTTATCATTCCATAATGTGAAATAGGTTTTGCACATGTTTATATTTCTGGAAAGTGCATAATGCTAGTTTTGCATCTTAGAAAAATCATAACTAAATCATTTTAACTCCAAATGACCTAAAATTTTATATGGGTTACCACTATCCCAGTGGGTAGCTACCATAAAAATTTCAGCTTCAAAACTTTTCTAGAAAATGTTTTTGCTACAGTGCTAATTATGGCCGAAAATGGGTTTTTAGGTAATATCTTTTGCACCACAGATCCAAATTAGGTTTTTCCAGTTTCTATGTCTTGGTATATTCGTGTTTCACCTTGTGTATAAGTTTCGTCGCATTTGGATAATTTTTTCTTGCTCTTTTGTTTAGTGTTGCTCGTCTTATTGGTTGTTCTTGGTTCTTTTTGCCTTTCGCTTAGGATTAGACATTTGCGGTAATCCAGAGCGACCCTCCACAACAGTTTGAGCAACGACAAGCGAACAAGCGGTTTGATCATGTTAATCCCAGTATTTTAAGTATTTATGTTGATTACAAATTCTATGTATGCATTGCTATTTTGTGTTAATAGTTGGCCTAGTAGATGCATTTCCTTAGCAAATGATTATCCTCTACTACCATGAGCCTAGGTTACTTGCTGTGATTTAGAGTTCGTGGATGGGCTCTTGTCACTTAGTAGTTGCGAATTAATTGCTTAGCCATGCTTAGCCGGTAGAAATGGCGGTTATCGACTTGTCGATAACCTTGATCTACAAAACTTATTATGATTTATGATTTCCACCTTGTGCCATGTCTACTTATGAAAACTAAAGCGAAAACAAAATGATTTAGACTTGGGCACAATGGTAAGATGGTGTGATTTTGGGTGTGATTGAATGGTGCCGGGTCAACAAGGACCGAACATCTTGTTACACTAAACCAAGCATTTTAGCGTGCTAACCACATTAGAGGGTATGGGACCTCTCTTGACTTAGTACTTTGGCGTGTATTGGCTCCAGTCGCGAGGAGTCGCGAGGAGGATGGAGGTGGGAGCATTGTAGTGTCAGAAAGGTTTCCCCGTAGCGGGTGGTTGTCTTTCGGCTTGCAATGTAGCGTATGGGTTTCTATCCATACTGACGGCTCGTAGTTAATACACAAGATTGGAAATGTCTCGTAGGACTTAGCCGTGCCGGCATACCTTCTGGAAGTGTGCTTTTGGCTTAAAGCGATGCAAGTGTGGGTACATTGGTACACCCTGCAGGGTTAAAACTATTCGAATAGCCTCGTCTAGGTTATGGACACGCTTGGCAAGGTCTTTCAAGAGTTAGACTACAACCTTTTTAAATTAAAACTTGATGGGTGAGTGCGAATCGGGATTAGTGCTATGTTGTGGTGACTATTGGGTTAGTCACTTCGGTGGTTACTTGTATGTATCTTTACTTACTCACTACTTTGATAACAAAATAAATTTGCAAACTTGCTTTTAAAATGTATTACATTATTGCAAATAAAATTGGCTTCATGCAAAATGAGACATACGACCTCCACCTAAATAAGCTTTCATGTAGTTTATGAATAGGTGCGCTATTCCACACGTCGATCTTGCGGTACAAAGACAATCTTTGTACTCGGTTGCTATGCTTAATTGTTTTGTTGCGGAGGAGGAAGGTGAGCTGAAGGGCCTCACTTTTGTGAGTATGTTGTGGTAGCTATGGGCGACTAGCTTAGCGGCCCGGTCGGTTGCCTTGTGGGTGTGTGGCTAACAGGTCGACTTTTGTTCTAGCCATCTTATGGCACCTTTTGCTTCATTTGTCATTCTTGTATATTGTTCTATTTGGCGGTCGGCTCTCTTTTGTAATAACTTTACTTTATGTATGTCGTTGTTGAACTTAGTGATGTATGTGTATGGAATTGATGTGTAATTTTGTGATGATGTACATATGCTGCAGTGCAGGAAGCATATGTCCATCGAGGCTTAGAATGTTTAATTAGTAACGCTAGAACCAATTGGAGGTTAAGTGTTACTAGTTAAATATTCCGGGTCCTCACAGGTACGGTCCACAACACTCGGTCCACCGGCGCATGCGCATGGTGCCGCGGCGCTACGCGGTGGTCCCACTTGTCGGTGGCGTCGTGTTTCACTTAACCCGATTTACGTGCAACAAGAGGCCACGTGTAAGTGAGTAACGCTGCTCATTTCCGCAGCGATTAAATGCTAATGGCGATGATTTAACTCTAATCGCACTCGGTGGTTGTCCGAGTGCGACAGCGGGCTTTTGCCCGCGCTTCACGGCGGCTCGCCGGCGATTCCGACACGGCGGCGCCAACCAAGGGCATGTGCAGTGTAAAATAGCAATGCGCTTCGAAGATAGTAGTCTCGGCGGCCGGCCCTATATCTGGCGACTAGCGGAGTTGGGCGGCGGCGGTTCTCGTCAATCGTGCACAATGCAAAGGAGAGCTCATGGCGACATACAAGCGGTGCTGAGGTTCTAGGGGCTAAATAGAAGCTACTGGCGCTGGGCGAGGTCGAGATGGTCGGGAAAGGCTGGCAGCGTCGGCGCCGGAAGAAAGTAACAACGGCACGACTTCACGTGGAGAGGATCTGGAAGCAAAGCGAAAATAAAGAATGCTCGGAAAAGCTCAAGGGTCCTATGAGGATCTTTGTAAGAGCAAGGAATCGACAAAGGCTTACCAATCTAAGTGGGAGATGAAAGGGTGTGCCACAGATCGAAAATGGTGCAAACTTGATTCACTTCAACCTGCCCATGCATCCCAAAAATTGGTTGAGGAAAAGCTTTAAGATACCCTAATACACGTTATGACACGCAAGAAGGGTTAAAAACCTCACGGAACAAAGATGGCAAGAAGATGTCCCCAAGTGCGCGCTCGGGCGTGAGCCGAGCACGAAGATGGTCAAGAGCTACAAACAATGAAGTAAGCTCTCATTAGCAAAAATGGAGAAGGCATCGAGTAGGGTATTGAAGGCTACCACCCGGTGGAAGCTTACCCTAGAGATGCCGAAGAGAGAGCTTCCTTTTCCTCAGCCACCGAGAGGAAAAGTGAGGAATAACGGGGTGTTGAGGGTATTATCCTCGGCGATGATGGCATTGGAGCGGCGTGAAGCGGAGAACGCTCGGAGTGGTCGAGTGGCGGTGGATTCACGGCGTGCTGGTGCCGTTGCATGTGCGCGTCGGAGGGACTCGGCGCGTGGCACGGGATACCTGCGTCGCCAACGGATGGAGGAAGATGAAGCTGACAGCTCGGGCCCACCGTGCCAGCGAGATAAGGCGCGCGCGTGAGTGCGAGTTGAGCGGTTCGATGTGCACCGTTGGATCTGGTACGGGCGGCTTAGATCGAAGGAGGTGTTCGAGCGGTTGAAGAGGTGCGCGATCGGGACCGTCGATCTCCCATCGGACGGTCGACCTCGATTGGGTTGGCGCAATGCGGTTGGGGGTTAGGTCTGGCCAGAGTGCGGTCGGGTTCGATCCCAAGGAACGATGTAGGGTTTGGTTTTGACCAAGATTCAAAATGTTTTCCTTCTTTGACGAGAGGCTTAAAAATAGAAATAAAATTTCTAAAATCATGAAATAATTTGTGAGGTTCTGGGAAACCTAGTTTCCATAAAAATTATAAATCCTACTGTTCATAATATATTTTGTAATATGTAAATTCAAACGTAGACAAGGTATTTTAATGGGGTTTGAATTTTCTTAGGGTTAAGATCAGTCCCAAAAATTTGGGAAAAATTATATTAATTCGTGATAATTAATATAGTATTTGAATAAATTATTTCCAGAGATACTTTAGTAGGATTTATTTCAGTTTTATGATTGGAGTTCAATTTAAAGTGTATGTTTCAATTGTGTTTAGATATTTTCCAAGTACAATATGCAATTCAAAGTTCCAAAACATGATGCATGTCAATGAGATGCATAATTAACCTCCTGATTAAATTTGGGGATGTGACAGTGATAATAGTGGAGCAATTGCACAAGCAAAGGAGCCTAGATCGCATCAAAAGTCCAAACACATACTTCAGAGATATCACATTATTCATGAGATCGTTGAGAGAGGTGATGTCAAGATATGCAAAGTGCACACGGATTTGAATATTGCTGATCCATTGACAAAGCCTCTCCTGCAACATAAACATGAGGCGCACACTAGAGCTATGGGTATTCGATACCTATACGATTGACTCTAGTGCAAGTGGGAGATTGTTGGTGATATACCCTAGAGGCAATCATATAGATGACTGTATCACGTCTATGTTTATGAGTTATTGAATAAATATTATTCTGTTCCTTGAATGATTCGTTAGTTCTGAAGATCAACGAGTATGTGACTTGTTGGTGAAACTCTTCGACTTATATGATGTCGTTCTAAAAGTATCCCTAGTCGGAACAACAGTGACTCTACGACTAGCACATGTATTGATTGATGACCATGTTTCACTGGTCATAGATATAGGGATATCGAATCAATAATGTGAGCACATGTTAGAGAACATGGGGTTTGATTGACCCACCTTGAGACACTGTTGAGATTGTTATGATTCTATGTGTCGTCAGTTGGTCTCAAGCAATGATGATGTATAATCCTTAGACCTGAGATCAGCATGGTTCCCTACATGTGTAATAGCACTCTTAGGGGTTGCCAAACGCTACTCGTAACTGGGTAGTTATAAAGGTAGCTTTCGGGTATGCTGTGAAACATGCGGAGCGATGTGACTGGTCGGATATGGGATTTGCCCCTCCTAACATAACAAGAGAGATATCTTTGGGCCCCTCGAAGTGGTCGGATAAAGAAAGTGCATGACCATGTCACTAGTGGTCGAAGTGTTCGACCACGTAAGGTTATCCGACACTCGATCGAGAAAGAATTGAACAGTCCATGGATGACATAATATCTCACTTGGAGTTCAACCAGATGTCGTGAGGCAAAGGGAGTATACACGAGTAGGTCGCTTAGTTCGAACAGTTATGGACTGGTCATATGGAGATACGAGTTGCTCGTAGATTGGTCGAATGTATTAATAGAGTGCTCAAAACCTGTGTATTCGGGAATCGTTATGTCCTGCTAGGTACCGCTACGACTCGTGGTCGGAAAGGGTTTTCGAGTCACAACCGATTACACAAAAACCTAACGGGTCATACACTTAACGGGTTGGAACAAACCGATGCGAATCGATTCGTCAAGCGTGTTGGATAGGATCCGTCAAGGAAGCGTATAAGGAGATGCTTGAGGCTATCGGGGACATGCGAGAGACGTGACTTGCTCCACCAAAACCCTAGCCACCATCTTCACGAGAGCCATATGCGACTTGGTGCTAGCTCACTAGCGTACGGTTGTTCGTTCCCTGGACGTGTGGATACCGTTGAGGCACTCTGCGGTTGCTATTGCGGCGAGGGCGATCCGTGATCTTCACAAGAAGCTGCGGAGGTTCTTTGGAGGAGACGATCGACTATGAGGACGTTGGACGATCATCTACAGCCACTACATCAGCGTGTTCTTCATCGAACCAGGCTGCTTCGACTCTTTTTCCACTACACTACGCATTTAGTGATAACGATCTGTGATCATCTACTTGCTTGGCATCTTGGTTTCTGTGGTAGAAATTTTGAATTGTTACTATCGTAGCCTACCCGTATCCCTTCAATGCTCCAAGTTAGAAATCAAGTAAAACATGTCAACAACCCTAATGCTTAGGATAAAAATTGAGATCAACTAGAAATAACCCTTAATACATATTTTAGTTAAAAGTTAACCTTGTGTAACAAGTGCACCCTAGTATAAGCTTAGTCATGATAATGACTATAAAAAGGACACACTTAAAACATGGAACTTCCTCGGTAAATAGGAAATATGAACAAAATGAATTATTATAATGAGCTAGACCTCCTATGCAAGTCATGGTAAGAAACTCTCAATAAACCGGTATTAAGTCAACCTCAAATCAAAACATTAATAACTCTCACAAACGAACTTGGAATTAAATAAATATTTTTGCTAAAATCATACTATACCAGAATATACAATAATATTTGGATTTGCTTTCTCCATTTGTGCTTTGTTTAGGTTCTTTCGAATAGAACATTTGGAATACGCGAGTAAGATCATCGATAATCAAGCGACCTCACTCTCTGAACAACATAAGCAAGAGCAAGGCAAGCACCCCCTTTGATCATATTGATCCTAGTATTTTACTTAATGTACTTTGTTTTGCAACTGTATGCATGCATGCTATTTTGGAAATTATGTTCGTGGGTAGAAGTAGTTAAATTCCTAATTGTTGCATTACCTTCCTTGAATGTTGATATCCCATTATTCCTTGTTACTTAGGGTATATGTATGTATGTATGGAAAATTTTCTATTGTAAGATAGATCGATGCTTAGGCATGCTAGTAGTTGTAGTCGAAAGCGGTTGATGGAGCTAGTCCATCGGCCGAAGAGAATTGAGTTATGTTGAAACTTGAGGAATGTATGAATCAGATTATGTCGTAATTGAGGAATATGTCAAATCGAATTTGGTTAAACTTGAGGATTGTATTCAGATCTTGAATCTGGTTGTTGTGAACTTGTTGGGTTGTGGGTATTATGAGTTGGACTTGGACGGGTGATAGGTTGATGAAGGAAGACTGTCCCGGATTCGTGTAGACCCGTTTGAGTAATTAAGAACCGGTCTATGATGTGATGAACCAAGTCTTACGTGCAACCACACACCGAGATTTATGGCAAAGGCTTGGCTAAATAATTGGTTTGTGTTCTTCCTATAAAACCACTAATTGTTTTACCTGTTGTTGTTGTTGTTGGGGGCACCCATGGTTCAGGCGATCGATAGTCTGCCATGGTGTGTTTCCTATTATTGTTACGAGGTTCACTCGTGGTTCAGGCGACCGACAGTCTGCCATGGGGTGTTCCTCGGGTGGTTTGATAGTTAGGACATGGCATTGTAAAGGCCTCGTTATGGTATCTCAGTCATACTCCTAAGGAAGAGTGCATTGGCCGACATTATGAGATATTTATATTGTGTGGCTAAAACTGTACAAACTCTGCAGAGTCATTAATCTATTCGAATAGTCGTGTCCCCGGTCATGGACATTACTTGTGGGAAAGCAGGCACAGTTAGATTTTGGACTTTTGGGATTAGGAAAATTTGGGAAGGGTATGAGTTTGTGATCATTGAGTAATGTGAGAACTATTGAACTGTTACTTTACTATTATGAGATCATGATCATGGAATTAACATGAATATTATTGAGATGTTACGTTCTTTGTTATTGGAATTGTGATCATGGATTTAATGTGATGATTTTGAAATGTTACTTGCTATTATTTAAATATTTAAAATGTTTTACTCATGCCATTTGAATCTAAATATGGTATCTTCTGAAAATTATCGCTTTATGCTGAAATTGCCTAGTGTAGTAGCCTTTTCCTTTGACAACCATGCATCTAATATAACATTTGTGATACACTATAAGTCTTGCTGAGTACACAAGTACTCAATCTTGCTATTGTTGTTGTTTAGAGTTTGAAGATGATTCAACGCTAGACGAAGTTTTCTTCGCACCCGGAACCGGAGGGTTCGGTGACGGGACTATCTAGGATTTGTTTCTTGTCGGTTGCCTTTGGGTATGGATGGGCACACCGCTGGAATTTGTTTACTTTCACCACTTTTAATCCTCCGCTGCTATTTCTGTTACTTCTGGTACTTAAGTCTCATTTGGCCGGTCAACCTTTGTAATGTGAATATTGTAATCGCTTAAGTTAAGTACCATTTCGCTTTACCTTGTATATTTGAATGTATGGTTATGAATGCCAAATGTTGTAAATGTGTGTGCTAGCCATTAGTCCTGGGACTAGCACGGTATACACATAGGGTCTTCGGGTATTCTACGCCCGGGGTGCTAACAATACATTCATACAAAAATAAAACAAGGTATGGTACATAACTTAAGCGATTACAGTGTTTACAACACAAGGGCCGATCGACCAAATAAAAAGCTTAAGTATCAAAGTTGCAAAAGTAACAGCGGAAGAAAAATGTGTAATAAGTCCAAAATTCCAGTGGCATGCACATCCGACCCTCAGGCAACTGACTAGAGACAAGTCCTAGAAAGACCCATCACCGAACCCCGGTTCAGTGCAAAGAAGATGTCGTCGTGTGAGGCTCCTCCTCTAAATCTGAACAACAAATTAAGCAAGATTGTAACACTCCAGCTCAACATTGAGTCTAGAATGCTACTAAAATTATTTTAAACAAT
Organism: Ampelocalamus luodianensis; assembly: GCA_036346255.1. NCBI lineage: Eukaryota > Viridiplantae > Streptophyta > Magnoliopsida > Poales > Poaceae > Ampelocalamus > Ampelocalamus luodianensis. The sequence continues at coordinate 34,254,006 of CM070636.1, forward strand.
AGTACTAGGATTATTTACTGAATTTTTCGACAGAACCTCCTTTGTATAGTTAACTATACCGAGGTTCCAGCAAACAATTTATAACATTAACAATAATCTCAAAATCCAAGATCATTCAAGCATACAAGATAGTCTAATGAGCATACAAGCTAAAACATTTGACCAATCATAAGCGAATCCCGAACAATTTACTTATTATTAGAACAAAAGACTAAATGATGGTCGCCTTTAGGGTGAGTGGTAGTGAGTGCATCCAAACAACTACTCCCTCCCATGCATGTCGCTCTTGCCAGTGGTACCTAAAACACATCAAAGCAAGAGTGAGCCAAAAGACTCAGCAGGTACCAACAAGACTAATGCTAAGTTCACAGTTATAGCATCAAAGTACAAGATAAACATTACACTAAACACAACCTCTATGTTTATGTAATGTGACCAACTGACCATGCAATGCACTTTATAATCTTTATCTCTTTTTGTATTTTACCGGTAATGTGAGGTATACAACCGTCGATATATACCCTTGCCTGTGCCATCTGGCATAGGGATCAATTGCCTATACTCCAAGAGTATAGGGACCTTTGCCCATCATCTTCATGATGGGGATCTCTGTCCAATACCCACATTCCACGAACTGTGGATATCGTATGCCCATCATTTACATGATGGGGATCTCAACTATGTAAACTTGGTCACCACGTGACCAAGTCCCCTATATGCTCTCAACAGGCGTATGTACAAAAAAGTAACTTTCAACAACAGGTAAAAGCACAAGTACATTCCAATTCTCAGACATCGAACAACATGTAGAGCATTATCACATACATAACTAATCTTTAATCATCAACATGCATTAACCAAGTTTTATTCACATACATCACACCATCATCCATGTAAGGCTAGTGCAGTAAGGCGCAAACAATCTCGACAAACAAACATAAATATACTACAACCGGATACTTGCCTCAAGCGTGCGAGAGCGGTGGATGCGAAGAGCGTTGCCCACAGGATCAAGCTCCCACGAACATAATGATAACCCAGCTAAGACAATCATCTTGGACCAAAGGTATAATTAAAAACACAAAAGAACTCGCTAAACTCCCAAGCGTTTCCAATTTTCCAATTTCTACCGATCGATCTGCCTCCTCTGCAGACAGTCAACTTTTAAAATACATAACTTTCTCTACAGGGGTCCAAATAAGGTATTCTCATACTTTCTGGACAGCTAATTAAATTTTCCAACTAAACCTAGTTGTGGTGCCCTTCTGAATGTGACATCTATTACCCCTACCAAGCAAAATTAAATGAAATCAGTTTTCACGTCGAGTCCTCTGGACAGTACACTAAAATCACCATAACTTTTGCTACTAAAGTCCAAATCTTACGTTCTTTAGTTTTCTGGAAAGGTATGGAAATTACCCACATTTTTCATTATAACGAGATCTTCTGATTTCGTCTTTAACTAATGGATCAGCTCAGATTTCTACAGACTGTCTGGATGTTGACAGATTATAAGGATAGCGACACTAAACAAATCATAACTTTCTGACCGTTAATCGGATTTGGGCGTTCTTGGCGGACACAGAAAGCTAAGGACCTAATCTAGATATCTCTAGGAGATCAACACTTCGATTCGGCTTCTAAGAACCCGAAACTGCCCATGCAACAAACTGGACAGATTTGAATCTAAACAACAATTGACAATCAATCTACTAAACGAATTCAAGAACGCGTCTGATACAAATCATACAACGGGGGGGATCTTCGTTACCCTTGAAGAACACAGGAAGACGATGAGCTACCCCCCACGAAGATGGTTTCCTTCCCTCACCTTCTTCCTCCTATGGCTAGCAACAATCAATGGGGATCCTTCCCCCTTTCCTTCTTCTTGGCTGGCAGCAGGGAGGCAACACAAGGGGGAGGAGCTACAGTGGTGACGCTACAGTAATACGGCCATGCTACAGTGTTAGGTCTAGGGTTTGCTCCCCCCTTTTATGGCCGGCCACTTCCTTCTCCACCTATGGGCTGAATTCTAGTGGGCCAAAAGCCCCGGCCCAGGTTGTCTAAGCTTTGCAGTTTTCCCCCTCTAATCTTCTGTTAAAACACTTTTCCAAATAGTCATTCTCCCTAATTTAATTATTCTCCCTCGAATACATTTGGGGTATTACAATTGAGTACATTGCGTACTCAGCAAGACTTGTAGTGTATCGCAAAGTTTATATACATGCATGGCTAACAAGGAGGAGGCTCTAAGCTACAAGTTATTTTCAGCATCAAGCAAGTTTTATTTGCAATATCAATATGTAGTACTTTGCAACGGAATTTTTAAAGAGCAGTTAATTAGATAAAAGATAATAATTAAGTAATCAAATAAATAACAACTCACAACCCTCCTCGGCTATGAGCAATATTTTATTTTCAGCTATAGACATGGCACACAACTTAAATATAAACCACAAAACCATTTTCTCATTTTCCATGGCTGTTTTTATGAAAACCAAGACTATACCCATTAAGACTGTGCTAAGCACGCTCATGACCGCGAGCACAACTATTTAAATAGATTTACACTCTTCAGAGGTGTACAACTTTACCCACATCACATGAATTCTCTAGTTTATTTGACATCCGTCGATACCACCGCTCACTACCTTTGGTAAGTAGTCTAGAGCACGTGTTGAAACCTTTACATCATGTGGTCCTCTCCTTGAACTAACCTGGTGAATGAACACCCTCACTTCGCCCGGGTACACCCCCATCAAGTGAGGCATTCACCATTATGTCGGCAAGCTTTATGCCCAACACCGTGGTGAAGGGATCCCCTTCGAGCAATAACACATGCTCGCACTACTACGGCCTACAAACATACAAGGCTAGTTTTCGATGACTTAATTAGCTAAGGCCGTCCCATACTGGCACATGTGATTGTACGCTTAGGCTTATATAGGACTTATTGGCGTTTGGTCCTTAATTGACTCGGGCAAGAATCTCCTCCTATCTACTTGTGAGGTACACATCTCACACTCCTCAGAATATAATATAACTCGCGTGCTTCACGAACTAAGTTTTTCATTTTTATTTTTATCCAAAATCTGGACTTTCTTTTCAAAAACTCCCAAACTCATTTTTGCCATGTCATCCTTTTACAATTTTTATGAAAGACTATAACCCGACTAAACAATTGTGCGATATTCGCACTCGAAACTTCTGAGTTGACATCATCTATTGTCTAAACCATAATCTAATGGAGACAACAATAAGTACATCAATATTTCAAGGAGGTTCATTCATTGAATAGGATTTCAACTATCGTTATCCCAAATATAACAATTTTATATCAAACATACATACATGCATAATAGATTTTGCAAAAAGAAGTACAATAATTAAAATAGTAGGATAAACAAGGGCAAAGGAAGTGATTTTATTGCTCTGGTTTATCTGAATATGAGGATGGAATACCGCCATAAAAATCGTTCGAACAATCAACGTCTATTCAAAAAGAGCCGAAAGCAAATTAAATATAGCAAAATAATTTCAACAGCAACAAAATCCAAATATTTTTGCATATTCAGGTAGATCAAGTTTTTATATGAATTTATAAAAAATATTCATCTCATTTGGAGTTCGTATGCAAAAGTTATTAATATTTCAATTTGCTTCGGTATGAAAATTCCAGAAATTAGAAAAGGGTAACATCGACGGCGTATTTTCTGAAGTTTACGCTTTCCAGCAGAGAAAGCATATTCTTCTCAGAGTTCTACCGTGGTTTATGCTTTCCAGTAAGGAAAACATATTTTGCTCAGAACTAAAGGCGGCTTTTCCCATTTTTCTGATTTTTATTAACTTACACGTGGGGCCTACTTGTTAGAGACTCATTCTTTTGTTTTATTGATTTTATTTATAAAACAGAGGTGGTCCCACATGTCATAGACTCATTAATTATTAACTAAATGAATAAACCTATTTTGATTTTAATCTACTAACAGCTAGGGTCCACATGTCAGCCTCTCAGTTTAGAACGTGTTTTTAAAACCGGGAATAATGCGTGGTCCCACATATGAGTGACACATGTCGGACCCACAGCGCGAATACGAAGACCCTATGTGTCTACCGTACTGGTCCCATGATCAGTGGCTAGTACACACAATCACAACATTTGGCATTCATATCCATACATTCACATATACAAAGTAAAGCAAAGTGGTGCTAAACTTAAGCGATTAGAGTTATTACATCAATGGCCGATCGGCCAAATAAAAATAGGTATCAATAGAGTAAAAGTAGCAGCGGAAGAAGTAATGAAAGTAGAGAAATTCCAGCGGCATGCCCATCCAAACCCTCAGGCAACTGACAAGAAACAAAGGTTAGATAGACCCGTCACCGAACCCTCCGGTTCCAGGTGTGAAGAATGTATCATCGGGCGTCGGCTCATCTTCAAAGTCCGAACAACAATGTAAGCAAGATTGAGTACAATGCGTACTCAGCAAGACTTGTAGTGTATCACAAAATTTATATAGATGCAAGGATTTCAAAGGATGAGGCTCTACTCTGCAAGTTATTTTGCATTAAACAGATTTGTTTTTCAATATCAATATGTATTAATTAATTTGCAGCGGGAAGTTGAAAGCGATTAAATAAATACGAGCGATAAGTAAGTATTTGAATGAATACTAACAACAACTAGCAACCCTCCTCATTTGCGAGCAACATTTCATTTTAACAACAACTCGCAACCCTCCTCGGTTGCGAGTAACATTTTATTTTCAGTCATAGACATGACATTCAACTCAATTATAAACCCACAAGTCATTGCCCATGTTTTTCCAATAAAATAGTTTTTGTGAAAATCAAGACTATACCCGATGTGACTGCACTAGGCACGCTCATGACCACGAGCACGACTATTTAAATAGATTTACACTCTGCAGAGGGGTAGAAGTTTACCCACAGCACACGAGTTCTCTAGTTTGTTTGGCATCTGTCGATACCACCGCTCACTACCGTAGGTAAGCAGTCTAAAGCATATGTCGAAAATACGGCAGCGCAGCGAATCACACAAGACTTCAAGAACCGAAAAACAGATCAGGAAGAGGAACCAAAAGGAGAGGGAAACTCACTGTTTTTTTTTCGAGGGTTAGCCAGAAGAAGAGAGGAGGAGCCCCGTTTGACATAGAAGGAAGATCCGGAGCCAGCGCACGGCGTTGCCAATGGCTGACGACAAAATCTCCCCCGAAGCGTCTGCGCCGCTGCTCGCGATGGGGCAAACCCCATCCCCACACCTCTTTGGTTTTGAGACTGAATCTCAAAACCTTATCCCTTCCTTTCTTCCAATGACTGGTGGGCCCCACAGCCTTAATTCTTTTCTTTTCTATTTCTTCTTTTCTCAAAATAAGAAATTACAAAATAGCCCTCCAAAATTCAGTAGTCCCCACCAATTTATCAATTTGATAAAAGATGCTCAAAGTCTTGTTTAATATACAGCTGTTTGAACCTAAAGCCTAGCAACAAGGACTGCGACTTTGCACAGACAATGTGGCGTGTATTAGTTAACAGAGTAATTAGCTAGTGCATGTAGTGGAGCTAGTGGTCTACATGCATGTGTTAGTGGGGATGTTACATGTCATACTGTCGCTAGTGTGTGTGTGTGTTATTTAAGACATTGTAACTGGTTTGTTTCTATAAAAGAAAAGCAAGAGAAAAGGCACTAGTGGTGTGGTGCCGAAAAGACTATGTCTGTTCTTCTTCATGGTGTATCACGTGAAAGTGTGAGTTGTGTTCGCGTGAGTTTTCTTAGTGTGCCAATATGTGTATGTATGCACAGTTTTTTCAAAATCTTTTTTGGTATTTGATGAAAATATTCAAAATATACATTAGTTTGTAGGTTGAAGTAAGAGCATCTGTCAACCCATACATTTCAAACAATGTACGGCTGTTTCCCCTGGTTACACGCACGATGGCTGAGGTCACATATTACCGAATTTTTTTGAACGAATTATAAAAATTTCGGAGGAGAGTGAAATCACTAAAATTTCTGAAATTTCAGTAAAATTTCGGCGAAATTGTTTTCCCGGTTACACACACGATGGTTGAGGTCACATATTTCCGCTTATGCATACATCGACAATTCACGGAAGAACAAGTAACTTATCAATTCAATGTACGGCTAAATACAGACTTAATAGTGGTCTATTCGGCTACGTGCATTTGTAAGACTAGGACTAGCACCACGCGCGATTCGTTTCTGTTTACACCCAATAGCTGGTGAATATTTGTATAGTCAGTATAGCGACGTTGTTGTGATGGGATCGGCATGACCTCCTAGCTTGTTGAATATTTCTATCAGTTTTGTTGAATATTTCTTTGAGTCTCGTGCACGTGGTTGCTTCCTCATATAGTATTCACGATGAATTAACGAATTAATGAGATTGTGTTTTTTTAGACTGATTGTTCATGGATCTCGGTCTAATTTGAGGATGACTCAATCTTTCCGAATACTTGCAACTATTCTATGTTATTTTGCTATATCGAAACTTCTTTTTTGTAAATAAATCAATATGTGTGTCCACTGTTTCGGCTGATGTGACGAAAACGATGCTCGAATATATTAGCTAGGAGTCACGGATTGAAATCTTGGTTTTAAGTTTTACAAAAAAAATTACAACTTGTTTGCTTAGTGAAAACAGGTCAGTTTTTCATTTTTTAAAAAATATAAAATTTGACATTTTCCAATTTCCAATTTTGATGTTTCGATCATGCATAATAATTAAGGTAAAATATATCAATTTCACCAAAAAAAAACTGAGAGGGCAGCTGTGCGGGAGGAGGGGGCGGCTGGGTGGGTGGAGGGGCTGGGAGGAGGCGGCCAGTGCGCCGGGCGGCCGAATGACGGAGGCGTAGGGTGCGGTTGGGCGGGTGAAGTGGCCGGGAGGAGGCGACCGGGGCGTCGGGCGGCCGGCAGAGGTGGAGGGGTGGCTCGGCAGGCGAAGAGGTCGGGAGGATGCGACCTAGGTGCTGGGCGGCGGACGGAGGCAAATGGCGGTGTCGGCATAGCCGATTGCCCCTCGCGAAGACCGGTAGGTGACTATGCCTGCGCGTACGTGTGTTGGACCGGAACAACGATTAGAGGGTAGGGTGAATAGGAGCATTACTTTTTTTTCAACCCCGATGGAAGTCAACTTTTCTTCACCTCAATAGCTATAGAAGCTATGAAAATCAAAAGCACAAACACAAGAGAAGTCTTGCATTGAACCCAATGAGACCCTTCCTATGGTGTGTCGGCCGGGGAAATCGAGATTCGGTATTTTTCGGCAAGAAAGTGGTATTGAGCCAGGTCTCCGTTGCGAGATGAACCCCTAACTTAGTACAAACAACCGATAGTGCTTGCTAAGTGGGCTTGAAAGTTATGTTGGATATACCGATGCAATGTAAGTAATGAAAATTGATGCTCCCATGCACACTATAGAAAATTACATTGGCTCCTACGAACAAATGATCAACACAAATGTCCTCACACCACCTGGGGCCCAACCCAATCAAAACCTTCCCCCTACTTGACCAAGCGACTCCCAACCCGCGTGTGGTAGCACGAGTTTTACTAGAATCAACGACGTCACCAAAGTTCGGAACTTGTTGGTCGGACAAGTCAACCACATACTCGACCTTGTGCAGAAGGTACCCTCACTAGCAACCACTTGTCCAGACCCAAAACTCTTTTAAAATAACAAAGTTTTACTTAAGAGACGAATCGAAGATCTGGAATAAGAGGAAAATAAGAGAATTTATGTCTCCATGATTGTCGGGTTATTCCCGACAATTAATCTACCGTATCTAGACTTGCATGACTAAGCAAACCCATAACATATATTTCACACAACCTAACTTAGGCATATAGGTACTGGAATGATTCAAGGACAACCTCAAGAATAGGATATAACTAAGTACACATCACAAAAATAGCGACATAATAAAATTAGCATGCAAGCAATTATCATTACACTAAGTAATCAAAAACTAGGATCAATATGATGCAAAAAGAAAGTTCAAATGATGCTTGCCTTACTGGAACTTGAGTTGTTCGATCTCGGTGGCGTAAGAGTCAATGTCAATAGCTTCGGAATCTAAAGAATAAAGATATCGATAAACACCGTGAAATACCACAAAAATCAAATTGCTCAAAAAATACATGATTTTTCTACAGCAGCTAAGTCATGATTTTATATGATTTTAGTTGCAAAAATTATTTCATTTGGATTTAGTATGTGAAAGTTATGGTAGTTTGAATTTCAGATTGGTGGAAAATTCAAATTAATTCCAATCGGTTACTGTTCACCGAATTTAATTATTTGGCCAAACTTTCTGAGTAATGATGTGTACAAGGATTACATAGATAAATATAGGATATTAATATAAGACCAAAATAATTTGGTTAATCTCATTTTGAGTTTTTATGAATTAGTTATCAATTTTCTAAATTAATAGCATTTTCTAGTTCAAAAATAGCTCACTTTTGGATCACTTTCCAAAAACTATATTTTCAGGAATGTAGACAGGTTTGAAACCTATTTTAAAAATAAGTTCACTTAAAATGAAAATTATCAAAAGTGGTTTCACTGAATTTAGAGTTAAGATGATTTAGTTATGCATTTTTAAGTTAAATGTAATTTTTAGTGTGCAAATAAATCATTTTCGGATTTTCTAAAGCTTTTATTCCATTTCTTATTGAGCTACGTGCTAGCCACTGTCGCTGACTGGTGGGCTCTGTGAATAGCACGTTTCTCAATTTTCTTCTAAATTAAACCATAGACATGTGGGGCTTGTCAGTGGTCAAAACGACTGTGGTCGTGGTCATAGTGACAACGTGGTTGTAGCGGCTGCGTTGTCGTAACGACTGAGTGGTCATAGCGGGCAGTGGTCGTAGCGAGCATTGGTCGTAGCGAGCAGTGGTCGTAGCGGCCGAGTGGTCATAGCGATTGAGTGCTCGTAGCGACGCAGTGGTCGTAACGGGTAGTGGTCATTGCGATCAGTGGTCATAGCGACTGAGTGGTCGTAGCTAGCAGTGGTCATAGCTACAGTGTCGGTCCGCGTACGTCAACGGGAGTTCTTGTCCCACGCGACTGCCCATCGGCTCGTCGGCGCTACACGCCACGGCGGAGCCGGCCCAGACTTGGGATAGTTACGTAATAGTAGTGCGCACCTAAAGCAAGTGGTAGCGACAGCTAAGATGGTCCGTACCGGCGGCTAACCGGAGAGGGGCGGCACTACAACTACGACAAACACACATGCAGCAATAGAGCTCCGCAGCGTCCAAGATAGTAGGTGCCCGAGCTTCTAGGGACTACTAGGAGGCTACCTGAGCAAAGAAGATGCTCGGGGAAGCTTGGAGCAACTCGGAGATGTACCGGCGTCGAAGAAGATGACGGTGGTGGTGCGGTTCAATGGGGAGAGAAGACCTTGAGCAAAACAAAGATGAGTGGGTGGTCGGAGCAGCTTAAGGATCATATGAGGATGTTATAGGAGCAAGGAATCAACAAAAGCTTTACCGGCCGGAGCTGGAGATGAAGAATAGGGTTCTTCGGTTGACAAAGAGAATCTCCTCAAATCCACGAAATCCTATCATGCAAATGACAAAATTGATTGAGGGGTTTTGCTTCTCATACCCAAAGGCACGATATGACGAGAATCGGGTATGTGGTAGTCTTGTCCGGATCATCAATGACCGAACTTTGTGCCTTCGTTAATCCAAGTACTACTCGTACTTCCACATGAGCTGTATGGGCACCACTTGGTTAAGTAAGGGGAAGATCTTATTGAGTTGGATCACAGGTGGTGTGAGGACACATGTGTTTGTAGGGCTTGGATTGCAATTTAATATGTGCAAATGAGCATAGCTCTAATTTCTAATAATTGGATTGGCAGGTTCTATCAGAAACTTGTACAAAATGGGATCAGGTCTCGCATGGGTGATTCAACTCAATAAGATGTTCTTGCTGAAAAATACCAAATCTTGATTTCCTCTGCCGGCATACCAAAGGAGGTGTGATATTATCCGGAGGCTTACAGGCTAATCAAGTCATGTGGGTAAAGATGTACACCCCTGCAGGGATAAAACTATTTGAATAGCCGTGTCCACGGTTACAGACGATCACTTGGGTTCGAGACATCATTTGTTAGATTTTCAAACTAAAATTGACATGGTTACAACTAGGTATCGACATGAGCGGTATGTCATGCTTTCTAGTTTATCAAAGTGGGTACATCATTTGTGGTATTGTTTGATTTATGTTTATATCTATGTCATTTAATTCTTTTGTCAAAATTTTGTTCAACAAATGGCATTTACAAATTAGTTTGTGTAGGATGAAAACTTGTGCATTTTATGCAAAACTTAAGCCATTATAGCCTCTCCTTTGGTCAACCTTTAGCATATATAATTTCCCTCTCCTTTGGATAGGCTCTATCGAGACAATTTTTTATTAGTTTGTATAAAATTTGCAGAGTACCTTTGTACTCAATCAAATTGTGTACTTGTTTCAGTAAGAATGTCGCACAAATCGGTTTTAACTATCGCTTTTGATTTTGGACAATAGCGCGGATGCAACAGCTTAAACTCAATTGGTTGCTTGTTGTTATGAGCATACCAATCAGGTATTTACCTTTATCTCACGTTTTATTCATTGCACTTTATTGCCTTATGTTTAGTTTTGGCAGTTTTTTGGCTAATCGGCTATTTTATTCAAAATTGGCCATAAGGTCCTATTTGTTGAGATTGAAATAATAATGCTTCTAATATTTTCGCGTTTGGACTATGGTTGTGATCCATGTTGCGTTGGATATGTGCATATTAGCCACTGATCCTTGGGAGCTAACATGAGATGCATATATGGGGCTTGAAATTGTTTTCGTCTTTGGTTAAGGATTGTGTCTTCTGTGCAATCACTTGACTTGAAATGGATACAATTTCAGGGTCCCCACATTCTTCACCTCAATAGCTATAGAAGCTATAAAGATCAAAGACACAAAATACAACGGAAGTCTTGCATTGAACCCAACAAAACCCAGAGGCAAATGCCCTACGGCCGGTTTGACAGAAGGTTAGCGGACTTGACCTCTTGGATGAGCAGTCTGACTACTAGCTACAGGAACAACAGTGCGCGAATATCACAAATCGACCTAACTTTATACTCCACGATCCAAATCCCCTAAAATTTCAACTATAGCTCATCAACAAGGTCAAGAACCTATTCTAATTGACGATCGGGACGACCGAAGCCAAGAATGCACGGATTTCATGGATGAGATCAAGAAGACACAAGAACAGAGAAAATTCAATGTTGACCTTAGATCTATTCCCACACATCCTAGCAAACAAGATCACAGTAAAAACCTAAGCAAAAAACGCGGCCCCCTGCCATTTCGTGGCCGCTGCAAGCCTGGTGGGTCGATCGGTAGCACACCATAGCACAGCAGCTGATGCTAGCATCCACATCGTCCCTCGAGAATAATATGTAGCTTGATCGATCGAGCAACCGCGTTGATGAAGGGATCACATGATCGCCTATAAATATGTGCGGAACATGTCAAACGTCGAAAAGTCCAACCCCCCAGTGCGGTGCTGCGTCGACTATAAATATGCATCTCAGCGAGCAATAGATAACATAGCTCCATCTGCAACAGAGTTAGCACTGCACCACCAGTAGCCCAGCCTAGTTAATTAGCTGCGCATCTTCCCGGTCGAAGGCATGCGCATGGCCGCTTCCTCTTGCTCCCCTTCAGCTGCGTCTGCGTGCTGCCTCCTGCTGCTCACACTACTGAGCCATGCGGCAGCTCATGGAGACGGCCTGAGCTCGACGTTCTACGACGAGTCGTGCCCCAGCGCGTACGACGTCGTGCGGCGCGTCATCCAGGACGCACGCGTCGCCGACCCGCGCATCCCGGCCAGCCTCATCCGCCTCCACTTCCACGACTGCTTCGTCAACGTGAGCACCGATCGATCTCTCGAAGCTACGTTACGTACGTGCATAAATAACGCATCACATCATCTCATATGCAATGCAATGCGCGGTTCTTCATCAGGGTTGCGACGGCTCGCTTCTGCTGGACGACGACCTCCCGGCAAGCATCGAGAGCGAGAAGCACGCCCCCGCCAACGACAACTCCGCGCGTGGCTTCCCGGTGGTCGACGACATCAAGTGCGCGCTGGAGAAGGCGTGCCCTGGCATCGTCTCCTGCGCCGACATCCTCGCCCTCGCAGCCGAGATCTCCGTCGAGCTGGTAAGTTTAGGACTTTGTTCTGAACCGCCCAGATCTATCATGAACGAGGCCAAGACCTGAATAATTCTTAACCGCATGCAGGCGGGAGGGCCGTACTGGAGGGTGCTCCTCGGCCGGCGCGACGGCACGACGACCAACATCGAGAGCGCCAACAACCTCCCAAGCTTCGACGACCCTCTCGAGACGCTTCAGGAGAAGTTCAAAAACGTCGGCCTTTACGACACTGACCTCGTCGCCCTCCAAGGTAGTCTACTCTACCCTACAACTGCGATGACAAACTCAATTCAGCTAAATCATCTCGCGTACAATTCGAACCTGAGAAAATTCTAAACATTAATAGTGTGTGTACATGTAAAGCGTAAACTAATTTTCTGGATGCATGCATGCAGGGGCGCACACTTTTGGGCGGGTGCAGTGTCAGTTCACGCGGGAGAACTGCACGGCGGGGCAGGCCGAGGAGACGCTGGAGAACCTCGACCCGGTAACCCCGACGTGTTCGACAACAAGTACTACGGCAACCTCCTGCGCGGCCGCGCCCAGCTCCCGTCCGACCAGGTCATGCTGTCCGACCACGTCGCGGCGGCGACCACCGCTCCCATTGTTCGCCGGTTCGCGAGCAGCCAGAAGGACTTCTTCGGGAACTTCGCGGCGTCGATGATCAAGATGGGGAACATAAGCCCGTTGACGGGGAGGGATGGAGAGATCAGGAACAACTGCCGGAGGGTCAACAACAAAGGCTACTGAAGAATTAATGCCATTTAAATTGATGATCATATAATGTGATTGTTTTTTTGTTTTTGGCCAATTGTGCCGCACGCTTGCATAAATCATTCTTTCGATTCCATTTCTCATCAGTTGTAATTGTAAAGTGTTCCACCCCTTTTTTGGAAAGCAAATGTAAATGCAGTTCTTGCACATGATCGTCCGCTTCAAGAAAAATAAATTTACATTTTTCCTGCCAAAAGATGGCTTCTAGTTTACTACCATGTATGTATGCATCGTCCAAGTACATTGTCTACCTTCCCTCATCATCCTAAGATGACTCAAATCTTTCCGAATACATAGAACTATTCTATGTTATTTTTGTTATATCGAAACATCTTTTTTGTAAATAGATCAATATGTGTGTCTACTGTTTCGGCTGACGTGCCGAAAACGAATGGCTTCTTTTTTGACCAATTGCGATGCATGCTTGTATAAATCATTCTTTAATCAGTTGTAATTGTGATTGTAAAGTTTTCCCCTTTTCCTTTTATGGAAAGCAAATTTGAATATATGTTATTCTTGCACCACATGAATGCCCACTTCAAGAAAAAGATCGCCAGTTTACCACCATATATGTATGTGTGTATGTATGCACAGTTTTTATTTAAAAAATTGGTATTTGACGAAAATATTCAAAATATACATTAGTTTGTAGGTTGAAGTAAGAGCATATCTGTCAAACCATACATTTCAAACAAACTGAACATCGAAAATTGTTTCTTATGAGTTGACATGCATATATATTTCGAGCTAGTTACGCACACGATGGCTGACGAGGTCACATATATCCGCTTATGCATACATCGACAATTCACGGAAGACTAGCTATCGTGACGTGTTTTTTAATTTGTGATGTTGCAATCGTTGTCCGGGGATATTGTAATCATAGTCCTAAGATGTTGCAACTGTTTTCCGGGGATGTTGTAACTGTATCCGGCGGATGTTGCATGCAGCGGTGTACTTCTCTCCCTTGATTTTTTCTCTCTCTCTATCGCTTGGAAGCGAGGCAGTGTTCGCTCATGCATACTCGGCTGGATTTAAGGGACAGGATTTGCTTGGGCTGCTAGTAAAGTAGTACCTTTTGGCGACCAAGCTGTGCGCCGAAGGACCGAGGCGACGTGGCTTCGGACGCTCGCACACACGGACCGAGGAGCTGGCGGACACAACAGATGACGCGCCGAAGAAAAACCCGGGTGTCCGATCCTATTCCCTAAAACGTACTTACGAGCCCTAGTGATTCCCATACTTAAAATATGTATTTGAACTGTACACTACGACTCTATCCAGATCGACGATTCGTGCAGCACAGTCCACTCGCCACTCGGATGACTTTATGGATTTATGGATTTGTCTGGATAGTGGATACTACTGCTTAGTCATACTGGTGCTTTTGGTGATACTTATAAGCTTTTTGTTCAGTGTTTTTCTAGTTATCACATGACCATCAATGCTTTTCATTGGTACTTAGCTAGTGGTTGAACAAAGGTCACCGTTGTCACAACTGTTATTATCTTTTAGCTTGGGAGTGCTTATGTTCTTCAAATTCCATGTTACCAGCATATGCATATTTGAACATTTCCAGTTTTGTACTTCAACTAAGCTTGTCGTAATAAATCGATCTATTGTCGATTTGTGAACTTGTTTTCTCGTTGAACATGCAATTGCGTATACAACCGTTCTAAGAATTAAAAGTAAAAGATATTGAGTTGCATGCACCAACCAGTTCACCCAAAAGCTTAAGCTGATGAGGAAAGATGGACAATTCACTTATACTTCAACACTCCCCCTCACGTGTAGGCTCCCTCACTACTACAGAAAAAGCCATCACAGACGGTTCGGAACCGTCATCACAGACGGTTTTCGAACATTCTGGAAAAATAGGTCTGTGATAACAGGTGGTTATCACAGAGCGGTCGATGAAACCGTCATGGTATGAATATCACGAGCGGTTTTTATCAACAACCGTGCAGTGAAGACCGAGTATCCTGACGGTTATGGTCACAAAGCGTCGTGAAGTCGAAAATATTACACCGGTTCTATATAAACCGTGTGTGATACTGTCTTCCTGACGGTTATTTACACGTAACGTCTGTGAAGTCGATTATCACGAGCGGTTCGTTGTTAAAACCGTCTGTGATACTCGAGTTCGCGAGGCGTTTTACTTAGAACCGTCGTGATACTACGAGTTCCGCAGAGCGTTTTTACTTAGAACCGTCGTGATACTCGAGTTCCGAGGCGTTTTTACTTAGAACCGTCGTGATACTCTGTCTTCGCTGTTGTTTTTATAAAAACCGTCTCGTGATAGTTCATTAACTAACTACATTTTCCTGATTTTTGGCTAGCCTCGGGAATTGCTAGCCATGCCCTCAAAACAAGCATACAAAAAGCAGATACATCACGGATAATCAATTGTCGACAAACCGAATCGATCATTACTCAAAATAAATTACAAAAGATCACATTTGTTCAAGTATTGTTACAAAATAAATTGGATTACAATTGAGTCAATTGTTTGCGGTGGTTGAGAAGTGCCGGCGGGGTGATGCGCTCGGTCGGCTGGAGTGAAATTCTCCTGTCCTTAATTATCTCGATATGATAAAGCCGCAGAGCTTCCTCGAATGTCCTTGATCTCATTATCAACGAGTCCATCTAATTCTATATTCAAGCCACAATAAGCTAGCAAGAGTAAAGTGTTATGCATATATATTTAATTTTATAATTAGAAAATAATTATTTGGAGATTCACAAACCTCGGGATCCTTCTTCCTAGCTCTAATGATTCGGTCCATATGATGGCAAACGTAAATTGCACATAACTCATCATTTTTCTTTGTGTACTTGCAAAAATAGAATTACATATATCGATTCGAGATGCGTTATTATGAAGTAGGATATAGGATTATCGTATTATAGCGCGTACCGGAAATTTTGTCCTGTGTGTTAGTTGGGCGCTCTTTCCATCGTATATTCCTTTGTTGGCAACATAGTCGATGAACGACCTACATGATTCCAAAAATTTATCCTCGACCATTTCAAACTAATGAAGACTAAAATAGAG
Organism: Ampelocalamus luodianensis; assembly: GCA_036346255.1. Classification (NCBI taxonomy): domain Eukaryota; kingdom Viridiplantae; phylum Streptophyta; class Magnoliopsida; order Poales; family Poaceae; genus Ampelocalamus; species Ampelocalamus luodianensis. The sequence continues at coordinate 34,270,102 of CM070636.1, forward strand.
TTATGTATGAAGGAAATGAGCATACATGCGAGTATTCCTCCTAGAATCTTTGAAGTCGTGGTTGTTGCGGATTAGGGAATCAAGGTATATCACATGGTTCCTCTTTGGTATGATGACTAAAAGGATCGATGGTACCTACTCATGTATGTCACTATAGTCATTAAACCTGAGTTAGTCTGCGCGTATAAAGTAGAGCAAGTAGCTAGTGACACTTACCCACGGTTGTAGGGCACCACGATGTACTTCGTGTTCTGGCGACGAAGCAATGCTCGTGTTATGTATTTCTCGACGAAGGGCGAGTCGGTTTGGATGGTTTGCAATGATACCACATGTGGGTCGAGAAACCCACGGTTCTTTCGGCCAGGAAATTTTTCATCATGTATCCGTACATAAGAAATGAGTTGTGATATTTATCGGTATTACGTGAATGTAGAACTTGATTGTATGCACTTACGATGTCCAACATCGTAGAAGCGGCGTCAAGGCCAACGAGGTTGAATAGGTCATATAGGTCGTTGAAGCCCACGGCGAAGTGGTTCGTCCGTTGAAGAAATGCTTATCCTCGTATCGGCGGTGATTCGATGTCGCACCCCTCCTTTGGGTCCTATCCAAGTACCGGGCATGCAAAGCGACAAGCATATCGGCACGCCCTAATACTGCGTGGGAGCACAACGGTTTTCGAGGATGTACTTCGGATATTCCCGACTTGCGGACTTGAGGCGCCGATTTGGTCTTAAGCATTGGCGGCGTCTTCTTGCGAGCGACTTCGGGACCCGATCACGGTGAGACGCTTTTCTTGTTCCTTCGATGTCTTCTCCAAGGAACCGAAAAGGTGGCCGAGGCGAATATGAGGTGGAGTCATGGAGGGTCCGTTGGAGAGGAATGGTCGTGTTGAGATCGCGGCCTGCTTTGGGTCGGGGCGATGTCCTTCTTGGGCCATGGATAAAGCGTACGGCATCCCTAGTGTTGTGATCTCTTCGTTGGGCGAATCTCGGCGGGGCGGCCATGAAATGTTCATGTACCATGTCCACCTCCACCTGGCGTAACCTGCGCGCTTTGAACACCGTCTTTGCTTGCCTTTCTGGTATGGATGCACCATCCCCGCGCGGCCTCAATAGAAATGGACCCAACTAACCTCACTACGAGCTTGCGGGCCGTCGGCTCCTACAAAACGATACGCAATTAGCTACGATGTCCTATAGGTCTATCTTTCTTGCATTCCATACATGTACATTACCTTGATCTCGTCTATCGGTAATGGACATCGTCATGTCCAGAGTATGCGTGGACGCGCGCTACTCAATGTCGGCGGGTGGCTCCCAAATTAACGAGGGCGGCTTGCATCTGCTGCTGGGCTGAGGAGTTGATTCAATTGATCTGCAATGCTGCCGCTTTCCTTCAAAATGTTGATCATGCATGCGGCCGGTCCTCACGCTTCGGCCTTAGATCTTTTCCTACTCACATGCGTGCGATGATCGTCTGCGAATCCATGACTCCATGAGTGCGGTAACCCCAAGACCTCGCGTGCGACCAGGTGTTCCTTGTTTCCCGGGGCGTAGAGAGTATATCCTTCTCTCTGTCTACATGGAAGGAGCCTTGGGAAGTTTGGGCGGACAATTCACGCGCAAGAAGTCATCATGTTATTATAGACACTATGAAGTTATATATGGAGTTATTAACTAGGTAGTTCGACATACTTACCAAGCGTTGAGACACTTCCTCGTCTGCGGGTTTGTGAAAGAGATGCTTCGAAGACGAGACTTTTGCCTCGCTTTTAACCGGGCTAGGGAACGCGGGTGCGTGACATCGAAAGCGCGTTGTCCTCCGCCACCGCCCATTCATCATATTTTCTGCGTATCCGGTGCCGAGCGAGTGTGCGGATGAGTGTTTCGTGTCCGAGAGCTTTGTGTGCCGCACTTTGCTCGTTAAATTCGGCGTCGTCTTCATAGCAACAAAGGCGTCCCATGTTTCTGCGTCAAGAATCCGTGCTTAGCGAAGGGCGTCGACCGTGTTCACGTGCCGTGACAAGAATGCTCTTGAGCGACCTCCACGATTTATCGATCGTGAGCATCGCCGTCCGTTCCACGCGTGCCATGTGCATACGGGATAGTGAACTTTTGTAATAGTTACGTCCACGCCACGCCTCTCGCTTCTTCGTCGAGATCCTTCCACCTTGGTGTGGTGATGAGGACCCGTTGCCTTGCAAGTATCCAGCACATGGTCAGGAATCTCGCGCTGAGCTCTTGGGGCGCAGAGGGACCCCAAACTCACTAACCTCCGTGATGACGGTCGGCCACAGGCATCTTCGATTCTCCTCTGCCATCTCACTTTCGTGTCATTGTCGTCTGCGGCGTCGTGCGGGAAAGATGGTGCCTCTGCAATCTGCTGGCGTCGGCAGCGGGAAGATGGTGCCTCTGCCATCTAAACGCTTACTTGTTATCTATATAATTAGTTTGAGATATATTACTACCGGGCCGGGGCGAGGTTAAGCACACCAAGAAAACAAAGCGTGTATGTGAAAAATCTATTTTGGATGTGGAGATCGGCTATAGCTCAAAGTATGTGAAAACACGACAAATATATATGGTGCCATCAATATCTATATATTGCAAGTCCTTATAGTACTCAATATAGCTTAAGAGTGAGCTTGGATGTTTACATATACAAAGGAGGCAAAAATATTTAGCTAGGTGAAAATATATATAGTATGCGTATGAATGGTGATTGGCTAGGACATAAATATTTAGCTTTCGATCCACCTCAGAGTGTATCCAAATTTGGAATGTACAACAAATTGCTCATAAGAAGAATTGTTTCCTAGCTCGGTGAGAGGCACGAATTGTGCTCACAGTGCCATTTCTATTGAAATACCTTAAAATTTGTTTTATTTTGACGAACAAGAAGCGAGACACGATATTTATTTGATACTTTTTAAGTACACGGTGGACACACAGACCCCAAGAAACACACATAGACAGCAGGTAGCTACCTCAATTATAGAGCTCAAAGATGAATTAATTATTGAAACAATTATCGAATATGGCTATGAACATCACGAGCAAAACCGAATCACTCATTTCTTTGCAATATCTTCGAGCTAGTCTCAAATATCAATCTCAATCACGGATCAAAAACAACTAGCACAAAGTGTATATATATGCAAAGAGACGAGCACGTTAAGTCGCAATACTCACAGCGTGGTCGGGAGCGGCACTAAAACACCATCAAACATGGTACATATTACATCAGGGCATATACCTAGCATAGGATATATGTATGTCATATCTAAAATTTTCATACAACAAATATCATTAGACATAGCTGCCCATGTCCACTCTAACCGACAATCAAGATCCTAGATGGTAGGAAACAAAGTAATGGCTCAACCAAGATCACGGGTGCTATGTAAATAAAGCTATTAAACAACTAAGAAGCCTAGGTTTTGCTAGTTGCCGAAAACCAAATGAACATATTACCTTGCCACCAAAGTAATCTAACATTTCTTTAGATGGGAAAAAAATGGAAATAGCTTGGCACTCCTAATTATTCATTATGTCAAATACAGGTGAGATTTAAGCTCTCATAATTATGAAGTTAGAATTATAGCTATTATGAAGCCACACATATTTTTTGACACACATGAAGAAAACACATGAAAATATAAATACACGATATTGGCTATCAAATTATAATGTTGTGATTTGTTATTGACAACAAAAATGAACCCACATCATTTTTAGATACTCAGCTTAGCTACCCAAAGGGGAAGTTTTACCAAAGCGAGTCGGGAGCGGCGCCGAGTCGAGCGGCGATGTCGGTCGAGCGGCGAGTCGGGAGCGGCGGCGCTGTCGGAAGAGGCGCCGAGGTCGGGCGGCGATGTCGAGTCGGGCGCCGAGGTCGGGGCGAGGCGCGGTCGAGAGGCGCGCCGGCGTCGGGCGCCAGGTCGGGAGCGGCGATGTCGGCGGCGAGTCGGGCGGCGATGTCGAGTCGGGCGGCGGTGAGCGGGAGCCTAGAGAGGCAAAGGAGCGCGCGATAAACTTCGAAGTGCGGGAGAGGAAGGGCGAGTGAGGAAAACCCTAGCGGTTCCACCTTATAAGAGAGCTATCACGAGCGGTTCTTTACTAAAACCGTCTTTGATAAATAATCATAAACGGCTTTATCTAATAACCGTGCGTGATACGTTCCATATCACGCAGGCGGTATTTAAACCGTGCGTGATAAACTCATATCACGAGCGGTTTGTGTATTAAGCGTGCGTGATTAGCTTTATCACGAATTACCTATTGGTTTTGTCGGGATATCACGAGCGGTTATCAAATAGAACCGTTTGAGATAATCTCATATCACGACGGTTCTATTATAGAACAATCGTGATTCATATCCTGACGGTTATATTATAGAACCGTGCGTGATAGATCGAACAATTATCAAATACAATGAACACGGTGACAAGTATATATGAAGACAAGCTCATAACACATTTTACTTCAAAAACCAATTGTCGATTCGATGAGCGTCCACATTGACATCAATATCAAAATATATGAGAGATTACAAGTCCACAACACATGATGTTATAGAATAAATTAATTACAATGGATTAAATTCTTAATTAAAATATAGCCCTTCATGATGATTGGCGCGCATATAGCTAGCTTCCTCATTTGGGTTCTTCGTCGAGCGATGCCATCTCGAAAGGAGGCAACTCGTCAAATTGATTGTATTCTTCCTCGTCCACTACATTCTCAACTCAGACAATCCTTCTTTTCCATGAAGAACTACGTGGCGTTTCTTATTTGCGGTCGGTTACATAGAATACTTGAACAACTTGATTAGCCAGATGCGAATGGTTCGTCTTTGTATCGACACGTTCAAGGTCCACGGTAGTGGCGCCGTGCTTGTCAACCTTCACTGTGGGAGATGGACCCAACGGCACGAAATAGGGGATCTTGAAAAGCACGTGAGTCGAGCTCTCATATCTCCTCTATTTACCCATAGTCTGAGCTCCTCGGCCATCGATCTGAATGCATCTATGCGGACACGCTGCTTGGACAGGTGTGCTCTTCCTATCAGTATCGTATAAAATGTGTACCCATTTATGTCATATCCTTGCCATGTGACAATTGTAAATTGTGGCCCTTGTGCCAACCATAGCAATGTATCATCACTTGATGACCTCCCGTGATTCGCACCTTTAACCATCCGTTGAGCAAGCGGTTGTGCTCTCATGATCCAAACCTCCGGCCGGTTTGGATTACGTTGGCGTACCATGTCTTTGTGCTCGTCGATGTGCGGGACACTTCGGTCATGTGTTGCAAGACCATGAAATGGGCTTGGCGTATGTATCTAGATCGGGAGTGATTGATTTCCTTCCGATGGTCGATACCATCAAGTCTCCCCTCATGGCGAGATAGAGGCACACCTATCGGATCCACAGAGCCATATAGTCGGCCTTGAACTCAATGACCTCTTAGTTGCATAACCTTCGATGATCTTGCCCTCCGGTCGAGATTGATTCCGTCACGTAGGACTTGAGAATTCCATGTACCTCTCGAGCGGGTACATATAACGTGGAACACAGGGCGCATATCTTTATCTCTTTCACAAGGTGAACAATGAGATGGACCATGATATCGAAAAATGACGGAGAAATACATCTCAAGATGACATAGAGTCGTCACCACCTCGGCTTTGTAGAGCATCTAGTCCTTGGGGATCGATGACCTTCTAAGCAATTGAGTTGAAGAAATATCTGACCTCAAGATTGCTACTCGGACCTTGTTCGGCAAGATACTCCTAATTACAACAGAAGCATTTGTGTCATCGGCACATGACAATCGTGCGACTTCATACCAATTAATTTCAAATCTTGCATAGAAACAAGTTTCTTAATGTTAGCGAGTAACGAGACGGGACTTTCACACCATGCAAGCTCAGCGCACGATTCATATCTCTCGGCCTTGGGCGAGTGTAGCAAGTTTGGGAGAATACGTTAGTCTGTATCGATCTCTTGCGGTGCTAACTCGGTCCTTATGTTCATATCAACCAAGTCTCTGCGTGCGTTAACACCATCCTTTGTTTTGCCACTAATGTTCGATGAAGAGACCAATCAATCTATCACATACATTCTTCTCCACATGCATAACGTCGATGCGATGGCGAACTTCTAAGTGCTCCCAATAAGGCAAGTCCCAAAAATTGACCGCTTCTTCCGGATGTTCTTCGACGGGTTCTTAATTGGCGTCCTTCCCAAGCACAACATCGATATCATAACCATATCATAGACATCTTTCCTCTAAAAGCCCTTGGAGCTGAACCGTCCTCCTTATTTTAGTCGAATTGTTTCTTCATCTTAGGTATGGGTGACTCACGGAAGGAACCTCGGTGGCAGCGTATACAGCTTTTGCGTGAGTTGTTTAGCCATATACTCTGTAGCATCTAGCGGTGCGGACAAGCTTTGGCTCCTTTTGTCTTCAAGCCCGACAGGTTACCGGCGGGAAAATCATTGATGGTGCGAGAACAACATGGCGTGTAAAGTGAAGTTCTCTCGTTTATCGCATCCCATACCTGTACCCTTCGTTCCACGGTGTCACAAGATCTTCCGGCAATGGTGCTAGGTACACATCAATATCATTCCCGAGTTGTTTGGCCCTTGGATAAGTAGTGACATCAAAATGTACTTCCGCTTCATACGGCCAAGGAGGAAGGTTGTACATGCATAGATTCACGGGCAGTGCTATGTCATTGCTCATGTTACCGAAAGGATTCATTCCATCTGTACTCAACCCTAACCTTATGTTCCTTGGTTACACCAAACTCTTGAACCTCCGATCGAAGTTTCTCCACCGGCGCGAATCAGTAGGATGTCTTAGCTTTCCATCTTTCTTACGGTCCTCACGAGTGCCAACGCACCAATCTTTCCTCTTTTGAGTTCGCAAATAAACGCTTCAAGCGTGGGATCACGGCGAATACCACAACATCTTAGCAGAGGTCCTTGCTTCAACCTAGCGATGATCGGCGCTTGTATCGGGATGCTTTGCACACGGACATACATGCATGTCTGCATACTCTTTACGATAGAGGATACAATCGTTCGGACATGCATGTATTCTTTCTACTTCCATTCCCAATGGACAAAGAACCTTCTTTGCTTGGTAGGTGGTGTTGGGCAACACGTTTCCCTCCGGAAGAATGTCCGCTAGGAGACCTAACAACGCTGCGTGAAACTCTTATCGGACCAACCATTGCTTGCTTTTAATTTAAGCGGTTCAATCACGGTTGACAACCTTGTATATTCGCTTGCGGCCGGGGAACAAAGGTCTCACCGAGTCCTCCATTAAGCGCTCGAATTTACAAAACTCTCTCTCACTGTAGTTCTCTTCTGCATCGCGTAGCATCTGATCCAGATTGTCATCGTGTGACCTATCCTCATCAAAAGCACAGTCTACATCCGGCATATCGTTGACATCCGGCATATCGTTGACTTCCTCGGCGATGTCGTTATTACTAACTTCTGTCGCTCTTCACCGTGGATGGTCCAACATGTATACCCTTTTTGAAACGCCCGAATCAAGTGTGCTTCTATCTGCTGGGTTGGTAAACATCTTGATTATCGCAATCAATGCATGGGCAGTACATATATTTTATCCCCTTTTTCAACATATCTGCGCTCGCGGCTCTTCTAAAAGCAACCACGCCATTAATGTACTCTTGACTCACACGTTCACACCATACATCCAGTTTGGTCCATCTCGCTACACATGTAACAAAATATATAGTGTCAAATTAGATTAATAAAATCTCTCTCAACAGCTCTCTCTCTCCATTTCCTTCCCCTCACGAACTTTAATATTATTCCAACTACCAAATGAAAAATATTATTCTATTCCTTACATCGGATACAAAAGTTTACTCCACTTCGACTCTTATACACGATGCTTAGCATATTCTACCATATCTCAATTGGGTTATAAAGAATGTTACCCTCGAGCTCACGGCGAAAATACCAAATCGATCTATTCCGATTCTGTCTCCTCCTTTCTCCTCTCCTTCTCCTCCCTTTCTCCTCTCTTTCTCTTCTCCTTCCCTTTCTCCTCTCCTTCTCCCTCCTTTCTCCTCTCCTCCTCCTCTCTCTCTCTATCGTGCGTGATGAGTTTTTATCTGGTGGCGGCTCAAATGGGAATGGGCGGGGGCACTCAAGGTATTTATAAGCGCAAGGATATCGCTGACGGTTCAAAATATGAACTGCATGATAGTATATATCACGAGCGGTTTATAAATAAAACCGTCGTGATATGTCACGACAGTGCTCTTTATCAACAAATGCAGTGATACGGAGGATTATCGCAGGACGGTTTATATACAAAACCGTCGTGACATATCCTGACGGCTCTATTAATAAACCGCTGCGTGATATGGGATTATCACGAGCGGTTTATATACGAAGCGTCAGGGAAATATCTAAGCGGCTCTATTTATAAACCGCTCGTGATATGGGGATTATCGCGAGCGGTTCATAAATAGAAGCTATGCGTGATATTTCCTGACGATTACGTATATAAACCGTCTGCGATAATCATATATCCTGACGGTTACTAGTAAGAACCGCTCGTGATAGGCCGGCAAAGCAAATCTCGCGCCGCAGACCCAACACGACAGTTCAAATTAACCCGTGCGTGATGGGGTGTCTTCTATAGCCTGTTTTGTAGTAGTGCCTCAGGCCTAAGACGCGGAATAGAAATAGGCTGCAATTATTATTTTTAATTGCATCAACTGGGTCTTGAACTCAAGACCTCTTGGCTCTAATACCATATTGAGTTGCATGCACCAACCAGTTCACCCAAATGCTTAAGCTGATGAGGAAAGGTGGACAATTAACTTATACTTCAACAAAAGAAACTGCAAAGGCTGTGGTGTTATCTGAAATAACAAACTCTTGCATTGTCTAATAACAACGAACACAGACATAACATACATAACCTCTTGCATTTCGAAAAGCAACAAGTGACCTGAAATCCCTATAAAAGGGACAACAAAAACAACTAAAGGCATACAAAACCTTTTCACAGAATATGAGTATTACCACATGACAAAAAAGAACCATACATTGCTTATACAACAACATGAGCCTATACAACCTTTCTGGGTATTGAAGAACCTGATGCCAAAAGAATACCATATAACTTAACGGATGTTACATGACAAAAAGAAGCACTTGTTCAGCTGATCAAAACTTTAGATAAGATGAGAATATCCTCTCAAAACAAGCTAGCTCAACTGTAACCTCTTTGTCTGTCCTCGCAGTAAGTAACTCCAAACATTCATCCTGAAAATCCTGGATCCGCTACTGCACGCGAACACAAGAACGCAAAAAAGATTTTTTTGTTGTGCCACCGGAACATGAGCAATAGAGGAAGAGAAAAATCAGAAAAGCTACATGCACACATGCATGTAAACAACTAACTCAATGTGCTAACATGCACACACATGTGACTCGGCAGTCGGCACTACTACTCCTATATACATGGACTCAACTACATGTATGCGTTCGCCGACAAAATTACGCTGCGCGGTCGCTGCTAGCTCCACTATGTCCAACGTCACTGCCGACCGCGAGGCGGCGGCGTCAAACCGCCACCGCGCCGTGTCTCTGCTGCCGTGCGCCGTCCGGCTCGCCGCGCGGCGAGTCTGCGTGCCGACACGCCGATAGGGCGCGCTATGCGCACTCCCGCAACGCTATATGAGACACTTTGCTCGATCATCTTTGCACCGTGCTCACGCCATAGCAGCACCCGCTCCGTCGACAACCCGCACACCCTCTATGCCACTCTCATGTCGAGCCGCGCCAAGTGTTGCGCATCCGCCACACGCACAACACCAACATGCCTCTAAGCTTCCATCGAGAATGCTCGTGCCCGCGCATAGCGGGCGTGGCGAGCTAGACGGCGACGCACGGCGTGAGAAAGCGGCGCGGCTTGAGGCTTGATGCCGCCGGTGGCATAGGCAACCCATTTTGGGGCTTTTCACGGCGGAGAGTTGCAACGAAGGGTAAGTGATGGTAGTGGTGCGCGACGGCGCAGAAACGGCGTGGCGGTGCTCCGTCCATGTTCCGGCCAATCATGCCGGGGCTAGAGCTTCAATGGAGCGAGGGGATCCCAATGGTGGTGATGGTGGGGCTCGGGTAGGTCTAAGTTGGCCACCGTTGGCGAGGCGATCTGATGGTGAAGGACGGTGCCGTGAGCATAGGGCGAGAAGTTAGGGTAATGGGTTTGGGTGGTTAGGCGATCTTGGTGATGGGGTTGGGAGGAGGGAAGGAAGGGACGGTGGTGGCGGATTTGCCTTGGGCTCGTCAAGGAAGAAGGGAGGCGACGGAGAAATTGGAGCAATTGGCGGAGCTAGAGGAAGGAGGATTGGTGAGGTGCTGAGGTTGGGGATGAAGATAATTGCGCGCAAAGGAAGGGCTTTTATATCCGGGATGAGCGGTGGTGAAGTGCCAATGAGCGGTGTGTCGCGCGCGTGGCGGCGAGGTGGGTGGTCGGCCGTTAATGGCGCGCACATGGCGGGGTGGTAGTATGGCGGTGATACGATGACATCGCGATGGCAAGCCTATCACATTGGCGTGAAAGCACAAGCTGGCGAGGCCAGGCGCGGCGGGTGCGACACATTGAGCAGGTGGCAAGGGGGACCGTTGTGCACGGTGTTGGTGCTGGCGGGCGACGAGCGGCACTGGCATACCCATTGATGGCAAGAGAGACTTTAGCGAAGCGATGCGGGAGGCGGCAGCCACCAGTGCGACAGCGGACGCGGAGCGAGATAGGTGGTTGGGGACGATGATCCACGGCGCGCGGGCAGCAGCCAGATAAAATCGAGCGGCTTTGGAAGAGCGTTTTGGGTGTGGGAAATGGGAAGACGAAAGAGGAAAGTGGAAATGGTGGCGAGGTTCCGAATTGGGAAAGAAAATCAAATTCAAGCCAAAAACTCAAAAACTTTGAAATTTTCCGAAATTCGGGTTATTTCAATCTTTTTGTGAAAAGATCAATATGTGTGTCTACTGTGAAAATGAATGGCTTCTTTTTGACCAATTGCGATGCATGCGTGTATAAATCATTCTTTAATCAGTTGTAATTTTAATTGTAAAGCTTTCCCCTTTTCCTTTTGTGGAAAGCAACTATGAATATATATGTTAGTCTTGCACCACATGAATGCCCACTTCAAGAAAAAGATCGCCAGTTTACCACCATATATGTATGTGTGTATGCATGCACAGTTTTTTTATATATATATAAAAACCTTTTTGGTATTTGTGAAAATATTCAAAATATACATTAGTTTTTAGGTTGAAGTAAAGCATCTGACAACCCATACATTTCAAACAAACTGAACAATGAAAATTGTTTCTTATGAGTTGACATGCATATATATTTCGAGCTAGTTACACACACGATGGCTGCTGACGAGGTCACATATTTCCGCTTATGCATACATCGACAATTCACGGAAGAACAAGTAACTTATCAATTCAATGTACGGCTAAGTACAGACTTAATAGTGGTCTATTCGGCTACGTGCATTTGTAAGACTAGGACTAGCACCACGCGCGATTCGTTTCTGTTTACACCCAATAGCTGGTGAATATTTGTATAGAGAAGTTGTTGTGATGGGATCGGCATGACCTCCTAGCTTGTTGAATATTTCTATCAGATTTGTTGAATATTTCTTGGAGTCTCGTGCACGTGGTTGCTTGCTCGTATAGTATTCACGATGAATTAACGAATTAATGGGATAGTGTTTTTTTAGACTGATTGTTCATGGATCTCGGTCTAATTTGAGGATGACTCAATCTTTCCGAATACTTGGAACTATTCTACGTTATTTTGCTATATCGAAACATCTTTTTTGTAAATAGATCAATATGTGTGTCCACTCTTTCGGCTGATGTGCCGAAAACGATGCTCGAATATATACGCTAGGAGTCACGGATTGAAATCTTGGTTTTAACTTTCACAAAAAAATTTGGGTTCTTCTCTCTCTCTCACGACATACTCTCACCAAAAAACCGGAGAGGGCCGCTGTGCGGGAAGAGAGGGCAGCTGGGTGGGCGGAGGGCTGGGAGGATGCGGCCGAGTGCGGGACGGCGGATGACGGAGGCATAGGGTGCGGTTGGGTGGGCGAAGTGGCCGGGAAGTGACCAGGGCGTTGGCGGCCGACGGAGGTAGAGGAGTGGTGGGCGGACGAAGGGTCGGGAGGAGGCGGTCTTGGTGTTGGGCAAATGGCGGTGTCCTCATAGCGATGTTGGAAATTGGCCCATATGACTGATGCCCATTTTCTATAATTCCAAAGCATTTATGGTTTAGTATCATATTGCTAAGACAAGGTGGAGGTGACCAACATATAAGGTGAAGTCCTTACCACTCCTTAAAACATGTGACACATGGATGAGGGTGGCACGGGGAGGGTTTTGGCTAAACACGCACACACACACGCACGCGCGTGCGCGTTCGCGTATTTTCGCGTGAAAAATCGTGTGACTTGTGACAGACCAAGTCCACCTTATTTTTGCCGAACCATTCATCTCTCTCTCTCTCTCTGTTTGAATGATATTCAAATGTTTGAATTTGAGGGTTTATTGGGTGATGATGACAAGCAGTTAGCAGTGGGTAAATGGCTGGTTAAATGTGACAGTTACTAGTAGGTAAATGGTTAGTTAAGTGTGATAGTTACCAGTGGGTAAATAGTTGTTTAATTTGTCAGTTACCAGTCTGCATCTCTATATATATGCCTGGAGACGTCCAATGCATAGCGCGTAGAACGATAGCCTCCATTTCTTCTTCTTTCTGAAAATATGTGTTGATTGTATTGCGTCGTCTGAACCTCACCGACTCTTCTTCTCGGCATGCACCGTGAAGAAGGGAAGCGGTATCTCGAGCGTTCTTGTCGTGAAGATGCGCGCGGGCGGCAATAAGGTTTCTGGGCAGCGCATCTATGCGACCGCTTGCTGCACTACGACATCTACGTTTCTGCACTACATCAAGTCTGCACTACTTCCTGTTCTTCATCTGACCCATCTGTAAGTCTATCGTGTGATTGATCGTCTTGTTTATATCCTGTTTTTTATATATTGCGAAGTACAATGAGTTGTCTGCTGTCAGTACTATTTTATGCATCATTAGTCTTTTGCAATATTTGTTTTCTAATAAAATCTGGAATTAAAATATTGCCCTCATTTTCAACATTCCAGAAACCTTATTGTAAACTTTGTTGCAACACAACTATGGCTGGAGCTTTTGATGCTATGAAACCTGAGAGGTTTTCTGGTCAGAATTTTCGTAGATGGCAGACTAGAACCAAGTTCTAGCTCATGTCTTTGGGGTCTGTGGTGGGTAACTACTCGTAGCATCCGTTTACAGTTGACCAGTATATGCAGTTTGATAATGCGAACAACACTGCTCTTGGCGGCCTTCTGACCATTCTGGTAGATCAGCTCTATGATGTGTACATGGACTATAAGTCCGCCACAGAGTTATGGGATGCACTAGAGCACAAATATGCAGAGGCAGAGGCATGTCGTTGGCTCTACATGTGTGAGCAATTCTTCGATTTTACCATGGATGAGGCTAAGTCCATAGTTGGACTAACTCATGATCTCCAGCTATTGGTTGGTGATATTGCGCACCTGGGCTGTGTGTTGCCTCCTAAGTTTGTGGCTGCGGGTATTGTCACTAAACTTCCTGTTTATTGGTAGGATTTTGACACTAGTTTGAAACATAAGAGAGAAGAGATTTCTATTGAAGGTCTCATTGCTGCCCTCGATGTGGAAGAAAAGGCAAGAGTAAAAGATGCATCCAGCACTTCTGGTCAGAACAATGCAAATTTCATAGAGAAAAAGACTGTTGCAAAGAAGTACAAATCCAACAAACCGAATAAGACAACTAGCTTTAAGAAGAAAACTGAAAAAAAAGGTTATGAAGTACATCACCTGCTTTGTATGTGGGAAAAATGGTCATATGGCGAAAGAATATCATTTCTACAAAAGCAGAGATGGTGAACAGCCAAAGAAGAAGGCTGTCAACGTGATCATAGGCGAGGCCTCGACTTCATGAGGGTATAGTAATTCTCCTGTTGTTTTTTTAGCATGTCAATCCATTGATTGGTGGGTTGACACTCGGGCTAATGTTCACGTATCTTCTGATATTTCCTTGTTTTCTTCTTACCAGGCAGCAGGGGTTTCCTCTGTCCTAATGGAAAACAGGTCGCATACTTCTGTTCTTGGTGTTAGCACGGTAGAACTGAAGCATACTTCAGGGAAGATTGTCCACTTGAAGAACGTGCAGCATGCTCTTACAATAAACAAGAACCTCGTTAGTGGTTCTATTCTATCTGAGGGCGGTTATAAGCTAGTCTTTGAGTCAAATAAAATTGTAATGTCTAAGTTTGGGAATTTTGTTGGTAAAGGCTATGAGAGCGGAGGCTTGTTCCGCCTAAGTACTTTAGAGTCTTGTTATAATCTGAATGTTGCAAGTGGTTTAAATAAATGTGAGGCAAATATTTGGCATTCTCGTTTCTGTCATATTGGTTTTGATAGTAATGCTAGAATGTCCAGATTAGATTTAATTCCAAAATGTGAAATTGTCAAAGAATCAAAGTGCCAGTCATGTATGCAAGCAAAGTAGCCTCGCAAACCCTTTAAGGGATTAGAGGATGAAAAGAACTTGGCACTATTAGATCTTGTTCATTCAGATTTGTGTGAAATGAATGGATTGTTGACAAAAGGAGGTAAAAGATATTTTTTTAACTTTTCTTGATGATGCAACACGCTACTACTATGTGTATTTGCTAAAAACTAAGGATGATGCTTTAAACTACTTTAAGACTTATAAGGCCGAGGTTGAGAACCAACTAGATAAGAAAATAAAAAGACTAAGGTCTGATCGTGGAGGAGCGTACATCTCTAATGAATTTTCTCAATTCTGTTTTGAGCATGGAATAGTCTATGAATTTACACCACCATATTCACCCCAATCAAATGGGGTAGCTGAGAGGAAAAATCGGACACTAACAGACTTGTTTAATGCCATGTTAGAGAGTGCTGGTATGCCTAAGACATGGTGGGGGGAAGCTATATTGACAACAACTTTCGTCCTAAACAGAGTAATCACTAAAAAGAGTGATATTACTCTATATGAGGGATGAAAGGGGAGAAAATCCAATGTCAATTTTCTGCGAACTTGGGGGTGTTTGGCAAAGGTCAATATACCATTGCAGGAAAAGAGAAAGCTTGGACCTAAAACAATCGATTGTATTTTTCTAGGATATACTCATAATAGAACGGTCTATAGATTTTTAGTAGTTAAATCAGAAATTCCTTAGATTATTGCTAACACAATAATGGAGTCTAGAGATGCTTCATTCTTTGAGGATTATTTTCCTATGAGAACAGCAGGCAGTACTTCACAAACCGAGAATGTTCAAACTGAAAATATTGAAAGTAAGAATAATACTAAAAATATTGAAAATATTGAAAGTAAGAACTTCCCACCATCTCTGAACCAATATGTGATATCCTTGAGGAGGATAACAATCTAGTCACAGAAGCTCTTCGTAGGAGCAAGAGACAAAGGGTTGAGAAAACCTTTGATGATGACTTTATTGTATACCTCGTGGATGATGTGTCAAAGACCCTTTCAGAGGCTTATGCATCTTCTGATGCTGAGTATTGGAAAGAAGCAGTCCATAGCGAGATGGACTCTATCATGGCTAATGGACTCCACTTACAGGCGTTATAAATTGACCCATCTGCTTCCAGTACACCGTGAGACTCCTGATGTGGGGACCCCGGAGTTATCTCCATAAGACCGAGACTAATCAAATCCTTAGGGACATAACTCTAGGTCTCCCGTGAATGGATTCCAACTTAACTCCATCTAAATGAGAGGCTTAACTCAAACTAGAGCCCCGACGATCATGCGCGCCGCTCCTCTGTGAGCACTACATGATTGTCGGTTCTCCAACAAGTCAAACGCTACACTTAGTGAGTAAAATAGGAAGCCATGAACAGCGAGTACAACTTATATTGGCTCCCAAGAGCAGCAACCAATATAGTCATACTCTCATACAATGTTGCTCACATCCATACAACATTCATACATAAATGGTTCAAAAGACATACAACATAGTTCCAAGTTTACATCTAATACAAGTGGCCGACCGGCCAAATTTAAAAGAGAGTATTAAGTAGTAGCGGAAACAAATAAATAGACCAAAAGACCAGCAATGGTATGCCCCATAACCCATCGGCAACCAACTGGGAGTTAGATGATAGCAAACTACTCATCGGTGTCGCCTAAATCGACACCGACAAGCTCGTCGGTTTCAATATCCTCCTCACCTGTAAAAACCAACAAACACCTGGCTGAGTACAAAGAGTACTCGCAAGTCTTACACAAATAAAAATAGTTATGCATAAGGTCATTCAAAGGAAGGGCTCATATTGGCTTTTTTTTTTTTTTTTTTTTTTTGCGAAAGAGACGCAATACTGAACAACCTACACATACTAGTTTTTCAAGTGTCATTTCAAAATCAGATTTGAAGTAGAAGTAAAGCATGTGAATAAGTGATAATGTCAATAATAATTGAATCATACCAAAACAAAGTGGCGGTCCACTTTGATACAACAACAAGCATGAATATCTCATTCATGACGATACCGAGTTTAACCACAATTTTAATTCAAAGTCTAACAATAAGCGACCACAAGTTTCAGCGGTCGTCCATAGCCGTGGACACGGCTATTCGAATAGATTATACCTGCAGGTGTACTACTTTACCCACATGACTTGATTAGCAGTAAGCCTCCGGATGCCTCCGAATATAGCATACTTCCTATGGTATGCCGTAGGTAAATCAAGATATGGTCATTTTTGCAAAAGATCCCATTGAGCTAAGTCCCTCAACCCATGGCTCTAGGAAACACAAGGCGTTAACGCCTCCATCCTATATCCTAGGAAACACAAGACGTTAACGCCCCCATCCTATCGGCCCAAAAGGAACACGGGATTTCACGGTCCCATGCCCTTACAATTTCACCACCGTGGGACTCAACACAACAAAACCTCCCCCCTACTTAACCATACGGCTCCCAACCCGCGTGTGATAGCACGAAAGCTTCTTGAACAGCAGGTACCCAAAGTTCGGTCCTTAATTGTCCAAACAAGCCAAACCACATACCCAATTCTCGTGCACGAATGCACCATCACTAGCCATCACTTGTCCAGACCAAAAGTTCATTTAGAAAGACAAAATTTAACTTAGAAAACAGATTCGAAGATCTGAAACAAAAGTATATAATGAGAGTTGTGTTTATCCCATAATTTTCAGTATTGGAGTAATTCATGGATAGCCACAAATGACAAGATAATAGGATGTGTCTAACTACTCATCACAAAAATAGCGACACTATAAAACTATATGCAAGCAATTATCATTGCATCTACCCTAACAAAATTGGGATCAAATATGATGCAAAAAGAAAGTTCAAAGGATGCTTGCCTTGCTGGTAGGCTAATTGCTCTCCCTCAGTAGCGTAAGAGTCAATATCAATGAACTCGGAATCTATATAAATACAATACCGAATAAACATCGAGAAATACTCCAAAAATCAAGATGCTTAAAAATACATGATTTTTCTACAGTAGCTAAGTCATGATTTTACATAATTTTTGGTGAAAGAATTATTTCATTTTGATTTAGTATATGAAAGTTATGGTGGTTTGAATTTCAGATTTCAATATGCCTTTATTTATGTAATTTAATTATGAGGTGAAATTTTATAGAGAAGTGGTGAGTACAAGGATTACATGGTTAAATAGGCAATATTATTACAAGTTCAAAACAGTTGAGTTTGCTCCAATTGGAGTTTTCATGATTTGGTTATTGATTTCTAAAGTTATCAGCATTAATAGTGTAAAAATAAAGCCCTTTAGGATCATTCTCCTCAAACTATAGTTTCTGTGACAGAGGTAAGTTTGAAACCATTTTGATAATTAAGTTCATTTCAAATAGAAATTATCAAAACTGATTTCACTGTTTTTGGAGTTTCCAAGAATTACTTATGAATTTTTGAAGTTATAAGCCCTATTTTTATTGTAAAAATAATAGCGTTAATGGCTCATTTTCCAAAATAATGCTCTCTGTTACAGAGACATGTTTGAAACCAATTTTAATATTAATTTCACTAAATATGAAAATTATCAGAAGTGGTTTCACTCATTTTGGAGTTAAAATGATTTAGTTATGCTTTTTAGAAGTTAATGCCAATTTTCAGTGTGTAAATTAATAGATTTCGAGTTTCATAAAGCATTGGTTACTTCTTCTACCGAGCGCTTCCTAGCCGCGGTCACTGACCTGCGGGCCCAGTGAATAGTACATTTTTCCATTTCACTCAGATTTTAAATCGAGCGCTGACATGTGGGTCCCATTGCGGTGACATGGTCCAAAGGACTTGGTTCATCGGTGCACGCGCGCGCGGTGCGAGGTTTAACACCTAGGGCCTGGTCAGCCACTCACGATACGGTATAATCCGCCGTTTTACGTACGGGGCCCACGTGGCGGTATTTACCTCGTTAAGCGGCGACTTAACGCTAATGATTACCACTTTACGCCTAATCATCTTGCTACAGTGGTTGTCTGAGTACGACAACGGGCTTTTGCCCCGCGCGCTTCACCGGCGGCTCGCCGGCGATTCCGGCCACGGCGGCGCCAGCCAAGGGCATATACAGGTGTAAAATAGCAATGCGCTTCTAAAGATAGTAGTCTCGACGACTGAGCCGGCCTATACCGGCGGCTAGCCGGAGTTGGGCGGCGACGGTTCTACGGCAAGCGTGCACAATGCAAAGGAGAGCTCCACGGTGACATACAAGCGGTGCACGAGGTTCTAGGGGCTAAATAGAAGCTACTGAGCGGCTGGAGCGAGGTCGAGATGGTCGGGAAAGGCTGGAGCGTCGTGGCGCCGAGAAGAAAGTAACAACAACGGCTTCACATGGAGAGGATCTGGAAGCAAAACGAAAATAAAAGAATGCTCAAAAGCTCAAAGATCCTATGAGGATCTTTGTAAGAGCAAGGAATCGACAAAAGGCTTACCAATCTAAGTGGCGGATGAAAGGGTGTGCCATGGTGAAAATGGTGCAAACTTGATTCACTTCAACCCCGCCATGTATCCGAAATTGGTTGAGGAAAAGCTTTAAGATACCCTAATACACTTTATGACACGCAAGAAGGGTTAAAACCTCACCGAACAAAGATGGCAGAAGGTGTCCCAGTGCGCTCGGGCGTGAGCAGAGCACGAAGATGGTCCGAGAGCTACAAACAATGAAGTAAGCTCTCATTAGCAAAAATGGAGAAGGCATCGAGTAGGGTATTGAAGGCTACCACCGGTGGAAGCTTACCTAGAGATGCCGAGGAGAGCTTCCTTTTCCTCAGCCACCGAGAGGAAAAGTGAGGAATAACGGGGTGTTGAGGGGGTATTATCCTCGGGCGATGACGGCATTGGAGGCGGCGTGAAGCGGAGAACGCTCCGGAGTGGTGGATGGAGGCGGTGGATTGACGGCGTCGGAATCCCTCAACGGCTCGGAGCAGGTTGCCTCGGCCGCGTGGAGCTCGGCTCTGCGTGAGGTCGAGGGCGAAGGCGGCGGCAGGCCACGTCGTCAGCGAGACAATGCGGCGCGCGCGAGCGCGAGATGATCGGTTCAATGCGCACCGTTGGATCTTGGCTGGACGGCTTAGATTCAGAGAGTGATCGGACAGGTCGGAAGAGGTATGCGATCTAGGCCGTTGATCCATAATCCGACGGTTGCATGCGATGGTGCAGTTAGGGGGTTGGGCTGAGCCGTCTCGCCGGGTCGGACTCAAGCCCGAGGAAACAGTCTTGCTGGTTTGGTTTAGGGTTTTAACTGGAATTTTAATTGTTTTTCCTACTTTGACCAGGGGCTTAAAAATAGAAATAAATTTCCTAAAATCATAAAATAATTTGTGGAGGTTCCTGGGATAACCTAATGTCCACAAAAATTATTGAACCCTACTGTTCATGATATATTTGGTGATTTATAAATTCAAACTTAGGCTAGGTACTTTAAGGATGTTTGAATTTTCTTAGGGTTCAAACCAGTCCCAAAAATTTGAGAAAAATTATATTAATTCATGATAATTAATATAGTATTTTAATAAATTATTTCCGGACGATCTTTAGTAGCATTTATTTCAGTTTCTAGTTTGGAGGTTAATTTGAAGTGTATGTTGCATGTGTATTTTGAGATTTTTCAAGTACAATATGTAATTAAAAAGTTTCAAAACATGATGCATGCTAATGAGATGCATAATAAACCTCTTTATTAATTTGGGGATGTGACACCTGAACCATGTCACCAACCACGATCAGTTTAATGAGTCAAATATATTAGTCCCTAGCACATATGTGTGAGTTATGCGCCATGATCAGATTATTTACGAGATCAATTCTAATATGATCATGTGGGTCAATAGCCTGTAGAGTTGATTCTACAAAACAAACCCAGCTATCTCTGGACTAATCACATGAATGCATATTAAATTCTAGTAGACTCGATCTCAATAAATATGTCTACTATATTACAGTACAACCATCCTTAGCACCTCGAGTATTAACTCCCCAAGTTAGATTTTGCATCAAATAATTCCCTATCACATTTATCAATATTCTACATTGAGTTAAAATAGATAATAACCACAATAAATATTGAAAGCCACATAAAAATCTAATAATCAAGTCTTAGATGCAAATAACGTCATGGGAATTCGGCGAGACTAAATCAATAGACGGCAGCGTGGTACCTGGATTTGGGTTAAGGAAGATAACTGGCGAACAAAAATAGATGGAGAAGGGCTACCTCGTACGACCGGCTTAGAGATGGCATCGCAGGCACCACCGGCGATGTAATCGCACACAAGGGGAACCTACAGACAGCGAGCGGATGAACGCAAATAGTCGAGCGATGAAACCAAGCTTGGCAAAACCGCAGAGCAAAGCAAGTGTAACAGATGGTGAGAACAGTGCAGCGGCAACGGCGGACTAAGAGACGACGAAATCGATAATGCAAGACACGAGTCACGGCATGGCATGGACTGATGAGCGCATATCCAATTATCCACTAGTGACCTTCAGCGCGCTCTGGAGGCCAAGCGTGCGCACAACGACTGAGGAAGAGAGGGCACGTAGAGGGAGGAAGCGAAGCACGCAAGCGCAGGCGCACGGCTCGGAAATAAAATCGGACGGCGGGAATGGGAGACGCGCGGAATCCGGTGGCCAACACGAATCGGGGCGACGTGGCCCCTGTGCCCTCGCTCCCTTTTTCGCTTCATTTATCTGTTAGGATGCTTCTTTGACGCATGATGAGTGCACAGCATGGACGGCTACCAAGTGCTTTGATGCTTCAATTTCTCTACCGAAAAGTGATAACACGTACGATCCTCCGGTATAAACAGAGAGAAAATTCTCGCACAGAAAGAAGGTCACGTTGCTCTTTCCTTGTTTTGTCATCCGATTCAACGCGCCTTCTCGTCATGTCCGTCGGATATTTATTTCGTTTTGTGTGCCACCGAATCCTTCGCTTCGTCGCTCGCGAGGTACGCGCACGTGCAGCAGCCTGCCTCTTCACGCGTGGCCCCACACACGGGCGTGGCTGCCTCTCCATGCATGGGCCCCACGCACGAGCGTGGCTACCTCTCCACGCTCACGGCGCGCCCAAGGGCGCGGTAGGCCTACTAGTTTCTAAAACAAATTAACCGTGGGAATCATTTGTATCCATCCAAACCTAACAGTATTGCCTTACATTTTGTAATTTTGTTTCTAGGAGCTCACAGCATACACACAAGCACAAAAAATATTAATCAACCAGTCAATATGCAAAAATAGAAGAAATAATTAGGCTGCTTGTCAGTGCACGCACTAGCTTATCCTTGTTAGAATATGGCAGATAGCAAGTCGTAATTTGCCTCCTGACCACGTTAAATAATGAGCGAGCGTTCATTTGCTAGTTGTGTTCAATTAGTTGCAGAGATCAGCGTTAAGATTGGAGATTAGAAGAAGTCCTTGCCATGTCCTTCCAATCTATGGCCAGCTGACGCTAGCTAGATCCCTTTCAAGTACACAGGTGTTATGGGCAAAAGATCCATGCATATATGTCTCATATATAGCTTTTGTGCGTCTAGGTGTTGTTCAATGTTCTAGCCACTAATCTATTATATTGTTAAAGCGATAGAAAAATAAGTCACCGTGCTCACTCTCAAGTGTTAGAAATTCACACGTTAATCGGTGAAAAAAGAGAAAAAAAATCCACATCCGAGATTGTGGTAGGTCCAAATTATAACGGTCTATGTTAAAAGAAAGAGTTCATGTCAAACACAATCCAAAATTAACTAGAAATTTAATATAAAATTAGAAATTTTGTTTTGATACGAGTTCTAAAGTAAAATGCTTAATAGTTTCAATTTAGATTAAAAATTAAGAAAAAATTAGCTATTGGATTAGTATAAAAATTTCAACCAAAAACAACTGAAATTCATAATATAAATAAAATTAATTAGAACTTTGATTCCCATATGAATTCTTGAGTAAAATCCCTAAATAAATATGTTGTGGCTTCATTGTTGTTCTCCATGGACGACGCCAACTGTTGTGGCTACAAACCAAACAGTAGAAAATAGAGGGTTTCGGGGCCACTACCCGCTATGAGGGGGTAGAGGTCTCGAGGTCCCTTAAGTGTGGGAGACGATACAGAGGGACAAATGATATCTTTGTTTGTGTTGAATTCACCAGACATCATTCTGTATCCCACACTTCAGGGACCTCAAGATCTCTACCCCCCTTGCAGCGGGTAGTGGCCCCGAGGACCTCCATTTTCTACTCTTTGGTATGTAGCCACAACAGTTGGCTTCGTCTGTGGAGAATAGCAGTGAAGCGGCAACACGATGTCACCCAGAAGGAAGGCATCCTGGGTCTCAGTCACTGAAGCAGCCGCCACGGGCGTGACGCCCAGGACACCCTGAGCGAAGCGGAGTAAGAAGTCAACACCTACCAAGACATTAGCAGCACTTGTACCCGATGATGCGGTAGCCTCAGCGATGGTGTAACACCCCAGCTTAACAAAATCCCGAAATATCACCTACAACTACTATCACTACTAATTTTAACCATTAAACAAGAATCATTATCAGAAGACTCAAATAATAATCATTCTATTGAATGACAAGTCATAAATTTCAGCAGCTTAAATTCTTTAAACCGAATGGAATAATTAACACATAACTACTTACAACTATCAACACTAGCAAAACTATCTAGTCAAGATATAAGCTTAACATCTAAGCATGTAACCAAGAGTTAAATAGGTAATACAATCTCCATAGTAAGCAGAACCATGTGAAAATAGAAATTCCACAAGTTAACCATTTATTACATTTAAATTTGCTAACTGAACTTTAGCCAAGTGAAATAAATGTCTAGTGATGTGAAGTGCCCAAAATTGCTATTATTCCATGATCTATTCCCTCCCGATGCATATCATCTTCAACGATCATTTAAAACGATAAATAACAAGAGTGGGTCCAAGACTCAGCAAGTACAAGTAAAAATAGCCATACACAAGCATCAATTCATCAACAATACATTTTCATCATAGAACATACAATTCATTTCTCAAGAGTGTAGTGCAATGCAAATCATGCTAATGCCACATCTTCTCTTCTACACATACTGGTATAGCAGAGCGTTACACCTATCGGTGTTTACTCATGCCCGCATTATCAAATGCGGGGACCCATTGCCCATAGGACCCATTGCCCATATCTTAAATATAGGGACCCATTGCCCATATCTTAAATATGGGGACCCATTGCCCATCCTTTTTAGATGGGGACCCATTGCCCATATCTCAAATATGGGGATCTCAATGCCCACTCCTGTGGGTATATCATGCCAACATGCATGCTTGATATGAAATGAAATGAACAATCCACAATACGTTCTCATAAGAATTATCAATTAACTATCTTCATAAACACAATATGAAAGAAACATTTACATCATGCTTAATCATATTAAGCACGCATCAAATAAACAATATTGCCCAATACACAATATCGTACTAAAAATGGTACTTGCCTCAACCTTGTGATGAGTGACGACTAGAAGAGGGCTCTAACACCGGTCTCACACCACCACCTGACATTCGTAAAATAGGCTAAGAATACCATCCAAAAGCACACCACATTGCAATAAATCTAGATAGACAAATCCGCTCCTAATCGCAACCCAAAACGATACCATTCCTTCCCGAAAACCAATCTATTCAAAACAGGGCAGTCACCATAGAAAAATCATAACTTTTGATCTTTTGTTCCAAAAATCATGAACTCAAACTTTCTGGAATCTACACACATATTACCACAATTTCTCAGTTGATCAAAAGTTCAGATTATTGAGTTTAAACCCTTGTTTCTAACTCCGAAGATAGATATGTCATCTTTAAAAACATCGACTTAGAAATTCCCTAACTTTTAATTGGTACATCCAAAAATAGTGGTATAAGTCATTCTGGAATCCCGAGAGAATTAGATTTCAAAATAAACTTAGTCTAATCTTTCTATTTAGCAACACAATTTGCTAATATACTACATTTCCCGACTGTCCCCAACAAAAGGACAGAACTGCATCGTATCATTCAAAATCCCATAACTTTCGTTGTACTTGTCCAAAAAATATAAACTTGGGCTCTCTAGAAATCTCACAAAAATGGCTACAAAAGTTAGTTGGCCAAATTCTAAGCTTTTTTCCTTTAACTAATTTTAACACACTGATCAAAACAACTGTCATAATCCGATAGACATTCCGGATAGTAAGATTGAAATGTACATAACTTTTGTTATAAAAATCCACCAATTGCATCCTTTAACAATCCTGGAAGATAATTGAATTAATTACAAAAGTTATTTTGGGCAACATCCCTGATTCGGCTGTTATCTATTTTTAATCTATTTAATACCTCGGCTGATATGACCTGATAGAGGATCTAGACAGTGGCACTGAAAAAATCATAACTCGTAAACCCACAACTCCAAATAATGCGAGATCAGATCCTATTGAAACCTAACAAAATTTCCCACAATTCTTCAGGAGACACAAAACCCTAATTTCATACTGAACTATTTTGAATCTATGGATTAAATGGAGCTGCAGATTACCGATGTATTGACTGCAGTGAACCAAACTAATTATCAACAACAATTTGCATAGAAAAGAATTATATTAGCTATTGGGGAAAATAAATTTACCCTAGAATATTCCGCTGGATTTCGCCGAAGTCCCCGCGAGGATCCCCCTTTTCTTCTCCCTCTTCCTCTTCCTTCTCCCTCTTCCATTGTTCTTCCTCCTTCCTCTCCTTCCTTTCTCCTCTTGGCATAGCAGTAGGGAAGGAAGTGCTATAGTACCTGTGTGTTATAGTGCAGTGGCGCTACAGTACCAGGGTGCTAGGGTTTTGTCTCCCCCTTCCTCTTAAGTTGGGCTCCCCCACTTGGGCTATGGGCTGGCGGCCCACTACTTTTCTTAACTCACTAAATTCTGAAATTTCACTCTTAAATACCTCTTCTAATCTCTCAATTATTTATTTAATTAAATAGGATATTACTGATGTTTCTCGAAGCAAACTCTACCTACAGGGAGATTGTTGGAGAGGACAAACGAGGAGCACGAACTAAGGTGTCTCTACCTGGAAGACACCCTATGGGGCACCCCTGCCCGCAAGTTCGAGTGCGAGCAGGGAGGACTATGAGGCCATACAAAAGTAGCTAGTAGACCTCCACCCAGAGCTGCGGGACTTGTGCCAACACAACCCCTCAGTAGCACCCTTAGCTGCCCTACCTCCAGCAGTGACATCCCTCATCACGCTACCTCTGGTGGCAGCACCCTTAGCTACCCCTGTGTAATACTCCGAAACGCGTTAGAGAGAAAACAAACAATAGTTAAAGGGGTTTTTCTAGAATTTCTTCAAAATGTGGGCCATGGGCTCTTGGCCCACAACACCAAGGCCCAAAAGGGAAGAAACCCTAAATATGCTACAATACCATGACTTGCTATAGTGCGGCGGCTGTGCTACAGTAACCTCCCATGTGTGGGGACCCCGGGGTTATCTCCTTAAGACCGAGACTAATCAAGGTCTTAGGGACATAACTCGGGACCTCCGATAAATGGATTCCAACTTAACTCAGTCCCAGTGAGAGGCTCAACTCGAATCTAGAGCCCCGACGATCATTTGCGCTGCTCCTCTGCAAGCACTACATGATTGCCAGTTCTCCAATAAGTCAAGCACGACACTTAGCGAGTTAAATGGGAATCCAAAAACAGCGAGTATGACCTATATTGGCTCCCAAGATCAGCGACCAATATAATCATACCCTCATTACAACGTTGGTCACATCCATACAACCATCATTCGTAAATAGTACAAAAGTTACAACACAGTTCCAAGTGTACAAATACATAAGGGCCGACCGGCCAAATTTAACAAGTTTATAGCGGAAGCGAGTAAATAAACCAAAAAGATCAACAGTGGTATGCCCACAACCCATCGGCAACCGACTGGGAGCTAGAAGATAGCATACTACTCGTCGGTGTCACCTAAATCGACACCGGCGAACTCCTCAACCTCAATATCGTCCTCACCGTAAAGCCAAAAACATCCGGTTTGAGTACCAAAGAGTACTGCAAGTCTTACACAAATAAAAAATAGTTATGCATAAGGTCATTCAAAGGAAGGCTCATATTGGCTTAGTTTTGCGAAAGTGACTCAACAATGTACAACCTATACATACTAGTTTTTCAAGTGCCATTTCAAAATCAGATTTGAAGTAGAAGTAAAACATGTTAATAAGTAATGAACTGAGTAACAAATTAATCATACAAATAACAAAGTGGCTGCCCACTCTGATACAACAATAAGCATAAACATCCCATTCAAGCTAATTACCAAGTTCACCCACAATTTTAATTCCAAGTCTAACAATAGTAACTCCCGAACTCATCGGTTGTCCATAACCGTGGACACGGCTATTCGAATAGATTATACCCTGCAGGGGTGTACTACTTTACCCACACGACTCGATTAGCCCGTAAGCCTCCGGATAATGGCACACTTCCTTTGGTATGCTGGCTGGGGAGAATCGAGATACGGTCATTTTCAGCAAGAAAACCCTATTGAGCTAAGTCCCCCATGTGAGATGTTTCCGGTCTTAGTAAAAGCAGCGTATAACACTTACTAAGGGGCTCACAAGTTATATTGGAAATACCGACGCAACATAAAGGGTAATTGGTGCTACCATGCACACTATAGAACATTACATCGGCTCCTAAGGACAAATGATCAAACACAAATGCCCCTACACCACCATGGGACTTAACACAATAGAACCTTCCCCCTACTTAACCATACAGCACCCATATACTGCGTATGGTAGCACGAAAATACTTGAATCAACGACGTTACCAAAGTTCGGTCCTTAATTGTCCAGACAAGTCCAACCACATACCCAAATCTCGTGCACAAAGCACCATCACTAACCAACACTTGTCCAGACCAAAAGCTCATTTAAAATGACAAAATTTAACTTGTAAAACAGGTACGAAGATCTGAAACAAAAGTATATAATGAGAGTTGTGTTTATCCCATAATTGTCGGGTTATTCCCGACAACCAACTACCGGTTCTAGACTTGCATGGCTAAGCAAACTCGAAACAATATAACTTCACACCTCCTATCATATCATTTCAGCAATGGAATAATTCATGGATAGCCACAATGACAACATAATAGGATGTGTCTAACTATTCATCACAAAAATAGCGACATTATCAAAATAGCATGCAAGCAATTATTATTGCATCTATCCTACAAAATTGGGATCAAATATGATGCAAAAAGAAAGTTCAAAGGATGCTTGCCTTGCAGGTAGCTAAGTTGTTCGCTCTCAGTTGCGTAGGAGTCAATATCAATGGGCTCGGTATCTAGATAAATACAATACCGAATAAACATCGACAAACACCTCAAAAATCAAAATGCTTCAAAATGCATGATTTTTCTACAGTAGCTAAGTCATGATTTTAGATGATTTTTGGTGAAAGAATTATTTCATTTTGATTTAGTATGTGAAAGTTATGGTAGTTTGAATTTCAGACTTCGATATGTCTCCATTTAAGCAATTTAATTATGAAGTGAAATTTTGTAGAGTAGTGGTGTATACAAGGGTTACATGAATAAATGGGCAATATTATCACAAGTTCAAAACAGTTGAGTTTGCTCCAATTGGAGTTTTCATGATTTAGTTATTGATTTATAAAGTTATCAGCATTAATAGTGTAAAAATAATGTCTTTCAAGATCATCTTCCTCAAACTATATTTTCTGTGACAGAGGTAAGTTTGAGACCATTTTTATAATTAACTTCATTTGAAAAGTAAATTACCAAAACTGGTATCACTGTTTTTGGAGTTTCCAAAAATTACTTGTGACTTTTTGAAGTTATCAGCCCTTTTCTTTTTGTAAAAATAATAGTGTTAATAGCCCATCTTCCAAATTAATACTCTCTGTTACAGAGGCAAGGTTAAAACCAATTTTAATACAAAGTTCACTAAATATGAAAATTAACAGAAGTGGTTTCATTTAATTTGGAGTTGCTTTGAATTAGATATGGATTTTTGAAGTTACAACAATTTTCAGTGTGAATATAATTCGTTTTCCAGATTTTCTAAAAGAACTCAATACTCTTCTCACTCACCTACAGCTAGCCACAGGGGATGACGAGTGGGGTCGGGGTCAAGGGTTTTGACCCGGTCAACAAGGACCCGTCTCGGCGCAACTAACTGGAGGCGTAAATCGAAGAATACGCCTTCTAAACGAAGAGACGTAAAACTCGTTCTAAGCATGCTAGGGATACGTGTTCATTTTAGCGAAAACGTATTCTACAAACCACGCATCCACTTAACAGGTCTTGCGGGCCCACATGTAATAGAGACTACACGTATTAACGCAGCACTAAACACTGATTGACGCTAATTAAACCGAGATTTAGTTAATTAACCTAGCTACTGTTTTCGGACGGAAAACGACAACAGAGCCGCGCGCTCCCGCGAGCTTTGCCGGCGGCTCGCCGGCGCGGTGATCCACGGCCGCGTGATCCAAGGGCACGTATGGGAGCACAATAGCTGTGCTCTTCTACTGGCACCGACGGCGACCTCTACGGCGGCCCATAGCGGCGGTGCAACGCCGATGGCGGCGTGGCTTTCACTCATCGGTGCATGCGGCGGCGCGGTGCAACTTTGAACCAAACAAAGCGTGCTTAAGCTAAAGAGGGGTCACCGAAGCTCACCAGAGAGATGGAGTGGCCGGAGAAGCTTGGAGGTGAGATGCCCACAGCAATGGCGACGGTGGCGGTAAGCTCCACGAGGAGGGGTCGCTCTGGGCAAAATTTATGGAAACAAAAGGTTGAGAAAACTTGAGCGAGGCCGGAAGATGGTCACCAAGCAGGGGATCGATGAATGGCTCACCAGGATGACAATGTGGTGATGAATAGTGTTGTCGGCCAAAATGGGGCTAACTCGAAATCCAAAAGTTCTGTGAAGCAACCAGCAATTAATTGAGGAAAACTCAATTAGACCCTAGGGCTCATTGGACGCGCAAGAAAAGAAGAAAAGCTCACCGGAGATGAATATGACAACACGGGTTAGCGCGGCGCGCTCCGAGCGCCGAGAGCACGAAGGTGAGCGAGTTCTACAAGCAACGACAAGGGCGTGCTTAGCAAAATGGAGGGTATAGAACATGGAGTCGAGCTACCACCCGGTGGGCGCTTACGGAGTGTGGAGCTTGAGCCGACCTCCTCTCCTCTGTCAACCGAGGAGAAGTGAGCGGCGTTGAAGGGCCTAGAGGGGGTAATAAGGTCAGAGAGACGTTGGGGTGGGGGCGGTGTGAGACGCTCAAGCACGGGGAGTGGTCACTCGGGGCGGTGACGGGATGGCAGCCCGACGGCGCGCACGCATCGCCCGGCGGCGTGGCGTCGGGTTCGAGGGCTGCAGCGAGTAGGAGGCGAAAGGCGACAAGCGGGCCCGCGATGGCGATGACTCAAGGTGGCGCGGCTCGGTGCAGCACGGGGATTAAACCGGGACCGTTGGATGACGAACGGACGGACCAGATCAGAGAGGGGGTTCGGACAGGTCGGAAGGGGTATGCGATTTGGACCGTTGATCTTCAATCCGACGGACGCATGTGAGGGTGCAGTTAGGCGGTTGGGTCGAGTCCAGTCGCCGAGTCGGACTCGAGTCCAATGAACAGTGTCTAGGGTTTGGGCTAGGGTTTGACTGCAATTTAATTTATTTCTCTCTACTTTGACCGAGGCTTAGAAATAGAAATAAATTTCCAAAAATTATGAAATAATTTGTGGGGGTTCCTGGGAATATATAGTTCCCATAAAAATTATGAAACCCCACTATTCATATTAAAATCTGTGATATTTAAATTCAAACATGTTGTATGTCTATGAAGGTTGTTTGAATTTTAATTATGTTCAAACTGTCCCTAAAAATTTTGGAAAAATTATATTAATTCATGATAATTAATTTAGTATTTGAATAAATTGGTTCCAGATGATGATCACAACTTTTTATCCCTAATTTGAATTGAAATTCAAACTTTGAAGGGTATGTTCATGTTTTTAACAGATTTTCCAAGTGCAATATATTATGAAATGGTTTGAATTCAATAATGCATGCTAATGAAATACATATTAATCCATTTTAATTGTTGGGGCTGTGACACCATGTTTCCCCTTGCTGCCATCCTCACCAAAGCACTTCCTCCTGCTGTCTTGTGTGCGCCGACCGAAAGCAAAAGAAAGGAAGAGAGGAGAAGAAGAGGGGAGGAGCGCCTCGCGGGAAATTCAGCGGGCTCATGTGTCTCCAAGGGTGGCGAAGCTTTGGGTTTAGGAGCACCGTCGTCGCCTACTAACGTGTCGCAACGCGGAAGGCAAGTACTTTGCTAATATTAATAATTGTGATTGATGAATGCTTAAATATTCATGTTGTGGTATCTTATGATACATGAGAAGGTGAAAAGTCTATGTTCGTTCATATGTGTTGATTCCATGTTTAAAGATGATGTCTTTTACTGTTCATATTTCATTCCATGCATCCATAACTCATGTTTCCTCCACGGGAGTGGATTGTAAGTCCTACCATTCCAATGTGGGCAGATTTGGACATTGTCATGTCCCGTCCACGTGAGTGGATAGAAAGACCCATCAATTCCAATATGGGCACGTAAGACCCATCAATTCTAGTATGGGCAGATTTGGACACCTGTATGAAACGTTCTTCATATGGGACTTGGATCCCCGCACTTTTGTTAAGGTGCGGGCTTAAGTGAACACCGACAGGTGTGTCACTAGCTATACCGGTATAAGCACGTGTGCAGTCCTTCCAATTCATTAATTTCATGCATTCATATATTCATTCAGTGTACAATCACACTTTGTGGAGTTATTGTCCTGTTCATAACTATGGATAGTACTTGTTGAGTCTCGGACTCACTCTTGTTTGTTTATTTATTTTAGGTGATCGATGAAGGTGTTCCTTTTGGGAGGGAGTAGACACGCACTACTCATTCACTTCACCAGCTTCAATAAAAGAATTAGATTCTGTTTTCCTTTCAATAAGTGGTGGACTGTAATAAATAAACTAGATGTGGATGATATCTTTCTCTATGTTAAGGTTGTTTGATTATCGGCTTATGTTCCCTAATCATTCGTTTAATATGATTATCTTAATGGATTCAGTAGAATTATATATTTAGATTTTGTGAACTGTTGTTGGATTCAGTTTTAATACCTGCTTAGATTCTAAAATATGTTGATCTTTTTATATTAGTTGATGAGTTTTGTTGAAATCCTTCTGCAGTATTGTTGTATGTCAGGCCTTTAGGCAGCATTTTGGCTTTCGAATAGCTAGGGTGTTACAGTTGGTATCAGAGCCAGGTTGTAGGTCCGTGGTTAATAGAAAAATATTCAATTGACACACTGTGCACAGTAGGTGGGGTTGGGAATTACATTGCTTTCGCATTATCTGTCGTTATGTTTCATTTGTTGAGCAATTGTTGAATTGCCTCTGTACTATCTTTCTTATTGTTAATCTATGATATTATATGTTATGATATTCTATATCTATGAATCTATTCTATGATTGCCATGAGATAATCATATATAATCATATTTGATTATATTATTTATGTGTGTCGATAATGGTTGTTAAGAAGTGGAGGCCATGGTTGTGGCCTTAGACTTTGTCAGGTTATACCACCGTTCGTGGTAGACGAATAGAGTAGTAACCCCGAATACCATAGTTGCAGGAGTTGAGCGTGAGCTGCTTTAGAAAGTTATTTTCTTTCTTGACCTCAAATCTTGGCAAATTTTTGTTCTATGGTGAATGATGAATTTATCTTGAGTTCGTGGTTCATGGTAGTTGTTGTGTTTCAATGGTCTCTAATGGTTCTCTGAAACAATTATTGTTTTCCGACTGTTGAGCTGTTTTTACTACTTGTGATCTTTCTCAATTGGCAATATTGATAATTCCATGGTTGTTCCTTCTTTCTCATTGGAAAAGAATGACTCATATATTCGTTTGATAGTTTGGGTAATGAGAGTTTCTGTTGCAAGTTTGTTAACATGAGAAAGCTTTGGCTCTATGTATTTTTTTTGGATTATTCCGAGTGTTGAAGTTTAATGCATCTCTTTTCTGGTGAAAATTGTTAAAATCCTTTTGTAATGCCTTGTTATGGTTAAATCAGAGATTGTAATCAAATAACTCGATATGGTATGGGTATCAAGTTGAGTCATTGGTGTGGTGCATAATTAATATTAATTAGTAACCTTGGAAGTGAAATTGATTAAGTTGATGTTGTCTTCTACTAGTTCTTGATGAACTGTATATATGAGTAGTGACTGAGAGTATGTCCATACCTATTTGGAGTCAAAAGGGATATTAAGAAGTATGGAACATTGATGAATTAGTCTGGTCATTAAAATCGTTTAGGTTGCTAAACTTGTTGGGTTCTTTGGTTCCCATGGATTAATTTAAATGTGTGGAAAGGGAAACTAGAGGAAATACTAGATTTACATATTCCCTAGTATGATTAGTTATTTGAATTGTGTACAACCGGTTGAATGGATTGAATATCGGTGGATCTAGAATTTATGGGAGGAGTTCTATGTAATTCTTCTATATAGAATGACGCGATGAGTTTGGTTGTAGTGTTGTTGAGACTTTTGATCGATAGAAGATTTCGATTTTTGCAATTTTAGTGTATTTTTGCCGAAATCCAAATATGAGGAGGAACAGTTGAATATGTGTTTGTTAATATCCAGGTGATTTGAGAAGGAAAGTAGGTAGCAACTAGATTTCATAATGAAGCCAGTTGATAACAACAATGGTTGTAGTATAACTGTTGTGTGTTGAAGTTTGATGTTGAGCATCGCTAAAAGTTGAACTGATATGATATAATAGGTGACTTATGCCCATATGATTGTGAAATAATCGGATGATAATGTGTCCTTGATGAAAGGGTTTTGGTAGGAGCTTTTCAACTGTGTAATAGACCCCTTCTAAACTTAAGAGGTTGATGTAGTGATGTTGTATAGTTTTGGTATACTTTCGTTTTGAAGATGGGATGAAAAGGTAGTAGGGAACAATTTGGTGAAACTTTGGGGGCTTTCTAATGGAATAGTTGATGATAAAGATTCGTGTTCAGAGTGTATTATTCTTGATGTTAGTAAGATTATCTGCAAGAAATTGTGACTTGTGTGTGTGGTGATGATTCCTTTAAAAATAAAGTAATTGGATTGTCTTTCGTAATTTTCATTTAGTAAAAGTGTTTCGAGTTTTACGTTTGTGTTCATTTGGACCTCTTGAGTTATGTGGTGATTGAGTTTGTTTCGAGCAAAGTGACATGTTCAAATATTTCATTGGTTCGTAAGTGGTTCCTGTGATTTGGGTTTTAAGAGCTTATCATGTTTAAGCTAGCAAAGTGATGTAGTAATCATAGAAAATAACCTTCTTTGTTAAAGGAAGGAGTGAAGTACAAGTAATTGAGATTTAACTCACGTTTCGCATCTTGTAGTTTATTTGAGTGTGCTTAAACCTTATGCAGTTGTTCCATAAGAGTTTATCAATTTTCAAAGGGCATTACCTTCTTCTCATTTGTGGTTTGGTATTCGCTTTTAGTAGGGCTTGAGCCCTCGACTATTGACTTTCCCTTATGTTTTCCGAGTACTTTGCCTAAGTGACTATTTTCCTTGGTCCTGTGTTCACTGCGGGTGACACATGTTTTCCTAGTTGATGAAAATTGATTCCATTCGCTCTTTCTTTTGAGAAAGAATCAACCTATTCGTTTCACCTGAGTCTTTTGATGTGTTTAATAATTGTAGTTGTGAAACTTTGGGTTGTAAGTTATTCGATGAGCATTGGAGGATGAAATAATTTCGTAATATAGTTCTTTGAGAGGAGTTTATCTCAATAGAAGATTGTCTTTGGAGGTTAAACTGATTACATTGTTACAACTAGTAGAACCTATAGTGATTGTGATCCAAGATCTTTTGTTCACTTCGGGTGGAACATTAGAATTATCGAAAGTATGGAAATCTTGATCAATTTTATAGAGTATCACATTTGGTAGTATTGCGAGGTTGTGAAGGTTATTGCGAGGTTGTGAAGGTTATTCTTGATGATGTGGTTTAATGAGAGTGGGATTACAAAGTAATCGAATCGTCATGTCAATTAAGGGGATAATGGAAAATGTTGAGTTAATGTCAAGAATGATTTGGCTTTAATGAGTAACCTTCTGAGAGTTATAATCTTTGTAAAGGTAAACTGGTCAAGAAAATATTTTCATGGTGATGTTAATAAGTGAGTATGTTCGAATTGTGGAATTTTAGGGATTTAATCAGAGTATTTCCCTATCTTTTATATGAGAAGTTCGTTGTAAGAGTCTTGAGGGTTAAATTTGGGCTCTGCATTGTTATGCTAGAACTTTGATCGCCCAATGATAATGTGAAGAAGTAGTATAAGGGTGGATTTCAAATAGTGGGATGATCATTGATAGAAATCTTTTGATGAAATACATGAGAATATGTGATGTGAATTCCGAGTTGTTCATTCTTAAAGGATTGAGGTAACGTGATTACATGTGAAGATCCATTTTGGGATACATCAGAAGTTATCTATCAAAGTAATTCTGTCAGTAGAGGAGTTGACTAGAGTATTGTTTCTGTGGGGTCGATAGAGCCTCTCTATAGAGGTGTGGTTGATGTATTTCCGCTTGAGCATAGCGTTGAAAATGCCAAGTTAAGAGAGATGGATTAGTGTGTTATGCGATGAATCGGGATTCCAAAAAGTTGAGAGAAATTTTATTTCTAAAAGAGAAATTGAGAAAAGAATATTTCCTCGAGTACTGAAACGCTCTCTTGATTCTTATATGAGCTATGTGTTTATGACGGATGTCTTTCGCAAATTGAGCTTAGCTTTATGTTGGCATGTGTGGTTCTTATCAGTTCAGAAAGTATAAAAGAAATGATGGATTTGGATATTCAAGTGATTTCTCCTTTGGCGGACGTGGTGTTTATTTGCAAATTTTCTAATTTGAAGGTGGAAAGATTTTTGTGATAAATCTTCGATTCTGAATTTGACTCTTTTTAGTACCGAGTTGGTAACGCTTAGTTGCGATGAGAGTCCTTTATTTTCAGTTGGGCTATGTCGGTAAAAGAGTGTGTTTAAAGCGAGTTCTGTTGTATGTCCCTCGTTAAAGGAGGTGATCTTTGTTTGGGTGAAAAAGTTCGATTGAGAGGTGGAACAAGAGTTCAGTGTTCTATGCGCATGTTGCGTGGTTCGGTACCATTGGGAGGTTGCCCCAAGGTACATTGGGTTGTTTTCGCTAGTTGGCGTATCGCTAGGACTGTCTCGAGTCTGTGCGCGGAGTACGTAACGTCTTGTATGTTCTGGTGTTAAGTGAGTACCTGGGAGATCCAGAGTTTGAGGTTTTGTTAGCGCCGTTGACCACCGAGCAAGATCTCACCTTCGAGTCTCATCCGATACATGTACTGGAGAGGTCAGAGAGAGTGTTGAGGTATAGACATGGGTATACGTTATGGTGTTATGGTCACGTCGATCCGAGCGAAGAGACTTGGGAGGTAGTCTCGCATGATCGAGCTTTAACCAAAGTTGTTCACATCGGGTACATCTTGTTGGATATTAATTTTCAGTTGTGGTTGTTGTTGTTTTTCGGGTGGATGACAGGTAGAATTTGGGTCGAATTCTGTTTAAGGGAGGTAGAATGTAATACTCCGAAACGTGTTAGAGAGAAAACAAACAATAGTTAAGGGGGTTTTTGTGAAATTTCTTCAAAACCTGGGCCATGGGCTCTTGCCCACAGCACCAAGGCCCAAAAGGGAAGAAACCCTATGACGAGGATTAAAACCTCTATGTATTATTTTTAATACATAAAAGACCATACGTCTTCATGGTCGTAACCCCTGAGGTACACGACCTGACTGGTCGTAGAGATTCGAGAGGTTACATAATGGGTACCCTGGTCGGACGAAGGCCTAAGCCAAGCTCCCGACCAGGAGAACTGCTCATAAAAGATATGAACTGATACTGGAACTGATTCCAAGTATATTCTCTACCGTATGACGAATGGAGCACGTACATATTCCATACCATACGACGTATCCTATCCAGACACAACAACGAACAACCTCCATGCGGTTATATGTCTCATATACATATAACCGCCGAACGGTTGGTTCTTTATCAACCATCACTTGGCTCTGACCAGACGTATCGCTTCACATCAGACGTCTTCTCTGGAAGTAACTGCCGCCCCTTCAAGGGCTATTTAAATATGGAACCTGGACGGATCAAGGGGGAAGGAAAAAAGAGACAGAAGACATAGTCTTCAGACTGGAGCACCAGCCATAGTTTCGTGTGTTAGGTCTGAGATTGTAAGGGAATAAGCAGTATTCTTAGAGGATACCTTGTAAAACCCAGTTCATATAAATAAAGAGCAGCCCCATTATTTCCTGAGATTTCCCACATCATTTTCTCATTTTTATTTTCGTAAGATCGACGTCTTGACCGTCGACAGCTAGCGTCGTCCGTGGGGATCGCGGCGTGGAATCTCAGAAGAATTTCTCTGCTCATCAAATCTTTGTCCATTCCTCGTGTGTGATCGCTGATGCAGTTATGGTAGGAAGTTGGGATGAAGAAAATTGGTTCGACTTGGCGGACTACGCCGACCTCTTCATCATCCTCCTCCGCTGGCTCGCCCATGGCAGAAATCGGTGAAGTCGACCGGATGGATGAAGACACATCGCTACAATCAGTTGCGGTTTCAGAGGAAGTGCTTCTGACTAGTTCGGAACACCCCAAAGCCTCAGCAAGCCCGGGCCTCTCGACCGGCAAAAAAGGTGATGAAAATTCAACACCGCAACCCGAGGTTCGATATCCCTTTGATGCGATCATGGTTGATAGGTACTCACTGACAGCTTCTGGCAATTCCAGAAGCCAACCGACACCTGGTGACGGTGTCAATGAAACCTCCATTGGTCGTAAACCAAATGGGGATGATAAAGCTCAGCATTCGATCGGCAATTCGCCGGATCAGGCTGAGGCCCTTCCGAAAACCTCAGGAGGTGCTGATCACCGACTGCTCTCCGTCGTGGAAGCTTCTCGCAGAAGCTCTTAAAGGCTCTCCATCGATTACGACGGAAGCTCATTGGAGGATCACTGCTAGAAGCACGAGGTCAATGCGATCGAAGATACGGATCACAATGCTGTGTACGGTCCTCCATACGTTGCCTCGCCACCACGTCCTAATGGAGATGGTACGGGCGGTCAAGCACCAAATGCCGGAGGTGACAGAACTGGTAGACGTTCACCAGTTAATACGTCTGATCCTTCCCAAACCAATGTAAGGGACCAGGCAAGATCTACTAGGAGGTCGGGGGATTCAAGCCATCAAACACCTTCTTTTGGCAGAAATCCCTCGAGAGCTTCGGTAACAATACAAAACCTGCAGCAAGTTAGAGATATGCTAAATACTCCTGACCCTGCCCTGACAGAGACTCCAGGTTTTGCTCAACTTGTAGGTCAAGTGTCAGAGATCATCCAACAGACGATGCAGCGCACAGAAGCATATAGGGAACGAAGGCACCCACAGAGTCAGACCATGACTTCATCGCAGCATTCTTCCCGAAGCAGGGGCCTGCATGGTCGTGTTGAGGATCAGTTGACACTGCGACCACCTCGACGATTCCGACCAATGAGTCATGAGGGGAGGAGACTATTTCAGGAATCCTCACCTTCACTTCGTCAAGAGGAACCATCGCTTGGGCCTGGTGATCTTCGACATCACCTAAACGAGCAAGCGGTCGGAGGCGTTTACTAACGTCCACGACGAATCGACATTGGAGCATCGACAATCCGTTCCTAGAAATCGGTCTCCAACCGATTACAATCCGCGCTTTTTCAAAGAAGGCGCCACGAAATATCACGAGCTATCAAGCCTTCTCGGCAGGCTCCCAGTCATCGTTGGCCAAATAGGTTCCAACCGACCAATATGGATAAATTCAATGGGACCCAAAATCCTTAGAATTTCTCGGATATACACCACCGCTTATCGAGTGCTAGTGGTGATGAAAATGCAATGGCAAACTATCTTCCTACGGTATTAGAAGGATCACCCGATCGTGGTTGCATAACCTTCCTGGGGTCCATGTATACTTGGGAGCAACTCGCGACCTTTTGATTGCAAATTTTCGAATGCGTATGATCGCCTAGAAAGGAAGACGATCTCTATAGAATACGGCAAAATCAAACGAGACTCTCCTGGTACATCAAAAGATTTAGCCAAGTTCGTAACTCAATACCGGAGGTTGCAGAATCTTCCGTTATCCAAGCCTTCAAAGCGGGATTGAGAAATCGAAGGTTTACGGAAGATTTAGCTCTACATCCCCCACGAACAACCATCGAGCTTTTCGACATGGCTGACAAGTATGCTACGGCCAGTGAAGCGGTCGAGTGGAACGAAGTCGTTAATCGAAAGGATAAAATTCCCCAACCTGGTTTAGATAGGACAGAAAAGAAACAAAAGAAGACTCTCAAGAAAAAGAAGCATGGCAGAGCCAACGACAAAGAGGTTCTTGCTGTTCCTGAGAAATTTACCAAAGGGAGAAAAGATTATACTGGTCGTGGCAAGGCTCAGGCTCCGACCAATGATTACAAGAAAAATAAAAAATGGTGTCCTCTTCACCAGCAAGCAGGACACGACCTACGCAATTGTCACGCTTGGCAAAAGAAGTTGGAAGATTATTATGCAGGTAAAGGACCACTCCCGTCGATTCAAGAGGTCGGGGAAACAAGCTCCAAGAAGGACAAAGATGGTGACGAAGAAATGGAGTACCA
Source organism: Ampelocalamus luodianensis (assembly GCA_036346255.1). Taxonomy (NCBI): domain Eukaryota; kingdom Viridiplantae; phylum Streptophyta; class Magnoliopsida; order Poales; family Poaceae; genus Ampelocalamus; species Ampelocalamus luodianensis. Next base: position 34,309,675 of record CM070636.1, read on the forward strand.
AGAACCTCAACACACCGTCGATGTGATCTTCGGTGGATCTTCTTCGTACGAGTCCAAACGCCACCTGAAAGCCATGGAGCGAGAGGTCAACCTTACCGAACCTTCGATCGCTGTAAAATCTTCAAGGTGGTTGGAAACGATAATCTCCTTCAGCAAAGAAGACTGCCCCATTCCTTCAACTCGACCAGGTAGGTTTCCAATTGTCGTTGAGCCTACTATTAATAACTGCATGGTTAATCGGGTTTTGATAGATGGGGGTAGTTCTTTAAATATTTTATTTGCAAGTGCTTTGGAAGACATGCAGATTCCCAAATCCAAGGTAAAACCTGTGAAATATGCCTTTCATGGCATAGTTTCTGGGTCTACCGCTAAGCCAATTGGGCACTTGTCCCTATTGGTTACGTTCGAAAGCCCGATAACTTCGTAATGTAAAAATTTCATTTGATGTGGTGAACTTCGAGACGCATACAATGCAATTCTTGATCGTCCACTTTAGCAAAGTTCCCGATAGCCACGCACTCGATTATCGAGTTTGAAAATGCCGGGACCAAAGGGTGTAATCACGGTCCGAGGCGATCAGAAGATAGCCTACGCATGCGATCGGAAGTGTTTAGAACTGGTCGATGAACTCCCGACCAGGGGAACTAACACCGTTAACATAGGTCAAAAATTCAAGACCAAAGATGACACCGAAACCTTCCGACCAGATAAAAGAGGTACAGCTCGACGGAAGTGCTTCTCCAGAGGGTGCCAAGATACTGGTCGGGGCAGGACTCAACCTTAAATAGGAAGAGTCGCTCGTCTCCTTCCTCCGAGCTAACTAGGACGTATTCGCCTGGTAGGCGTCCGACATGCCCGGAGTCCCCAGAGAGGTGATCGATCATAGGCTAGCTCTACATCCTAACAAAAACCGGTCAAGCAGAAGCTACGGCGTTTCGCATCTAACCGAAAAGAAGTAATCCAGTCGGTGATTGACAAGCTTCTTAAAGTTGGGTTCATTCGTGAGGTCGACCACCCAGAGTGGCTCGCCAATCCTGTAATGGTTAAAAAAGCCAATGAGAAATGGTGAATGTGTATTGACTTTACAGATCTTAATAAATTAAGCTTGTCCGAAGGATGATTTTCCCCTTCCTCGCATCGATCAACTTGTAGACTCTAGTTCCGGGTGTGAGTTGTTAAATTTTTTAGATGCTTATTCAGGGTACCACCAGATCAATATGAGTAAAGAAGATGAAGAGAAAACTTCCTTTATCAATCCATATGGTACTTACTGTTATGTAAAAATGTCATTTGGTCTCAAAAATGCTGGTGCAACATTCCAAAGGTTGATGCAAAAGACCTTTAGTCCACAGATAGGTCGGAATCTTACAGCCTACGTCGATGATCTGGTTGTAAAGAGCATCAACGCCGGCGATCATATTCTAGATCTACAAGAGACTTTCAATAACTTAAGACGTCATAACCTTAAGTTAAATCCAGAGAAATGTGCGTTCGGAGTTTCGTCGGGAAAGCTTCTTGGATTCCTAGTTTCGGCTAGAGGCATCGAAGCAAATCCAACGAAAATCATCGCCATCGATCAGATGCGCGATCCAACCACAAAGAAGGAAGTTCAGAAATTAACCGGTTGTATGGCAACGTTAAGTCATTTCATAGCACGGTTAGGCGAAAAAGGACTACCTTTCTTTAAGCTTCTCTGGAAATATGGGAGTTTTGAATGGACTAAAGAGGCAAGCACCACCTTTGAAGAATTGAAACGGTACCTTACGAGTCCCCCAATCTTAGTCTCTCCGAGATTGGGAGAAACATTGCTAATTTAGGTGGCTGCAACGCCACAAACGGTTAGTGGTGTACTGGTCGTAGAACGAGAGCATGTTCAACGACCAATATATTACGTAAGCGAAGTCTTGCATGGACCGAAAGAAAGGTATCCGCAGGTACAAAAGTTGCTCTATGGTCTCCTTATGGCTTCAAGGAAACTAAGGCATTATTTTCAGGCCCACAAAGTGGTCGTGCCTACGGGATATCCCCTTGGTCAAGTCCTAGGAAACAGGGAGTCATCAGGACGAATATCAAAATGGGCGGTTGAGCTTGGGGCGTTCGATCTCCATTTTGTCCCACGAACAGCAATCAAGTCCCAGGCAATAGTAAAATTCATTCCGAATGAACAAACCCTAAACCCACCCAAGGGCCCAAGTATGAGCACCACGACGAGTGGACAATGTACTTCGATGGTTCCTTGATGTTGCATGGCTCGGGGGCTGGGGTCGTCTTGATTTCCCCTACTGGCGAACAAATAAAGTACGCTATCCAGTTAAACTTTCCTGCTACTAACAATGTGGCAGAATATGAGGGTTTACTGGCAGGACTTCGAGCAGCTCATTCGCTCGGGATTCGCAGATTACTAGTGAAAGACGATTCTCAACTAGTAGCGAATCAAGTAGGGAAAGAGTATCAATGCTCTAGTACCAAGATGTCATCATATCTGGTGGAAGTACGGAAACTCGAAAAGCATTTCTTCGGTTTTCAGATCCAACACATTCCTAGAAAGGAAAACTTTCTAGCAGACCAGTTGGCCCGGATGGCTTCCACAAGGACATCCATCCCGCCCGGAGTTTTTCTCGAGAAACTCGATTCACCCTCGGTAGTCGAGCCTTTCGAGGACATAGATGTTCGCAAGGAGGTTGCACACCTTGATTCTGCAAACATGGATGCTCCACAGGTCGATGATGGTTGGCGCCATCACGATCACGGTAGAAATTGGATGACATCGATCTACAATTATCTTCAGCATGACCTAATTCCAGAAGATGATGTAGAGGCTGATTGTATAGCACGAAAAGCCAAATCATACACTCTAATTGAACGTACCTTGTACAAACGAGGATCTCACGGAGTGGTGATGAGATGTATATCTCGCTCGGATGGCATTAAATTGCTAGCCGAAATTCATGGAGGAGTCTGTGGAGCTCATCATTCCTACAGAACTTTGGTTGGTAAAGCCTTTAGACAAGGATACTACTGGCCAACTGCCCTTCATGATGCAAAAGAGCTCGTGATGAAGTGCGTACAATGTTAGTTTCACAGCCGACAAGTACATCAGCCGTCTCAAGCTTTGCAAACAATTCCTCTTTCTTGGCCTTTTGCAACCTGGGGACTGGACATTCTGGGACCTTTCCCAAGAGCACCCGGGGGCTTTGAGTTCCTATTCGTCATGATTGATACGTTCACTAAATGGATCGAAGCTGAGCCGGTTGTAAAAATTACAACTGAAGCTGCCAAGAAATTCCTAACCAAAAGCGTGATTCCACGGTTTGGTGTACCCAGTCGTATAATCACCGATAATGGTGCCCAGTTCTCGAGCAGCAATTTTCAGGAATTCTGTGAAGAACTAGGTATCAAGATACATTCCGCTTCCGTTGCTCATCCACAGAGTAATGGAGCAGTTGAGCGAGCCAATGGTATCATAATGCAAGGGATCAAACGACGAGTGTTCGACCAGTTACTTCAACGGTCAGGGGCTTGGGTTCAAGAACTTCCTTCTGTATTATGGGCTGTTCGTACCACAACTAGTCTTACGACCGGTGAAACACCATTCTTTATGGTTTACAGAGCTGAAGCCATGCTTCCTCCAGAACTTAAAATTGATTCTGCTCGAACTAATTCCTTTTCTGAAAGTGATCAGTGTGAGCGGCGACTTGGCGACATCAATTTCCTTGAAGAACGACGAAATCAAGCTTTGCTACGATCGGAATCTACCAAAGAAGCCATGCGTCGGTACCACGCTTGTAAGGTGCAACCTCGAGCCTAGTCGTAGGTGATTTGGTTCTTCAAAAAATTCAGAACCAAGCGGGTCGCAACAAACTTTTACCCAAATGGGAAGGTCCATACACTGTGGTCGAAGTTACTCGACCAGGATCGATACGATTAGCTCTGACCGATGGGCAAGTTTTGTCTAACTCTTGGAATATTGATCAATTGCGTAAGTTCTACGTTTAATTTCATGTATTTCATTTCCTTTCATATTTCAATAAAGATGCATTTCCTTTTACAAACAAACAAAAACGATAAGTATGGTTGTTTATACTCATTATTCGTCGTATCTGGTTGTATACCTTTCTTGTTGCTGGTTGGTCGGAGAAGACTCTCATTCTCTCTGATATTCCTTTCCATAGGATCTCCAACACTAATGGTTGCTGACTTAAATGTCACAGACCACAACTGGTTTTAGTCGTGATCATTGCTTCCATGATACACACGCACAACCAAATACTCTTTTCTTAAAGAAACATATGAGTATCCGGAGTACCAACTCAGACAAATTATATGGTTTTCGTTATTTCTCGATTTTGAAGACTGTTATTTTATTTCAACATTCTGTTCTACTCAAGTTTGGCTCTTGGTCGGGACACGAAAAGCCTCTGGTGAAGTCTCTCCTCTCCATGCGTGGTCACCTTGCTGGAAGGAGCTTCCTAGTGACGGTCCTTTTCCTCGATCTTCGCCAATCGGATTTAAGCATGAGCACGTTGCGAAATATTTTACAAATCTTCATTCTTGAGATTCGATACGACGGATCGAATAATTTCTAAACAAAGGTACTTATCTTTTATTTTATTTCATTTTTGCATCGTCCTTCATGCATATCTTCTTATCGACAAATCCGGTCTTTGTTATATCTTCCGACTACAAGTGGTATTTCATAGTACTTCGATAATGGGCAAGATCTAGACTAGTCGAAATCGTCAGTTGGTTCCGACCACATGATTTCCTAGTATTTCCTGGATCATTGTCATACACATTATCAGCACTCTTACTATGGTCATTGTTATTTCTCAATTTCTTGGTCTACTGCTCTCTTTTAGTAAGGCTCATCTACTAATATAAGCAGTCGGGGGCTAGGAGATATATGAGTATTTAACAACATTGATTAGACAAAGCAGGATTTTCATTGATAAAAGGTAAGTTCCATTTTGCATAATCTAATATTACATTCATTTATTGGGACCACGGTGATCGTCATTGCGTGATGGAGACCCGACTTCTATTTCTTCAGCAACTTTCTCTCCGAGAGGTCTTACTTCCTCGAGAAGTTTTGTTGCTTCACTTTCATAGCAGTCGAAGTCCTCTTCTACAGCTTTAAGACTAACAAAGGGGTCAGAAGCCTTTAGTTTTGCTAAAGCAACACTAACTCCATTCATGATAGCTTCCTTCATTGTCTTAACATGGTTCTCTCGAAAGAGCGTTATTACCTCCTTGAGATCTTCAAGTTGATGACCGAGAAAGTTGATTCTCTCTGAAGGATCTCTTAGAATGGGCAGTTGCGTTCCCGACCCAAGGTCGAAGAGCACCTTGTTCAGAGCCTTGACTTTGTCTTCAAGACTCGGATCGAGTTCAGCCCCTTGGTCACGCTCAAACTTGAGGGTTTTCTTGCTCGTTCAAGTGCTTGTGTTTTTTCTGCAGTGGATAAAAGAAGTTAATATGTTCTTTAAAAATTGGAGTCATTGAGCACTGGTTAAGTCTATGACCAGTTACCTTTGATTTTCTTCTCACAAGAGTCGAAAACCTCCTTTTGCCTGGTCATCGCATGTTCGATTGACCGGTCTTTACCCTGATTTTCTTCCCTCAGTTTTATTATTATGGCTTCTTTGGCCTTGATCTCTTCTTTAATTTTCTCTAAATCTATCAAATATGATAGAAAGAGAAGGTTAAGCTATAAGGAGAATCAAGATAATAAACCTTAGGAGATAAAAAAGAGAAATATTCTTACTTCTCAGATCGGAGTGTTTCTGCTCCAAAGTTTTTATTATTTGGTGATCCTCAGACCACATCATATTTCTCGACCATGTGCTACAGAATAAAATCCCTTTCTTTGGTAAAATTTCCAGGGAAACTTCAAAAGAAAGAGTTGTAAGGATGGTCGTAAAACACTTACCCGAATTGCCATATCGTTATATTCGGAGAAGATTGTCCCATATCTTTCCCCAGGCTTCATCAAGTTCCTTGTCCTCGATAAATCGGGGAGAAAAGGGGAATTTGTTAACCTGTGAAGTATTTCCTGAAGGAGGTGGAACCTGTTGAGGCTCTCTGGGGATGACTACCTCCGGAGAAGGAGCAAGGATTACTAGAGGATCCTGAGCAGATGTTGAAGCCTGCTCGGGGGCTTCTTTTACTACTTCATCCTCAGCAGTCTTGGCTTTAGGAGTATCCTGATTAGGAACCTCCTCGACCATTTCTTCCCCAGGAACCTTTTCCTGAGGGGTGCTCTGGTCGGACACGACTAGAACACCAGAAGATCTAAAAAACAAAGATAGAAGGTAAGGAAGATCCAAGGTATGTATAAATACGACCTCTTCATTTAATATATGTACCTTGTTGATTTTCTGAATTTACCCTTGTAGCGCATCGAAGCAAAGTTCGTTGCGCTGGTCTTCCTCTTCTTGTCAACTGATTTCACCAGTTCTAAACCGGTAGGGTTGATTAGATCTTGCACATGCACTGATTGAAAATCAGAAGCGATATTCGCGACTAGTTCGTCAAGGATAAGGTCCCTGATCACCGGATCAGTGGGTGTAGATTCGTCGACCTCCAAAACAAGTAGCCTCGTGAGGCCATTGGAGGTCCTCGATGACCTTCTTGGAAGGTATGACAACGCTGAATTCATCATCGGAGATAGTTAGGCGATGAACATAATTTGTCCAAAATATTATTTATGTTCGGTCACCTACCTCGGAAGGTGACATCATGTGTGGTCGAAGGAGATCGGATCATCAATTGGCTCACATCTTTCAAAGGCCTTATTGATTCTCAACCCGACCGACTACACATCAAAGAGGATTTATGGTATACCGATCAGAAATAATATGTACGACAACAAACAACGGTTGATATACTTACCTTAAGTCTTTCAATCCTCTCTTCAGCGGAAACAGCCACTAAGATCCGGGGGAAACTAGCCTTGTCGCTAGGCTCTCCGGCGTAGATCATTTTGATCTGGCTTCTAATATCATCAGAAGATAAAGCTGTAAAGGTAATATGAAAGATTTAAGGATACAGAAATAATCAACTAGGATAGGTAAACTGGTCGGAATCATTAAATGGCTTACCATCTTTGGAATCTCTGGTCGTATCATCACGACCAATGTACCAGAGCATCCGGTGCGCTCGGGCCCTCAAAGGGCTAACCCGACGTGTGGAAAAATCCTTCACTACATGCCAAGATGTTAAACCTTTGACACTAAGAAGCTTAATTGCTTCAGCCTATTTTCCTACTTTTTCCCTCTTTTTCTATAGAGGAGCGCCATCTCGGATTCTTGACCATCTTTTTACCAGAATAATAAAGGTTGTCTTTCTTCGTGATCTTCATATAGAACCAGCTTTTCTTCCACGACGACCACGAAGATTTTGAGTACATGAAAATATACTCATCGGCTTTTCCGTCATGGAGACGCAAGGTGCACTCTCCAGGCGTCCCAATCGTCTTCGGACTGCACTCATCCCGTAGTAGTACTGAATAGATCCAGATCTGCTGGAATCCCAAATGCGCCGCAAAGATAAACAAAGATCTTGAGATTGGCGATAGCATTAGGAGCAAGATTCACCAATTCAACTCCGTAATACTCCAGGACTTTAGGAAGGAAGGAGTGAATCGGTAGCCTAAATCCGCATTCAACATATGCAAGAAAAACAGGGATTTCTCCATCTTCACTGCTCGGGGAATGTTCTCCGGCCGCGGATATCCAAGAAATCACATCCTTGCTGGGGAGCATCCCGATCATCTCCAAGATCTCAAGTTTCTTCTCACTCAGGTCGGAAACTGACCAGTTGGTGATTTGGTCCGACATGGTTAGGTTTCTTTCGGGCGAGGAAAGAAAAGGAGGTCGGAGGTGGGTTTTTACTCGGAAAATGAAGAAGGAAAGCAGGAAGTGAAAAAACCCTAAGTCTACAAAGGGGTTTTTATAGGCTTCATGAATTCCAACCGCAATAAGAAGATACCAAAAAACAGTCCAACGTACACAAAAACTCTTTAATTCCCGAAGCAAGTTCTCAACTTTAAAGTGAATGCAAACCGCTTCAAATGCCCTTGCATTTAAATGAGCGTCATCCCGATACGACTTCATCGGAAGAAAAGTGTTCACACGACCCATTCATTTAAAGTTCGGGGGCTAGCTGACGAGGATTAAAACCTCTATGTATTATTTTTAATACATAAAAGACCATACGTCTTCATGGTCGTAACCCCTGAGGTACACAACCTGACTGGTCGTAGAGATTCCAGAGGTTACATAATGGGTACCCTGGTCGAACGAAGGCCTAAGCCAAGCTCCCGACCAGGAGAACTGCTCGTAAAAGATATGAACTGATACTAGAACTGATTCCAAGTATATTCTCTACCGTATGACGAATGGAGCATGCGCATATTCCATACCATACGACGTATCCTATCCAGACACAACAACGAACAACCTCCATGCGGTTATATGTCTCATATACATATAACCGCCGAACGGTTGGTTCTTTATCAACCATCACTTGGCTCCAACCAGACGTATCGCTTCACATCAGGCATCTTCTCTGGAAGTAACTGCCACCTCTTCAAGGGCTATTTAAAGATGGAACCTGGACGGATCAAGGGGGAAGGAAAAAAGAGACAAAAGACATAGTCATCGATGGAGCACCACCATAGTTTCGTGTGTTAGGTCTGAGATTGTAAGGGAATAAGCAGTATTCTTAGAGGATACCTTGTAAAACCCAGTTCATATAAATAAAGAGTAGCCCCATTATTTCCTGAGATTTCCCACGTCATTTTCTCCTTTTTATTTTCGTAAGATCGACATCTTGATCGTCGACACCCTAAATATGCTACAATACCACGACTTGCTACAGTGCGACGAGTGTGCTACAGTAACCTCTCATGTTTCCCCTTGCTGCCATCCTCTCCAAAGCACTTCCTCCTGCTGTCTTGTGTGCGCCTGCCGAAAGCAAAAGAAAGGAAGAGAGGAGAAGAAGAGGGGAGGAGCGCCTCGCGGGAAATTTAGCGAGCTCACGTGTCTCCAAGGGCGGCGAAGCTTCGGGTTTAGGAGCACCATCATCGCCTACTAACGCGTCGCAACGCGGAAGGCAAGTACTTTGCTAATATTAATGATTGTCATTGATGAATGCTTAAATGTTCATGTTGTGGTATCTTATGATACATGAGAAGGTGAAAAGTCTATGTTCGTTCATATGTGTTGATTCCATGTTTAGAGATGATGTCTTTTCTTGTTCATATTTCATTCCATGCATCCATAACTCATGTTTCCTCCACGGAGTGGTTGTAAGTCCCACCATTCCAATGTGGGCAGATTTGGACATTGTCATGCCCGCCCACGGGAGTGGATAGAAAGACCCATCAATTCGGTATGGGCATGTAAGACCCATCAATTCCAAATGGGCGATTTGGACACCATATGAAACGTTCTTCATATGGGACTTGGATCCCCGCACTTTTTTAAGGTGTGGGCTTAAGTGAACACCGACGGGTGTGTCACTAGCTATACCGGTATAAGCACGTGTGCAGTCCTTCCAATTCATTAATTTCATTCATTTCATGTATTCATATATTCATTCAGTGGACGATCACACTTTGTGGAGTTATTGTCATGTTCATAACTATTGATAGTACTTGCTGAGTCTCGGACTCACTCTTGTTTGTTTATTTATTTTAGGTGATCGATGAAGGTGTTCCTTTTGGGAGGGAGTAGACACACACTACTCATTCACTTCACGTTACACCAGCTTTAATAAAAGAATTAGATTCTATTTTTCTTTCAATAAGTGATGGACTGTAATAAATAAACTAGATGTGGATGATATCTTTATCTATGTTAAGGTTGTTTAATTATCGGCTTATGTTCCCTAATCATTCGTTTAATATGATTATCTTAATGGATTCAGTAGAATTATATATTTAGAGTTTATGAACTGTTGTTGGATTCAGTTTTAATACCACCCCCACCTCCTCTTCTTCTTCCCATGCCACTTACTAAGCTCCAAGCTCAAGCTCCAATTGCCGGGCACAAAGCCGCCGCACCACCTTGAAGCTGATTTCGGCCGCTCCGGCTAGTTCCAACCGCGTCACGGTGCGCCCAAACCCACAAAGAATACAACCCCTCCATCAATTTGGGGATTATTCCACCGAGGAGCTGCGTAAAGTTTTCTTCCCCGGCTCCGGGCGCAACCGCCGCATCCACTGCCGCGCCCCCTCTGACGAACCTCCCTCCGTTTCCCTTTTCCGTGAGCACCCCCTAGTTCCCCTTACCATCTCTGTATCACTCACTTGTGCACTATTATTCTCCAGGGACCCCTCCACGGTGTGCCCTCTATGCCGCCATGAGCTTCCGCCGCCAGCACCCCTCCGGTCGTCCCGGCCCCCGCCATCCACCTCGGTAAGATCCCCTCGCTCTCCAGGTTCTTGTGCTCGCCCTAGTTCCCCTTCTCCCTCACTCGAGCATCGCCGTGCCATCTCACCTCTTCGGCCGACCGCCGTGCCATCTCACCTCTTCGGCCGACCGCCGCTCCCCCTCATCCGGCCACCACCGTCCGACTCAGACCACGCCACCACTACCACTAGAACCTACACACTTTTCTCGTTCCATTTTTGTCATTTCCAGCCCCCGTCGTACCCCTTGCCGCCGGTGATGAGCTACGGCAGAACCTCCCCTGCCTGCTCCTGTAGTTCCTCCCTGTTCTTTGTCTGTCTCTGAATCGTAGGTGTCAACTGTAAAAGGATTAGCACTTGTAGTTAAGAGTTATGATGAACTAAATTAAATCACTCATTTTTGTGTTAGCAATTTGAAAAAGTGAATTAGTGGGAAGAGTAGTTGAAAGTTCGGTACAACCTTTTTGGTTGGACTGATAAACAGAGAGGAGGTTTAGATGAAAACTTGTTTTCTCAGTAGCTTTCTAGCTTAGAAATTTGTACTTTTGGCTGAATAGTTGGGCAGAGGAGAGAAGATGTTCAAATGGGCAGTAGCTATGACTTTGCTAAGTCAAGCAGTTAGAAATATTTTGGATTCAGTTAAACATTTGAGCACTTAAGCTATCAGGAGAATTCATATTTGGAAACAAGAGTGGATGGGAAACCAACAGAGATAACCTTTTGCTACTGTCAAACTTTAAGGCTGTCAATTAAGTCACTTCATTGAGTTAGCAAACTGGAAGTTTAGGTTAAAGGAGGTTAGTTCTTAGCATTTTGGTTCTGAAAATGCTTGCTGTTGTAACCTTGTAAGAACATGAACAGTAATCTGAAAAAAAAATTGTCAGAAGACTAATAACAGGACTAATTCAAGTAGTTAAAGTTTTTCTTAGTGCTATTTAGTCAGTTGGACAATTAGCTATCTTTAGCTACCAAATCTTGTTGTTTAAGTGATAATATCAAGGTGAAATCTCGTAATATTAGTTAGTCTTTGTCACTTCAAGTGCAAGTAAATAGAAAGATTTATGTTGGACTAAAAGCCTTTTGATGTTGTGATAAGTTAGAAAAGTTGTGTTGTCAGAGTAACCCATTTGCTTGACCTTAGGTCTTATGCTAGCAAAATCCGGTGGAGGTCAATTAGATCATTTCAGTAAGTTAGCAATTTGAAAGTTTGATTGGAAGGGAGGCTAGTTGTAGCATTTACATCGAGGTAAGTGTGTAGTTATAGGTATATAAACGATGATTGTGATTATAATAAGTTATTGTTAGTAAGCTAACGACCTTGCTCAGTCTAGTGGTTAAAAAGGCTCTTGGTCCAATTAGCCTTTCAAACACTTAAGTTCTTAGGACACACCTATTTGAAAGCAAGTAAGGAGATGAATATTTTGAGCCTTCATGGAGCAGCCAAATCTGAAAAATCATTATAGTTGCAAATTTTCAGAAACCAACAGAGGCAAAGGATTAATGGGGTAAGCAAAATTGAAGAGAACAGTAAATCGGAGTAATAACTTATGGGGATTTCAGGGTTACAAACCACATGTTGTTAGTAAGACCAGTAACTGAATATATTTGACAATACTCAGTAGTAGCTTTTATCGACCTAATGAACTTTGAAGCAGATTTGTACATTTTGTTAGAATCACAGTGTTTAGCCATTAACAATTAATGCTAAGAGAGCAAGAATTAAATAGGAGTTAGAACCTTGGTAGATGCTAAAGCAAATGGATTACAAAATATAATCAATAATATTTCACTTGTAACCTAACAAAGTAAAATCAATCATAAGCCAAGATTTGATTTATGAATAGTCCATCAACAGTAAACCTTGCCTTAGTAACAATTTCAGTAATTCATAACCAATTCAAACCAACTCAAATTAAAGTAATTCTTTCTAAAATCATTCTCTCCATTATGTTTTAATTTCTTAATTTTTGGAGACTTTTTGAATTTTGGAGTTTATTCGATGCTTTTGCTTTGTTGGTTCTTATCGTTAGATGACGATGATTCAGGAGTGCAACCAAGATGATTGTGAGAATGTCCAGAGTTCCAGCAAGCAAAGGCAAGCACATGTTCATTCATTTGATCATATTGATCCCATTACTTTGAAAGTCTAATATTTTGTTTGCAAAGTCTAATATTAATACACAATATTGGAACTGTCTCGGAGGATTTAGCCGTGCCGGCATACCTATGGAAGTATGCTTAATCATGTGGCAAAAAGGCGGTCTGGCATGTAGGTACATTGGTGCACCCCTACAGGGTATAAACTATTCGAATAGCCTCGTCCTAGGTTATGGACATGCTTGGCTAGGTCGTGCAAGAATTAGACTATAACGTTTTCATTAAAACTTGAATTCGGGTGGTACGAATGGGTAATTCGTGCTATGTTGTGGTGGTTGTTGGGATGTCACCTCTAGGAAGTTATTATACTTATAATTGTTGTCTCGCTGTTATTTAAACAAAAAAAACAGATTTGTGAAATTGCCTCCAATCTATTATATTATTGCAAATGAAAAATTATTTTATGCGTCAAATGAACCCTATAGCCTTCTCCTTTGATTCACCTTGCATGTAGCTATGTATAGGCTAATTTGTGAGGACCCCGATTTATTTGGCTTGTAATGCTTAGTCTTTTCTTGACTCTAGCATCACCAATCAAATAAACCAAGCCCCGAGACATGTATACTTCCCAGAAATGCAGTATACACACCCCGTTACAAAATCACGCATCAATTCCATACAACAGGTCCAAAAAAAGACATACATAATAGAGATTTATTACAACAAGGGCCAACCGGCCAACTGACACTAAATAACAATTAAGCAAATACAGCAAAAGTGCCATAAGATGGTGATAAACAAAGAGCCAATTAGTGTGCCTTTACCACAAGGCAACCAACCGGCCGCCAAGCTAGTCGTCAAACCCAAGCACATCTCACAAAAGGGAAGCCCTTAGGGCTCACCTTCTTCCTCTGCAATAAAAACATTAAGCAAAGCAACTGAGTACAAAAATATACTCGCAAGACTGACGTGTGGAATAGCAGACCTATCAATATGCTACATGCAAGCTTATTTAAGTGGAGGTTATATGTCTCATTTTGCACAAAGCCAACTTTATTTGTAATAATGTAAAACATTTCGAAAGCAAGTTTGCAATCGGCTTTTATTGAATGAAATAACACGAGATACAATAAGTACAAGAGTAACCACCTATTGGTGACTAACCCAATAGCCACCACACATAGCACGAATCCCAGATTCGTACCACCCATCTAGTTTTAATTAAAATGTTGTAGTCTAACTCTTGAAAAGCTTACCCAAGCGTGTCCATAACCTAGGGCGAGGCTATTCGAATAGTTTTAACCTGCAGGGTGTACCAATGTACCCACACTGGACCACCTTTTGCCAAGCTATTAAGCACACTTCCTTTGGTATGCCATGCACGGCTAAGTCCTACGAGATGTTTCCAATGGAAAGCGTTAATTAAGAGTCGCACGTATGGGGTTAACCCTTAGTGACCAGTGCGAAATGGGCCACTAGGACCACACGTTGTGGTGGAGTCAAGCAAAGCCGGAGTCATTAGCCATTTAGGTAACGCTAGCCGGACATTTGCAAGACCTGGTCGGGTGGAGGACCTAGAAAGGAACCACCCGGTCACGCCTTTGTGATCCTTTTTCTCTATAAACTACACAATGACCCATTAATTAATGCCTCCCAAAGTGCTAATTCAAGAGAGGTCACATACCCTCTAGTGTGGTTAGCACGCACAAAATGCTGGATAATGTGTACTCACAAGAAGTTCGGTCCTTAATTGACTTGGGCACCATTCCAGTCACACCTGACACACCAACATACCATTGTGCCCAAGTCTAAATCATTTTGTTTCAGTTTTTAGTTTTCACAAGTAAACATGGCACAAGGCTGAAATCATAAGTGATAATAAGCTTTATGTGATGGCTAAGCTATAATTCGCAACTACTAAGTGACAAGAGTTCATCCAACGAACTCTCAATCACAGCAATAACCTAGGCTCATGGTAGTAAAGGATAATCATTTGTCTAAGGAAATGCATCTACTAGGCCAATTATCGACAATAGTTTAACACAAACTAGCAATGCATACATAGAATTTGTAACCAACATAAGTACTTAAAAATACTGGGATTAACATGATCAAACTGCTTGCCTTGCTGGGATTGGTCTTGTTGCAGAGGGGAGTGCTCAGGTTCAATAAATTCTTCAGAACCTAACGCGAAAAGGCGATAAAAACCGATAAGAACGAAGAACACCAAAAGGAACTCAACAGCAAAGAACGTCCAAATCCTATGAAATTTCTACAGCAGCTAGAGGTTGATTTTAGACAATTTTAGAAACAAGAATCACTTCATTTGGACTTAGCATGAAAAAGTTATGGCTAAACTAAGTTCTCTCAGCCTGAAAAATCTTAATTAAATTAAATACGGTTACTGTTCATGGCAAAAATTTCTAGAATGATCTGGAACTTAAATTTTTATGGTAGGTAGATATGGTTATCTTAATAACAGCAAAACTGAGTTTGCACAATTTGGAGTTGAAAATTTTATGGTAGGTAGATATGGTTATCTTAATAATAGCAAAACTGAGTTTGCACAATTTGGAGTTGAATTGAATTAATTGTGATTTTTCTAAGTTCTAAAACTAGTAGATCACTAATTTTAGTGGCAAGGATCACATGAAGACCTATTCTACATTACAGTACATTCCTAGTGGGTTTTAACAAAACTTAGTTTGCTCAGTTTGGAATAACAGAGAATAAGTAATGCATTTTACAAATTTTCAATAAATTTCTAAACAACCTTTTTCACTAAACAAGATCATGCAGTTAAAGTCATTTTCTACTATATAACAGTGCCTAAATTCATTCTCAAATTAAAGTTCATACTCTATGAGCTACAAACAATGGAATCATTCAAAAGAAGCTAAAATGACAAAGTTATGCACTTTTCAAATTTGAAACATTAAAAGACTTAGAAAATGTGAGCTCGGGAGGTCCAAATGAACTGAAGGAAAAGGAGAGGTCGTGGGCGTCGATCCTTCATCGCACGCCACGCATCTTGAAGCACAACGCACAAAAGACCTCCTCCCGCATTGGAGAGATCCGGACCGTTGAGATCGATCCAACGGCCACGACGCATGCATGCACGCGCACGCAAAGGAGGTCCTCGCGCTACAGAGGTCGTGGATCGCCGATCAAGATCCGCGGTCCCGAGCACTAGGGAGGTCCTAAGGTTAAACCTACGGAGGAGGTGCGGGCGGCCAAGATCTCACGGAGGAGGTCTTCGACGGTCTAGATCTTGCGAGGGAGGTCCAGCCCGTTAGATCAAATGGTGAGCTCGGACCATTCCATGGTTCACGGCTTTGGCATGGACAAGCTGACGTGATTGAAATAGCTAGGGCACGACTTTGGGGCAAAGCTGACACGCATTTAATGCAAGGTGGCAAAAAGCCGCCGACAAGGACATGAAGTGACAAGGCACCGCAGGCTTTACTGCCATGGCTCACGCGCGCAAGGAAAGAGACGATGACCAGCTCAGACGGTCCCACCTGCTAGAGAAAGAGCTCAAGGAGGACTGGTCAAAAAGTATAACGTTCGGATGGACTTGAGCTCGGGTCAGGAGATCTGGGTGGTTGGATTAGAAACGGAGGGTCACGATTTGAAGAGGTGCTCGGAGGTCCTAACTCACAAGGAGGTCTGAGACACAGATCAAAGGATGGACGGCCCACGATCACCCAATGCTATGGGTGGTCGAGGAGGTCTTTTGAGGATGCCTAAAGGTGGTCTTCGCAATAATTGCAAAGGAGGTCCTATGGATTGTTTTGCAAAAGACTAGCGGGTGGTCTTTGCCAAAAATGCCAACGTGGTTTGAGGAGGTCTTCGGAGATCTAGAGGTTGTCTTTGCAAAAGGACCGAGAGGAGGTCTGCGGTGGGAGGTCTTTACAAAGACCAGAGGAGGTCTTTGAGGAGATCCGAAGATCTAACCCGTAGGACAAGAATCCAACGGTGAGGTGGTTTGCACCCAAAGCAGCAGAGTGAGGTGGTCTAGGCGGTTGGGTTCAACCATGATTGATCGGACTCAAACCCAACCCAAGGTTGACTTAGGGTTTCATTTGAGTGAGAACTTTGAGAATTTTTAGAGATAGCAAACTAATTCCAAAATTTATGAAATTTTTACAGTAGCTTGCTAACCTTGAGATGAACCTTGTGAAAAATTTCTAGAGGTTTTTATGCTGAGCATTTTTTCCCAGAAATTTCCCAAGGTGCTGAGCTAGGGTTTTGACCAAGGGTCAAAGTGGGTTGTGACCTCTTAAAATGTTCAAACAATTTCTAAAAATTGTGAAATTTTTCAGAGGGGTCACATACCATCCCAAGAACTTAGGAAAAATATTTCCCGGAGATGATCAAAAGGTTTGACAAGAATGTTTTTGGAAGACAAGGTTTTCGATCAGAGTGACTTGTGACTTGTAATCCCATAATTCTTTTGCAAGAATTCTTTAGAACATACAAGGATTGCAAGATGTAAGAAAAAGTTTTAATTTCTACTCATTTTCTTACATTTGAAACGCAAGCCAAAACTTGGGATGTTACAACTCTCCCCCCTTACAAAAAATCTCGTCCCGAGATTTGACTTGCTCAGGAAAGAAAGAGGGGTAGTGCAGATCTTTGTGGTCTTTCCGTTTCCAAGTAGCTTCATCCTTGGAACAATTCGACCACTGAACTTCAAGGAATTGAATGGCACGATTCCCCGAGATAAGGAGCCCAAGCAATGGACCAGCACAAATCTCGGTTTTGACCTGGTAGAAAATGTGCCACTTGAGTTGACACGGAAACTTATCGGTGTCGGGACCCAAAAATGCAATTCTGACCCTCTGTATTACGCACTAGTCGGGATCACGCTAGTGCACACAATGTAACATAGGTGAATATCAATCCACACAAGCGAAATATAACATAAACGAATAGTTTGGGTAACAACTTAGAGTTTTGACCTTAAGGTCGGGTTACAACTTATTAAGCCACGCAGGCTAACACTAAAGAAATCTGCAATGGAACGAAAATAAACTCGCAAACTCCAATCAAAGACACCACAGTAACCGATCGGGATCGATGACCTAGCGATCGACCTTCTTCCACAAACTCCTCCTCAAAAGCGGTGAAGACTCCTCCACTACTGGGTTTGGGCGCAAGTTTTACAACAAGCGTGAGTACACAACCGTGCTATAAATCATACCACGAATGCAATATATAGATGCGGGCTTATTCCAAAGGAATGGCTTCGTGGTTATTTTGCGAAATGCAACATTTGCAATTGAATACAATTAATAGATTGAAAGCATAATTTAAAACAAATAAGCAATATTAATTTAACCGTTGTTTCCACAAAGACACACAACTAAAGCGATTGATTCACACGACCATATGATTGAGATCACACGGCTCCCAATCCCACATTTTATGAACACTACCCTCATGTGAAATCCCGGCGTTGTCCATGACCGAGGACGCGCTATTCGAATAGATTGATTAACACTCTGCAGAGGTTTGTACACTTTACCCACGATACAACTAGTGTAGCTAGCAATCGATCGTAACATAACGATTCGGCAACCGTTTCAACATTGGCGTTCTTATTCACACATCCCATATCACAAAGCTTAACCTATCCACGAACCCCAATGTTGAAACTCCGTAACCTACTAAGTTAAGCTTTGTCACGGACATGTGGTCGTCAGTATAGCTCGATTCAATGGCGCCCAAAGTTAAGTCCTTAATTGACCAAGGCAAGACTTCCAGTTTTTCTAACTAAACCACACAGATAAATCCCAATCACAAAGCCACCGGTTCACACAGTATCCACCACTTGCCTCAGTCTAAATCTTTTACCACCCAGTTGGTTTAGTGCAACACATGCCATCACGAGTAATAGCACACAGTACACACAGTCTTATCACACAGTTCCATAGTCACTTAGTCATAATTAATATTTGCAACTTACATGTGATGGTGACTCGTGGCATGGCTAAGCAATTGTACTCGCATCTAACCAACCCACGTTGGTGCTATAATATTACCAACTAATAACCAATCTAGGGTGACAAGGAATTATGACATACAAGGCCAAAGTGTGATAACAATTTGGATAATAACTATGCCCAAAGCATTTAAATAAATAATTAAAGTAGAATGCAATAATTCAACACCAAGTAATTTGAAAAACTAGGTTCAAGATGATCAAAGGTATGACTTGCCTTGGAATAGGTCTATGTACTGGTCTTGAACTTGGTTGAAGCCTTCTTCGACGAAAACCCCCGAAGTATCGACGTCTACGCACAAACGAAGCAAAACAACCAAAACAAATAAATAACAGAGGCAAAACAAACTCCAAAAATTAAATAAAAATCTCAGATAAATAGGGCTTGAATTTAGACAAATTTAGAAATTTGAATGGGCTCAATCGGAGTTAGGATGCAAAAGTTATGAGCTTTGGAAGATTGGAAAACTAAAAGAAATCCTAATTCTGATTTTCTGGAATTTCCGAATTATTTCTCTGAAGAAAAATCGAATATTGCGCAATCTTTGGCGTCGACCCTCGGGATTTCGGAAAAAGATAAATAAAAAGAAATCTCTGACATGTGGGACCCACACGTCAGAGGCTAGGCTCACGGTGGACTAGGTCCACCGAGCCTCTGGACTCGGGAACCCGTGGACCATGCCACATGGGCACGCTGCGTGGGCGCCGACGCGGCGCCACGTGGGGCGACACGCAAGCGCGGGCGAGGTGGCGGTGGCGTGGCCGACAACGACGCGGCGGTGCTCGGATTCGGCGGCAGCGGCGGCGCGATACACGGCGGTGAGTGGTGCCGGCACAGCTCTCGCTATTGCGAACCTCGAGTGCAACTCGGGTGGTGGGGACAACGGAGGTGGTCGGCGAGCAAGAGCGGCGGAGAGGCTTGGTTTGGCGGCAACGGCGCTCGGTGGCCTTTCCGGCGAGGCGAAGGCCACCAAGAGGTAGAGGAGCTCCGTGCGATGCCAGCGGTGCGAGCGAAGAGCGCGAGCGCACCGGCGCGGAGAACGAGCTCGTCGGAGTTGGCGGCGCGCAGTCGATCTTCGGGCTCTTGCGGCGGCTAGGGTTCGCCAGCGAGGTGGCGGCTAGGGTTGAGATCACGGAGACCGAGGCTACCCCTCCTTATAGGGCGGCTTGGGAGAGTCCAGGCACGAACGCCCAAAGCGGGGCGGCGGCGGAGATCGTATCCCTAACGGATTCGGGAACGAAGACGACGTGGCAAGCTGGGACCCACACGTCAGTGACACAGCTCGCGTGAGTCGCGTTGCGAAACGCGCGGGTTGCGCAAACAGACTCGAGATCTGACCGTTGGATCTTGATCGAACGGCCCACAATGAAAGAAACATTCGGACAACTCCGGTTGCCTTACGCGCATCTAGCCGTTCATCCTTGATCCAACGGTGGAGGATGATCGGGCGCTCCGAAGGAAAGAGAGAGAGAGACTGACATGCGGGGCCCGCATGTCAGGTGGAGGCGGCGCGCGGGCGAGCTGGGCCGCGCGAAGCTGGGCTGACGGCGGGGAGAATGGGCTGGGGTTTAGGAATTCGGCCCGATTGATTTGCTGAGATTTTAAATAGGTTTTCTAATTTAGAAAATACCAGAAATTCGAATGGGCAATAGAAAATAGCAAATGAACTCAGAAAAATTCTAGAAAAATCTAGAAAATATAACTGAGCACATAGAACCCAAATAAAATAGTTTTGGCTATTGTTCATGTTGGGATTATTCACATTAAACGTTTTTGATTATAAAGTCCAATATTAAGCTTTTGAATTAAATTCAAATAAATCCAAATGGTGAATTTTTCCCTTCTAACTATTTAAAAGATTTTTAAGCTCAGAAAATTGGGATGTTACATCAGGCCCAGATATAGCAAGGATTGACAGACTGAGAGATCTTCCTCGATTTTGAGGGCGATGGCGCAAGATCGTGGTTTGCTGGTGGAGCGACTTGTCTAGTTAATTCCGCCAACAACGGAGTCTCAGCCTGCTAACTAGCTATGCGGAGTCATCCCTCCACAGCTAGCTTCTTAGAAGAACCAAGGCCACACTCAGTTGGTGGAGCAATTTGTCTGGTTACCCCACTAACAAATGAGACCTCAGCTTGACAACTAGCTACACAGAGTCATCCCTCATGACTAGGTGGTTAGAGGGACCATGGCTAATCAGTCCACGAAATTCGAGCGATACCAAGTAGGTGATGCCCTAGGATGTATAGGGACGAAGGGTGTCACTCAAGTCAAGCGGCGAGGACAACTCGGATGGTAGCATCCTTCTTAGGGAAAACGGGGTAGGCTAGCAAGGCTTGAAGAAACCGAGGTGGTGCTAGGCATCAATGATGGAGCAGGATGAATATCACCATCAACAGTAAAAGATAGGGATATAAAGGAACGAGACGTCTCTGAATCAATAATACCGTATCAGGGTCAGAGTAAACAAGAAGCGTACCCAACATGACGTCAGGCGCCTCCTGGACTTCTTCAGCGGAGATGGAGTTGACTTGATCACGAATAGCCTTCCGCTCCCGATGCTTCACAGGGCAACTGTTGGCGTAATGCCCCTTCTTGTGGCAATAGAAGCACGTGACAACGGCCAGATCGCGGGGGCCACCTTGCTGCTGGACCGTAGGTGCATGAGACTGAAACACGGCCCGCGGAGGGCGAGGGGTTGTTGCACTCTTCTTAGGGCAACTATGCGCATAGTGACCCTTGTTGTTACAGAAGAAACAAGTGACATCCGCCATCTGTTGACGCTTGTGACGATCCTTTAGCTTCTTCTTTCTGGCCCCAGCAATTACGGGATTCTCGACCGTAAGATGAAAGTCGGGAAAGGTATAGACTGGTAATTTGTCCTGCGGCTCCACGGACAAATCATCCAAGAACTTCTGCAGTGCGGAAGCATTGGCGATTGCGATACTTGTAGATGACCAAAGAAGCGATCATTGAAGTTTTAATGATCCGCGATCACGGGTTTATGCTACACTCTTTGGGATAGTGAGTGCTTCCTTCGCAGAGAAAACAAGTGACTTTGACAGCCGGATAGTTTCCGGGTAGGTGGTCTTCATCGCAGGTTGGGCAGGCTGTAGTACACTCATTGCCGTAGTGTCCTTCCTCACCACAGCGCCGGCAGACCATGACCTTCCCAGGGTTGCAACCTTCGGCGACATGGCTCTTTTTACCATGGTCACAGCAAAAAGGGGACCAAAATCCATCACAATCGCCAGAGGGGAGGCGCTTGCAATTCTTGTTTGGACAGTTGGGGCCAGGGAGACCTTCATCCCACCACTTGCGACCTAGTCCGTGTTGGTGCATCCGGACATCTGCTCACGAAGAGATGGGTTAGCGCGAACTCGAAGACTAGAAACTGAAGGACGCGGAAGAAACACCAAGGACTAGGGGGTCCTGCTGAACGTTAGGGTGGAAATAGATACTAAGATGGACAAGGATCAAACCCGAAAGCTTAAGGCAAAGAAACAATAAATCACTATGAAATGAACTCAAAAGCTCAAAAACAACCACAAAATCAACACAAGGTTTCAATCACAAGGTCAACTTCCCGGTACAACCAACTCGTATGGAGGGAACGAGCAATCGGTTTAGGAAGGTAAATTTCAGCATGCAACTCAAATTCTAATAGGACCAAATAGCAGGGTAGAACTACTAATAATAATGTTAGATACTTAGCCAACTAATATCACATCTTACCCCTTTTATTCCCACAAGTTTTAGTTGAATTATCCTCTCATTGTCTACCTGCTTTAGAACCTTTGAGTCTGCTGTCCAGAAATTGACGCTTGCTGTCCAGATTTTGCATCCAAGCTCCTAGTCGAGATTCACCATTCCAGAAGCTTCAAAACCTTGTCGAAGGGCAGCCAACACTTCAATTTGCCAAACTCATTGGTTCCCAAAACCCAACTTAAACGATAATAACTATCTTTTGAAAGAAGGAGAGGAAAATAACTTTTAAAACTTAAGTTAGAGCAAGATGAGAGAAGGAAGCTAAGATAGGTAAGAAGTAAAATATGAGAAGTTAATTAAGATTTCATAAAGCATTTGATATTTTAAAATTAAGTTTTCCAAAATATCCAAAAGATGACCAAGCTTAGGGTTTTTACGGTCAGTATGGCTCTGATACCAACTCTGTGAGGACCCCGATTTATTTGGCTTGTAATGCTTAGTCTTTTCTTGACTCTAGCATCACCAATCAAATAAACCAAGCCCCGAGACATGTATACTTCCCAGAAATGCAGTATACACACCCCGTTACAAAATCACGCATCAATTCCATACAACAGGTCCAAAAAAAGACATACATAATAGAGATTTATTACAACAAGGGCCAACCGGCCAAATGACACTAAATAACAATTAAACAGCGCAAGCAAAAGTACCATAAGATGGCGATAAACAAAAGAGCCAATTAGTGTGCCTTTACCCACAAGGCAACCAACCGGGCCGCCAAGCTAGTCGTCAAACCCGAAGCACATCTCACAAAAGGGAAGCCCTTAGGGCTCACCTTCTTCCTCTGCAATAAAAACATTAAGCAAAGCAACTGAGTACAAAAATGTACTCGCAAGACTGACGTGTGGAATAGCAGACCTATCAATATGCTACATGCAAGCTTATTTAAGTGGAGGTTGTATGTCTCATTTTGCACAAAGCCAACTTTATTTGTAATAATGTAGTACATTTCGAAAGCAAGTTTGCAATCGGCTTTTATTGAATGAAATAACACGATATACAATAAGTACAAGAGTAACCACCTATTGGTGACTAACCCAATAGCCACCACACATAGCACGAATCCCAGATTCGTACCACCCATCTAGTTTTAATTAAAATGTTGTAGTCTAACTCTTGAAAAGCTTACCCAAGCGTGTCCATAACCTAGGACGAGGCTATTCGAATAGTTTTAACCCTGCAGGGGTGTACCAATGTACCCACACTTGCATCGCCTTTTGCCAAGCTATTAAGCACACTTTCTTTGGTATGCCGGCACGGCTAAGTCCTACGAGATGTTTCCAATGGAAAGCGTTAATTAAGAGTCGCACGTATGGGGTTAACCCTTAGTGACCAGCCGGCGAAATGGGCCACTAGGACCACACGTTGTGGTGGAGTCAAGCAAAGCCGGGATTCATTAGCCATTTAGGGTAACGCTAGCCACACATTTGCAAGACCCTGGTCGGGGTGGAGGACCTAGAAAGGAACCACCCCGGTCACGCCTTTGTGATCCTTTTTCTCTATAAACTACAGCCAGTGACCCATTAATTAATGCCTCCCAAAGTGCTAATTCAAGAGAGGTCACATACCCTCTAGTGTGGTTAGCACGCACAAAATGCCTGGATAACAGGTACTCACAAGAAGTTCGGTCCTTAATTGACTTGGGCACCATTCCAGTCACACCCAGAAGCACACCAACATACCATTGTGCCCAAGTCTAAATCATTTTGTTTTAATTTTTAGTTTTCACAAGTAAACATGGCACAAGGCTGAAATCATAAGTGTTAATAAGTTTTATGTGATCAAGGTTATCGACAAGTCGATAACCGCCCATTTCTACCGGAAGCTAAGCATGGCTAAGCTATAATTCGCAACTACTAAGTGACAAGAGTTCATCCAACGAACTCTCAATCACAGCAATAACCTAGGCTCATGGTAGTAAAGGATAATCATTTGTCTAAGGAAATGCATCTACTAGGCCAATTATCGACAATAGTTTAACACAAACTAGCAATGCATACATAGAATTTGTAACCAACATAAGTACTTAAAAATACTGGGATTAACATGATCAAACTGCTTGCCTTGCTGGGATTGGTCTTGTTGCAGAGGGGAGTGCTCAGGTTCAATAAATTCTTCAGAACCTAACGCGAAAAGGCGATAAAAACCGATAAGAACGAAGAACACCAAAAGGAACTCAACAGCAAAGAACGTCCAAATCCCATGAAATTTCTACAGCAGCTAGAGGTTGATTTTAGACAATTTTAGAAACAAGAATCACTTCATTTGGACTTAGCATGAAAAAGTTATGGCTAAACTAAGTTCTCTCAGCCTGAAAAATCCTAATTAAATTAAATACGGTTACTATTCATGGCAAAAATTTCTAGAATGATATGGAACTTGAAATTTTTATGGTAGGTAGATATGGTTATCTTAATAACAGCAAAACTGAGTTTGCACAATTTGGAGTTGAATTGAATTAATTATGATTTTTCTAAGTTCTAAAACTAGTAGATCACTAATTTCAGTGGCAAGGATCACATGAAGACCTATTCTACATTACAGTACATTCCTAGTGGGTTTTAACAAAACTTAGTTTGCTCAGTTTGGAATAACAGAGTATAAGTTATGCATTTACAAATTTTCAATGAATTTCTAAACAACCTTTTTCACTAAACAAGATCATGCGATTAAAGTCATTTTCTACTATATAACGATTACCTAAATTCATTCTCAAATTAAAGTTCATACTCTAACAGAGCTACAAGAATGGAATCATTCAAAAGAAGCTAAAATGACAAAGTTATGCACTTTTGAAATTTGAAACATTAAAAGACTTAGAAAATATGAGCTCTCGGAGGTCCAAATGGCTGAAGGAAAAAGGAGAGGTCGTGGTCCGTCGATCCTTCATCGCACGACCACGGACCTCAAGCACTGCGCGCACAAAGACCTCCTCCCACCTGGGAGGTGCGGACCGTTGAGATCTGATCCAACGGCCACGACCAGATGCATGCAGCGCCGACGCAAAGGAGGTCCTCGCGCTGCAGAGAGTCGTGACCGTCAAATCAAGATCTGGCGGTCCAGAGCACTGGGAGGTCTAAGGTTAAACATACGGAGGGAGTGCGGGCGGCCAAGATCTCACGGAGGAGGTCTTCGATGGTCTAGATCTAGCGAGGAGGTCGGCCCGTTAGATCTAAATCTAACATTGAGACTGAGGAGGAGGTTGGGGTTGTCTTTATAAAAGACCGGGGTGGCTTTTACAAAGAGAACCCGAGGTGGGCTACTGAGGTGGTCTTTGCAAAATAACCATAGGGAGGTCTTTTGTGCACGGGAAAGATCTAAGCGGCTAGGATTTAACGGGGTGGTCCTAGGCGGTTAGGATCGACTCAAGGGACGTCTAGCGCATAAGATTTTCACGAGCCAAACCCAACGGTTAAAAACTAAACCAGGGAGGTCTTTAACGGCGGAGATTACTCTAAGAGGTCTTGGGACTTAGAATTTACTCTGAAATCCTCTACTGTGCAGATCTAGCAGGGGTGATCTTAGCAGTGAGATTAAACTAGGGGAGGTCACGAGAGAAGAGGTCTTCACGGAGGAAGATCTCGGCGGTCGAGATGAACCCGGAGGAGGTTCGGCGGTTGGGATTTCTGAGGAGGTCTTGGGGTGAGGATTTAGCGGAGGATGACCCGATGGCTAAGATCTCCCGAGGAGGTCTTTGACGGCTCAGTTTGCTCGGGTGGTTTTGATACCACGACCGGGGTGGTCTTCTTGCACGAGAGGACCTAGGAGGAGGTCCGCACTTAAGGATTTTACAAAAGGATCTAAGGGTCGGATCTACCCTAGAAGAGGTCGTGAGCGGCTAAGACCACAACAGGGAGGTCCTAGGACTTAGGTTTTTGAGAAAAAGGATCGACGGTTTAGATCTAATCACGAAGAGATCATTAAGGGCTAGGATTTCAGCGGGAGGTCACGGAACTTAAAGACTTTACACACGAAGATCTAAAGGCCACGGGCTAACGTTGGGAGATCATAAGCGGTCTAGATTGAGCTCGGAGGTCTCAAGACTTAATGGAGCATACATGCACGACAAGAACAACATTTAACACTAAAGATTGGGCTCTCGGACAACTTAAATGCTAATCATTATGCTCTGACACTTGCAGGAAGGTGTGACAAAACACGAGTTCGAGTTTTAGCTCACCGCCGTGAAGTGGACTCTGGGTAGGAACCAAGGGCACAGATGGACTCTAAATAGCGAGGAGAACCTAAAGGTGCCAAACACTAGGGCTAAAACACCTCCTACCGGCGGCTAGCCGGAGATGACCGCCGGAGGTACAAAAACGACAAAAAGAAAAACTAACGTGGTCTAATCAGGACAGAAGCTCAAACACTTGGGCACTAACCTGAGGACGGTGAAATCAAGGAAACCGTCGGAGGAGCTCCAGCGACCAAAAGGCTTGCCGGAGATGAGGAAGAAGGCAAATCCGGCCTCAAAGAACAAGTTCCCACTTTGACAATCCCTGAGTAGGCCAAACAAGGTAAGTTAGGGAAATGCTCAAAGTGCCCAAATGGACAAGTTGGCATGCCAAGAAATGCAATTGAACCACTGGAGCTCGGATGGCCTTGAGGAGCTCCAAGGTCCGACAATGGCGAGGGGGTGCTCTCAGGAGTTGTGATTGGGACAACACAGAGAGGAACTCGGGTGAGCACAAAGGTGTCTAAAAGGAGCTGAGGAGGATAGTTGAGGGCTTAGATAGCTAGGGGAGCACGGGCTTGACCAAGTGCAAGCTCAAATGGTGAGCTCGGACCATTCCATGGTTCACGGCTTTGGCATGGACAAGCTGACGTGATTGAAACAGCTAGGGCACGACTTTGGGGCAAAGCTGACACGCATTTAATGCAAGGTGGCAAAAGCCGCCGACAAGGACATGAAGTGACAAGGCACGCGCAGTGCTGCGCCATGGCTCACGCCGCGCAGGGCAGAATCGATGACCAGGCTCGACGGTCCCACCTGCTAGAGAAAGAGCTCAAGGAGGACTGGTCAAAAAGTATAACGTTCGGGTGGACTTGAGCTTGGGTCAGGAGATCTGGGTGGTTGGATTAGAAACGGAGGGTCACAATTTGAAGATGTGCTCGGAGGTCCTAACTCACAAGGAGGTCTGAGAAACAGATCAAAGGATGGACGGCCCACGATCACCCAATGCTAGGGGTGGTCGAGGAGGTCTTTTGAGGATGCCTAAAGGTGGTCTTCGCAATAATTGCAAAGGAGGTCCTATGGATTGTTTTGCGAAAGACTAGCGGGTGGTCTTTGCCAAAAATGCCAACGTGGTTTGAGGAGGTCTTCGGGAGATCTAGATGTTGTCTTTGCAAAAAGGACCAGAGGAGGTCCTGTAGGTGGGAGGTCTTTACAAAGACCAGAGGAGGTCTGTGAGGAGATCCCGAAGATCTAACCCGTAGGACAAGAATCCAACAGCTGAGGTGGTTTGCACCCAAAACGACAGAGATGAGGTGGTCTAGGCGGTTGGGTTCAACCATGATTCAGAGTCGACTCAAACCCAACCCAAGGTTGACTTAGGGTTTCATTTGAGTTGAGAACTTTGAGGAATTTTAGAGATAGCAAACTAATTCCAAAAATTATGAAATTTTACAGTAGCTTGCTAACCTTGAGATGAACCTTGTGAAAAATTTCTAGAGGTTTTATGCTGAGCATTTTTTCCCAGAAATTTCCCAAGGTCTTGAGCTAGGGTTTTGACCAAGGGTCAAAGTGGGTTGAATGACCTCTTAAAATGTTCAAACAATTTCTAAAAATTGTGAAATTTTTCAGAGGGTCACATACCATCCCAAGAACTTAGGAAAAATATTTCCGGAGATGATCAAAAGGTTTGACAAGAATATTTTTGGAAGACAAGGTTTTCGATCAGAGTGACTTGTGACTTGTAATCCCATAATTCTTTTGCAAGAATTCTTTAGAACATACAAGGATTGCAAGATGTAAGAAAAAGTTTTAATTTCTACTCATTTTCTTACATTTGAAACGCTAGCCAAAACTTGGGATGTTACATTATTACTCGTAAGTCTTGCGAGTACATTCGTGTACTCACTGTTTGCTTGCATTTACTAATCTGGACAGTAGGTGTTGAGATCTAATCTGGTAAGGAAAGATTGTACAGGAACGTCGATTTGCTATGGTTTTAACCCAAGTCGGATGCCTGCGGGTTATGGCAAGCCATAGGGACTTCCTTTATGGTTAATTAATGATTTTAATGCAGTTTATTTACTGATTTCCTCTGCGTACTTGACATTTGTCTTATTATTTGGCCAGTCGGTCTTTTTGTATGAAACTAAACCTTGTAAGTTCAATATGTTGTAAAGTATAAAGTTTTGATATTGTTAGCACTTGTGTATGGATTGATATTGATGTTTGTGATGGTGTATGTGTGCTGCTCCTGGCAGGTACATAATATACCGGGGCGCGGGATATTTGGTTTGTGATGCTAGAGTCAAGTGGATGGCTAAGCATTACGAGCTAAATACCCTAGGGTCTCACAGTGAGTTTGGGGGCATGTTGGTCACTGATCTTGGGAGCCAACATGGTCTCATGCTCGCTGTTTGTGGCTTCTAATTTCACTCACTAAGTGTAGTGCTTGGACTGTTTGAGAACCGATTATCATGTAGTGCTTGTAGAGGAGCAGCACACATGATCGTCAAGGCTCTAGTTTTCGGTCAAGCCTCTCGCTTAGATGGAGTTAAGTTGGAATACATTCACGGGAGACCCAGAGTTATCTCCATAAGACCGGGAATGCCTTGGTCTTGCGGAAGTAACTCGGGGGTCCCCACACACCGGGTTCTACGAGGATGACTACTTGAAGACCTTGCGAGCTAGGCGCGTCCTTCACTCGATTGCTTGTGGGCACGTCAAAGGCCCGACTAAAACTAGAGATCTGACGATCATGCGTACTGCTCCCTTGCAAGCAGTACATGATAACCGAGCCTCCAAAACAATCAAGGTCCACACTCAGTGAGTTAAAATGGAATTCATAACAGTGGGTATGCGACTTGCGTTGGCACCCAAGATCAACGACCAACACGTACATACCCTTATCAACGTCGATCACAAACACACAACATTCGTACATAGTCATAAAGAAAGACATACAACATAATAGTTCAAGTCTACATTGATTACAAAGGGTCGGCCAAATTCACTTAAACACTTAGAGTGGCAATGAAGATAGTAAGATAAACAAAAGTCCAGCAATGGTATGCCCCATAACCCATAGCAATCGACTTGGAGTTAAATGATAGCGCTACTTGTTAGCGTCGCCTAAATCGGCGCTAACGAGTTCCTCGAGCACGAAGTCTTCCTCACCTGAATTTGCAGAACCGGATTGAGTACAATTGTACTCACAAGTATTACACAAATTAAAAGTATTTATGCATAGAAGATATCAAAAAATGGCATTAGTGGCTTAGTTTTGCAGAAAACACAACAATTTTCAACCTACACATACTAGTTTTTCAATTGCCATATCAAAATCAGATTTGAAGTAGAAGTAAAGCATGAAATAAAGTACTACATTGATAAACAAATCAATCAAACAAATATCAAAGTGGTGGCCCACTTTGAAGTACTAAAATGCTTGAACACCCGTTCAAGCCGAATACCAAGTTGTAACCACAAATTTTAATTTAAAGTCTAACCTTAGTGAGTCCTGAATTCAATCGATCGTCCGTAATCATGGACATGGCTATTTGAATAGATTTATCTATGCAGAGGTGTACTACTTTACCCACACGACTCAACTAGCCCGTAAACCACCAGAATTAAGACACTTCCTATGGTGTGTCGGCCGGGGAAATCAAGATTCGGTATTTTTCGGCAAGAAAGTGGTATTGAGCCAGGTCCCCGTTGCGAGATGAACCCCTAACTTAGTACAAACAACCGATAGCGCTTGCTAAGTGGGCTTGAAAGTTATGTTGGATATACCGATGCAATGTAAGTAATGAAAATTGGTGCTCCCATGCACACTATAGAAAATTACATTGGCTCCTACGAACAAATGATCAACACAAATGTCCTCACACCACCTGGGGCCCAACCCAATCAAAACCTTCCCCCTACTTGACCAAGCGACTCCCAACCCGCGTGTGGTAGCACGAGTTTTACTAGAATCAACGACGTCACCAAAGTTCGGAACTTGTTGGTCCGGACAAGTCAACCACATACTCGACCTTGTGCACGAAGGTACCCTCACTAGCAACCACTTGTCCAGACCCAAAACTCTTTTAAAATAACAAAGTTTTACTTAAGAGACAGATATGAAGATCTGGAATAAGAGGAAAATAAGAGAATTTATGTCTCCCATGATTGTCGGGTTATTCCCGACAATCAATCTACCGTATCTAGACTTGCATGACTAAGCAAACCCATAACATATATTTCACACAACCTAACTTAGGCATATAGGTACTGGAATGATTCAAGGACAACCTCAAGAATAGGATATAACTAAGTACACATCACAAAAATAGCGACATAATAAAATTAGCATGCAAGCAATTATCATTACACTAAGTAATCAAAAACTAGGATCAATATGATGCAAAAAGAAAGTTCAAATGATGCTTGCCTTACTGGAACTTGAGTTGTTCGCTCTCGGTGGCGTAAGAGTCAATGTCAATAGCTTCGGAATCTAAAGAATAAAGATATCGATAAACAGTGAAATACCACAAAATCAAATTGCTCAAAAATACATGATTTTTCTACAGCACTAAGTCATGATTTTATATGATTTTAATTGCAAAAATTATTTCATTTGGATTTAGTATGTGAAAGTTATGGTAGTTTGAATTTGATTGGTGGAAAATTCAAATTAATTCCAATCGATTCTTGTTCACCGAATTTAATTATTTGGCCAAACTTTACAGAGTAATGATGTGTACAAGGATTACATAGATAAATATAGGATATTAATATAAGACCAAAATAATTTGGTTAATCTCATTTTGAGTTTTTATGAATTAGTTATCAATTTTCTAAATTAATAGCATTTTCTAGTTCAAAAATAGCTCGAGTTTTGGATCACTTTCCAAAACTATATTTTCAGGAATGTAGACAGGTTTGAAACCTATTTTAAAAATAAGTTCACTTAAAATGAAAATTATCAAAAGTGGTTTCACTGAATTTAGAGTTAAGATGATTTAGTTATGCATTTTTAAGTTAAATGTAATTTTTAGTGTGCAAATAAATCATTTTCGGATTTTCTAAAGCTTTTATTCCATTTCTTAT
The DNA here is from genome assembly GCA_036346255.1 of Ampelocalamus luodianensis. Lineage (NCBI taxonomy): Eukaryota > Viridiplantae > Streptophyta > Magnoliopsida > Poales > Poaceae > Ampelocalamus > Ampelocalamus luodianensis. The sequence goes on from CM070636.1 coordinate 34,341,233, forward strand.
TGAGCTACGTGCTAGCCATCATCATTGCCGTGGGCTCTGTGAATATACGTTTCTCAATTTTCTTCTAAATTAAACCATAGACATGTGGGGCTTGTCAGTGGTCAAAACGACTGTGGTCGTGGTCATAGTGACAACGTGGTTGTAGCGGCTGCGTTGTCGTAACGACTGAGTGGTCATAGCGGGCAGTGGTCGTAGCGAGCATTGGTCGTAGCGAGCAGTGGTCGTAGCGGCTGAGTGGTCGTAGCGATTGAGTGCTCGTAGCGACGCAGTGGTCGTAATGGGTAGTGGTCATTGCGATCAGTGGTCATAGCGACTGAGTGGTCGTAGCTAGCAGTGGTCATAGCTACAGTGTCGGTCCGCGTACGTCAACGGGAGTTCTTGTCCCACGCGACTGCCCATCGGCTCGTCGGCGCTACACGCCACGGCGGAGCCGGCCCAGACTTGGGATAGTTGCGTAATAGTAGTGCGCACCTAAAGCAAGTGGTAGCGACAGCTAAGATGGTCCGTACCGGCGGCTAACCGGAGAGGGGCGGCACTACAACTACGACAAACACACATGCAGCAATAGAGCTCCGCAGCGTCCAAGATAGTAGGTGCCCGAGCTTCTAGGGACTACTAGGAGGCTACATGAGCAAAGAAGATGCTCGGGAAGCTTGGAGCAACTTCGGAGATGTACCGTCGAAGAAGATGGCGGTGGTGGTGCGGTTCAATGGGAGAGAAGACCTTGAGCAAAACAAAGATGAGTGGGTGGTCGGAGCAGCTTAAGGATCATATGAGGATGTTATAGGAGCAAGGAATCAACAAAGCTTTACCGGCCGGAGCTGGAGATGAAGAATAGGGTTCTTCGGTTGACAAAGAGAATCTCCTCAAATCCACGAAATCCTATCATGCAAATGACAAAATTGATTGAGGGGTTTTGCTTCTCATACCCAAAGGCACGATATGATGAGAATCGGGTATGTGGTAGTCTTGTCCGGATCATCAATGACCGAACTTTGTGCCTTCGTTAATCCAAGTACTACTCGTACTTCCACATGCGCTGTATGGGCACCACTTGGTTAAGTAAGGGGAAGATCTTATTGAGTTGGATCACAGGTGGTGTGAGGACATGTGTTTGTAGGGCTTGGATTGCAATTTAATATGTGGAAATGAGCATAGCTCTAATTTCTAATAATTGGATTGGCAGGTTCTATCAGAAACTTGTACAAAATGGGATCAGGTCTCGCATGGGTGATTCAACTCAATAAGATGTTCTTGCTGAAAAATACCAAATCTTGATTTCCTCGGCCGGCATACCAAAGGAGGTGTGATATTATCCGGAGGCTTACAGGCTAATCAAGTCATGTGGGTAAAGATGTACACCCCTGCAGGGATAAAACTATTTGAATAGCCGTGTCCATGGTTACAGAAGATCACTTGGGTTCGAGACAACATTTGTTAGATTTTCAAACTAAAATTGACATGGTTACAACTAGGTATCGACATGACAGGTATGTCATGCTTTCTAGTTTATCAAAGTGGGCATCCTTTGTGGTATTGTTTGATTTATGTTTATATCTATGTCATTTAATTCTTTTGTCAAAATTTTGTTCAACAAATGGCATTTACAAATTAGTTTGTGTAGGATGAAAACTTGTGCATTTTATGCAAAACTTAAGCCATTATAGCCTCTCCTTTGGTCAACCTTTAGCATATATAATTTCCCTCTCCTTTGGATAGGCTCTATCAGACAATTTTTTTTATTAGTTTGTATAAAATTTGCGAGTACCTTTTGTACTCAATCAAATTGTGTACTTGTTTCAGGTAAGAATGTCGCACAAATCGGTTTTAACTATCGCACCAGTTTTGGACAATAGCGGCAGATGCAACAGCTTAAACTCCAATTGGTTGCTTGTTGTTATGAGCATACCAATCTGGGTATTTACCTTTATCTCTACGTTTTATTCCGCTGCACTTTATTGCCTTATGTTTAGTTTTGGCCAGTTTTTGGCTAATCGGCTATTTTATTCAAAATTGGCCATAAGGTCCTATTTGTTGAGATTGAAATAATAATGCTTCTAATATTTTCGCGTTTGGACTATGGTTGTGATCCATGTTGCGTTGGATATGTGCATATTAGCCACTGATCCTTGGGAGCTAACATGAGATGCATATATGGGGCTTGAAATTGTTTTCGTCTTTGGTTAAGGATTGTGTCTTCTGTGCAATCACTTGACTTGAAATGGATACAATTTCAGGGTCCCCACATTCTTCACCTCAATAGCTATAGAAGCTATAAAGATCAAAGACACAAAATACAACGAAGTCTTGCATTGAACCCAACAAAACCCAGAGGCAAATGCCCTACGGCGGTTTGTGATGAAGGTTAGCGGACTTGACCTCTTGGATGAGCAGTCGACTACTAGCTACGGGAACAACGATCGCGAATATCACAAATCGACCTAACTTTATACTCCACGATCCAAATCCCTAAAATTTCAACTATAGCTCATCAACAAGGTCAAGAACCTATTCTAATTGTGATCGGAACGACCGAAGCCAAGAATGCACGGATTTCATGGATGAGATCAAGAAGACACAAGAACAGAGAAAATTCAATGTTGACCTTAGATCTATTCCCACACATCCTAGCAAACAAGATCACAGTAAAAACCTAAGCAAAAACGCGGCCCCTGCCATTTCGTGGCCGCTGCAAGCCTGGTGGGTCGATCGGTAGCACACCATAGCACAGCAGCTGATGCTAGCATCCACATCGTCCCTCGAGAATAATATGTAGCTTGATCGATCGAGCAACCGCGTTGATGAAGGGATCACATGATCGCCTATAAATATGTGCGGAACATGTCAAACGTCGAAAAGTCCAACCCCAGTGCGGTGCTGCGTCGACTATAAATATGCATCTCAGCGAGCAATAGATAACATAGCTCCATCTGCAACAGAGTTAGCACTGCACCACCAGTAGCCCAGCCTAGTTAATTAGCTGCGCATCTTCCCGGTCGAAGGCATGCGCATGGCCGCTTCCTCTTGCTCCCCTTCAGCTGCGTCTGCGTGCTGCCTCCTGCTGCTCACACTACTGAGCCATGCGGCAGCTCATGGAGACGGCCTGAGCTCGACGTTCTACGACGAGTCGTGCCCCAGCGCGTACGACGTCGTGCGGCGCGTCATCCAGGACGCACGCGTCGCCGACCCGCGCATCCCGGCCAGCCTCATCCGCCTCCACTTCCACGACTGCTTCGTCAACGTGAGCACCGATCGATCTCTCGAAGCTACGTTACGTACGTGCATAAATAACGCATCACATCATCTCATATGCAATGCAATGCGCGGTTCTTCATCAGGGTTGCGACGGCTCGCTTCTGCTGGACGACGACCTCCCGGCAAGCATCGAGAGCGAGAAGCACGCCCCCGCCAACGACAACTCCGCGCGTGGCTTCCCGGTGGTCGACGACATCAAGTGCGCGCTGGAGAAGGCGTGCCCTGGCATCGTCTCCTGCGCCGACATCCTCGCCCTCGCAGCCGAGATCTCCGTCGAGCTGGTAAGTTTAGGACTTTGTTCTGAACCGCCCAGATCTATCATGAACGAGGCCAAGACCTGAATAATTCTTAACCGCATGCAGGCGGGAGGGCCGTACTGGAGGGTGCTCCTCGGCCGGCGCGACGGCACGACGACCAACATCGAGAGCGCCAACAACCTCCCAAGCTTCGACGACCCTCTCGAGACGCTTCAGGAGAAGTTCAAAAACGTCGGCCTTTACGACACTGACCTCGTCGCCCTCCAAGGTAGTCTACTCTACCCTACAACTGCGATGACAAACTCAATTCAGCTAAATCATCTCGCGTACAATTCGAACCTGAGAAAATTCTAAACATTAATAGTGTGTGTACATGTAAAGCGTAAACTAATTTTCTGGATGCATGCATGCAGGGGCGCACACTTTTGGGCGGGTGCAGTGTCAGTTCACGCGGGAGAACTGCACGGCGGGGCAGGCCGAGGAGACGCTGGAGAACCTCGACCCGGTAACCCCCGACGTGTTCGACAACAAGTACTACGGCAACCTCCTGCGCGGCCGCGCCCAGCTCCCGTCCGACCAGGTCATGCTGTCCGACCACGTCGCGGCGGCGACCACCGCTCCCATTGTTCGCCGGTTCGCGAGCAGCCAGAAGGACTTCTTCGGGAACTTCGCGGCGTCGATGATCAAGATGGGGAACATAAGCCCGTTGACGGGGAGGGATGGAGAGATCAGGAACAACTGCCGGAGGGTCAACAACAAAGGCTACTGAAGAATTAATGCCATTTAAATTGATGATCATATAATTTGATTGTTTTTTGTTTTTGGCCAATTGTGCCGAACGCTTGCATAAATCATTCTTTCGATTCTATTTCTCATCAATTGTAATTGTAAAGTGTTCCACCCCTTTTTTGGAAAGCAAATGTAAATGCAGTTCTTGCACATGATCGTCCGCTTCACACTACTACAGAACAGACTTTTGGTCCCGGGCCTAAAGGGCCTCTAGTCCCGGTTATAGAGCCGGGACTAGGAAATCGGGACTAAATGTCTCACCTTTAGTCCCGGGTCCCAAGCCCGGGACTAATGTCGACAACTAGTCGGTTGGTAATACCAACCGGGACTAAAATCCGCTTGAGGCAGCCACGGGCTGGCCCTTTTAATCCCGGTTGGTATTACCAACCGGGACTAAAGGTGTTTTTTTTTTCTTTTTTGTTTCCATTTCAATTCATTATTGATTTTGGTTTTACAATTACATTAGGTTTTCAAATGCGTATTCTTCGCTGCTAATATATGTATCTGTGCACATATAATTTAGTTTGGAACATTATTACACACAAATAAAGTATGAAACTATATATATTATGGAGCTATATATATGTATAATATATATATATGCACAAAAAATTTACAAAATTATTCATGCATCCTTGGTATTTACAACACAAATGTTGTCCTCCACTTAAATGTCATACAAATGTTCGTCCTGGTTTGGCTTCAATGGTTCATCTGGGTTAAAGTAGAACTCGGTGCCGGGCTTGAGGACATGCTCATTAAGAAATCCTGCGATTGTCTCTTGAATTCCTTTGAGGCGGTCCATATCCAACACTGTTCCTTCAACCATATCTCCTTCAATTTGCATTAAGCGAAAGAAGTATTAATATACATAAGATTTATTTAATAGCAACAAATAAATAAAATGGATTTATTATATATACTTATTACGTGCTTTCTGCATCTGTAGATGGGTTCTTTTGCATACACCATGAGGAACTCATAAACGTAGTATCCACACAAATTGTTGCACGGTGGTGCCGTAGAATCCACTGCATGCGATATAAAAGATTACTCGTCATCCCGCGCGTGAGTGAAGCATGATAAGGTAAAGACGCGGGAGCTAGTACAACTTACATCCGATCGGTGTGGATCGGAAGTGGCGCTTTCGATCCGGACGGTGTAGCTGAACGAACCAAGCCCAAACCACGCCCAATAATTGGATCGTTAATTAACTATTGCGAGTTAAAGAGCAGGAATAAATATTTAAAGATCGAAGTTACCTGGATAATGTCTATCATATCTTGGTAATGTTCTGCGGTTTTCTCAACGAGTCATAGATTAGCAAATGACCATCGGAGAGATCGAAGACAATCGGTATCGATGAAAAATGCATTTGTTTATAGAGTCAACATATATATCTTTATGTTGGATTGAGTAAGTAAAGTAAAATGTGCACACGATAACAACACTCACCCAAAGTTGTAGGGAAGAGTATAAATCTTTTGTTCTTTTGGTTGATCAAGAACCTCCGAAAATTCCTCTCCATTTGAGGTCTCCATTGATCGTGGGAGTGTTTGGGTCCTTGAATACGATATATGGATCAACGAAACCAATGTTCTTGTCATTTCTACGTGTGAGGTCTCTCATCATGTCTCTGCATATGTATAGACATGCTAGCTAGTGTGAGGATAATTACTTATACATATACATATGCTAGAGTGAGATTATTAAAAGAAAGAATCACGTCTGACAAAAGCGGTGATGAGAGATTTGTCTAGAGCGTCCATGTGGCATAGCTGGTGTAACTCATTAAATCGAACCATTATAATGTCATCGCCACGGAAGTAATGATGGTTTATAATTTTGACGCAAATAAAGTCATCCGCTTTTACTGCGACATGCGCCATGTACCACTTGTTTAACAAGTACATTTGCGTCTGAAGTTCCATGAGCTTCTCGGGTTGTATAGACTCTTGCCATATACATATTCCTTCTTCCAATGATCAACTTCGGAGCACTTTCGATGTGTGCTCTGCGAGCATTTGGGAAATGCTTAGACCGGTTTTCGCGAAAAATTCATCAAGTTGATCCAAATGCACGTTTCGGATATCTGTTCTAGCACGTTAGTGTTTGAACCATATTCATTCCCAATAACTAGTGGGGGCGATTGATTGCGTGATTGTTCCCGGTGTGCAACACCCTTCCGTGCTCTCTTCTCTTTCTTCTTCGCCTCCTCAATTGACTTGGTGAGAGTGCGGTCATAGTCCGATAGTGGCGAATCCTTACGAGCATGACGTAACTTTTACGTGGCGTCCACCCTTTGCCTTAGAACTTCGGGCGTGCGAAGAAGTACGGCTTCTCGTGGTTTCGCCGCTTCACTTTTAGCCTTGACTTTCGCGAGAAACCGTCCACATCTGTTTTCATCAAGCATCTATTTCCTCGCGATCTTCTCATAGGAAAGTTTCGTCGTCTTAGAAATAGCTGGTGTTCTCCCCGAGGCTTTCTTCTTGGGCGGTGGGGCGGCGCTGCGTTGTGGTGGGCCTCTTCTTTGGCGAGGGCGGCCGGTGTCGGCGTTGGAGCCCGCCGTGGAGGCGATGGGGCGGTGGCGGCGTTGGAGCCCGCCGTGGAGGCGTCGATGGGCGGTGTCGGCGTTGGAGCCCGCCGTGGAGGCGATGGAGCGGCGGTGTCGGCGTTGGAGCCCGCCGTGGAGGCGATGGGGCGATGGCGGCGTTGGAGCCGCCGTGGGGCGATGGGCGACGGTGGCGTTGGAGCCCGCCGTGGAGGCGATGGGGCGGTGGCGGCATTGGATCCGTCGTGGAGAGATGGGGCGGTGGGGATGCGGCCGTGTCTTCCACTTCATTGTCATCGCCCGCAACACCGTGACCGGTGGTGAATGGATAATTGGACTTAGGTTGGGGAGGTTCTGCTGTGAAAACAACGTGGTATGAGTAAACCGTTATTTAAGCCAATACATAATTAGTGAAAAATGTTTCGTTCACTTTCATCCGCACCTAGGGTTAGGTTGTTGAGGAGGAGGAGGTGGCGCCCGGGAATAATGATATAGCGCTTGCGCCAACATATGAATGTCTTCTCCGCTTCTCCTAAAGTCTTCTCCCATCACCTCCTTCAATGTCAAGACGCACATTGCTATAACCTTTCACAACTCTATCCACCGATCGCTAGCATATCCAGAGGTATTAATGCCCCATGGCATCTTGGTGTCTTCGTAGGGTCGATCGAGATACAACACCGATAGCCACCATGACGGTGGCATTCCCCTCTGAATGTGCAGCTCACATGTCGTGAGAGGATCGGTGATGTCATCCACGGGAAGCGCAGCCTGCGTCATCTTGAATCACCGCACCTCTGTGGAAGCGCAAGCGCTTTTCAAGCGATGAGGGGCTGATGTTGACTCCGCTCGATGCGGTTTGCCTTTGGATGGAACTTCTTGCTATCTGCACTTGCCTTTTGATTTCCTCATTCATTTTGGCTTCAAGTGCTTTTTCTTGCTGTACTGCTTCACGAGCCACTTCCCGTGACTCAAGAACCATTTCCTCCATCCTGCGCATCCGCTCTGCCTCCTCGTCCTTCTTTCTCTGGCGGCTTCTATAGGTGGCTTTGTCTTTAGGGAAGGCATGCTCCCACGACACCTCCCCATAGCCTCTTGTTCGCCCACCGTGTTCGGTACTCTCGGGCGTATGTCGGCTCATCCTTATCTCTGTTGGTTGCCACTGCCACTCTCACCAAGCCTCGAGCATAAGCAAATCTTTCTGCTGCTCTTTGGAGTTTTGCGCCATACACTATCTTTCCGGTCTCTAGGTCCAGGCTTCCCCCATGACCGAAAAACCAATACTTGGCGCGCTCAGGCCAGTTGATTGATTCTGTTCGATCCTTGGTAAGAATCTCTCGTTCCATTCTTTCCCACTTAGGAATGGCACTCCAGCCACCACGATCCCAAGTGATGGTGGTATTGCTTTGTCGGGCATTCTGTTGGTTCCTTCTCACCCGTGCCTCACCCTCTTCCGATGTCTTGAACTGCACAAACTCATCCCAAAACGGCCTCAACTTGCGTAGGCCTTAGTGTTGAAATCGCGTCGAGTTCTTCTTGATAAATGTGTTGTACAATTTCTTCTTCCAACACCGGAATGTGTGGCCATCTTCTTCATAGCCAGTTCCTAACTCTCTCCTTCAAAGCTTCATCTTACAGATCGAGCGAAATGTTGAAGGACATCTTGCCAAACTAGTGCCTTGTCACGATCGGAGACAAAACTAATATGAGAGCCTCTTTCTTTGCTTCCATTCACGAGCATTGATCGATCCTGTCCCTTACAAGGCACCCACAGTGGTGACAAATTTCGTGCATGTGGTCCAAGTACTTTGCTGTATCCTCCTCGAATTCGAGAGAATGAACCGACCCTCCAACGGCTTCTTGGGCCTCGTGACATTTCTACTCTTCCCCGTTGTTGTCGTCGATCCAGAGGGCTACGAATGTAGAAACACAAAGATTGTAGATACATAAGAGATTGTAGATACATAAGAGATTGTAGATAGACCTCATCTTCATAATCGGCAAAGTACTGACTCCCGTCATCTACTTCTTGATTGTTGTCATCACCTTCGACTTGGGCACCTTGTAAGGCGCCATTGTTGATAATATCCATGATGGCATCGTCCATGTTGTCATTCGGGTCGGCCATTTCTGCAAATATATCGGCGTAATATAAAACTTATCATTCAGTAATATAAAATTGTTCTTCTGAAAGGGAAGCACATATCCACACGCTGCAGTAAATGTGAAAACGGGGAAACCTTTACGGGCTTTGTTTTTTGTGACGGACCGCAAAGAACGTCAGGGATTTCTATTTTTTCTGCGAGTACCCATCGATCATTCTTATGCTTGTGAAGTAGGTAGAGCTAGGTAGTCCTTTGTGGCGGCAGCAGCAGTAGGCAGATACGCCGTGTTGTTTGCAAATTAATCAAGAATGAACTCTTTCCGTCTCTATACTCCACTGCTATTTTTTTTATTGTTAATCGGATTATAATTCCCTCCATTGCTAGCTTTGCTATATATATCCATATCTCATCTTTGGATGCCATTTATTGGCCGCTAATTCTCTTGTACCAATTAATCGGCTGCTAATTAAGATATCATGGATTGGGCCGACCTTAAGCTGGCCGCCTAGATGCTGGGCCTCCACAAAAGAGGCCATAGGCCCATCTATAGATTCGAAGAGACTTAGTTCATTACTACTAGTTCTAGCTAGACTTTGTGGCGGCAGCAGCAGTAGGCAGATTTGCCGTGTTGTTTGCAGTAGGATTTTTGGCCGACGTGATGTGCTAGTTCGGCTGTGACTTGTTGCTATGTGTTGCGGCTATACAATACAGACTAGAAACCCACGCGTGCGGAGTTGAAAACATGCGACTGTGATCAGGACAAACAGATGCGATTATGTCGAGGATAAAGCAAATTCTATAAAAAAAAGTGTTTACTGAAGAGAGCAAGTTGTCTCAAATCAAATAACAATATCAGTCATTTAGGTTTAAGTTCTTATGAAACCGCTAAACATTATTCCTATATTTCTTACAGAGTAAAATCACTATTACTCCGGATCTTAGCCCCACAAGACTATCTTTGTTACAAAAATTTGGTGCTTTCCCAACGATAAACAAACCTCAAACCACTGGAAGCAATGTAGACTTAAGAGTTTAGGCGTAGTGAGCCGGCGAGAGGAGCGCGCGGCGACGCGAAGAGACGACGCCGGCGCGAGGAGAGGGCGGGTCGCGGCGGAGAAGACGGCGGGAGCACGCGCCGCGGACGGCGCGAGGTCGGCAGAGCGGCCGCGCGCAGGAGACAGCGAGGGAGAGGCGCGCGAGAGAGCGGCGAGAGAGAGCGCGCGATGGGAAGTGGAGGAAGAATGGAAGACGAAGCTGTTGCTTAGTACTTGGGGACCTTTAGTCGGGCGGTTTTACCAACGGGACTAAAGACCTTTAGTCCCGGGTGGTATCGGACCGGGACTAAAGGCTGTACCTTTAGTCCCGGGTGGTTCCACGGCCGGGACTAAAGGTGAATTTTGCGAGGACATATTTTCGAGAGAACCTTTAGTCCCGTGGTGCCACGGCCCGGGACTAAAGGTGAATTTTGCGCGGGGACATATTTTCCAGAGAACCTTTAGTCCCGGGCTGTGTTAGAAACCGGGACTAAAGGTCCCCACTATTCAATTACCGCCACAGAGAACCTTTAGTCCCGGGCTGTGTTAGCAACCGGGACTAAAGGTCCCCACTATTCAGTTCCCGCCACTATTTTCCAGAGAACCTTTAGTCCCGGGCTGGGTTTTGTATTAAGTTTATTTGTATAAATATGCTAATTCTTGTTAAATGCATAATAAATTAAATATTAGGCATAAATTTTTTAAAAAATAATAGTTTCCATTTTTTCCTTTGCATAGTAGTTGCACTTTACCATTTCCTGACATTATATGAGTTTACCCCCCTTATGTTTGCAGATCATACCAAAAAATTTGCTTGCGTTTTGGAGACAAGATCCCGGAAAGATAAAATTGAAAGCATGTAATGGAAGCATTTGCACTGATTGTAGTCACGGATATCCGAATAAGTTAGTCCTCAAGCGAGGTTGGGAGGCATTTGTCGGCACTAATGATATAAGGTGTGTGACTTCCTCGTATTCAATACAATGGAAACTTTCAGTTTGAGGTTTTAATCTTCGATCCAAGTTCTTGTGTAAAGAATCATCAAATGTTCTTGAGAACATTTGCGATCATGTCCCAGAAAGCACGAGATCTTATTGACATTTCAAACGACTTTTATAGTGACCACAAGTCGGGAAGTGAAGAGCCAACTATAAACAAAATGAAGGGCTCAAACCACAAGTGGGAATTTCATTTGAAGGCATAAATACTTGCTAAAAATTTCAAGTCATTTTACACGATGGAGAAGACATGCTTCACAGAGGTACATGTGTCCTTTTATCGAATAGGAATTTCATTTGAAACGATAAAAACAAGAAAAATATGATAGAAACATCTGAAGTTACAATTATTACATAAAATCTCTAATACACACTATTTATTAAACATCACTATATATCAAGCGGGCACGATGGTGAACTTCTTCTTGACGTATGACCCTTGGTTATGATCATGCCGTAACCATGGAGTGTCCTCGGCATTTAGCAGGATGCTTGGGTCTTTGGTCACACGAAGGGCGGATTCGATCATCCCTTTCATAATCTTCGACATGTCCGACTTGTCCTCAATTCCCACGATGTTTCTTTTCCCTGAAAGAACTATGTGGCGTTTTGGCTCATTGGTTGATTTGTCGTCATTTTTCCTCTCTTGGGTTTTGTAGACATGTCTTTCACATAGAACACCGATTCACATCAGCGACAAGGACGAATGGTTCGTCTTTGTACCCAATATTGTTGAGGTCCACCGTTGTCATTCCATACTCCTTGTCATTTGTTACCCCGCCTCAGGTCATCTTCACCCATTGGCACCGGAACAAAGGGACTTTAAAATTAGGTGCGTAGTCTAGTTCCCAAATCTCCTCTATCGGCCATAATATGTTTGCCTCTTTCCATTTGGGTGCATGGCATCTCTGCGACACCACTGTTTTGGTTCGTGCTCCTTTTATCTTGGGCTCACGATGTAAAATGTATTTCCATTTATCTCGCACCCTTTGTACGTGAGGATGTGCCACGACGGTTGCCTAACTAACAAATACGATTGCTCATCAATATTGTCATCACTCGACATTCTTTTACGCAACCAACCGCTGAAAGTTTCCATGTGATGACGCCTAATCCAAGCTTCATTCTTCCACTGAAACCGATCGTAGGAATTCCTTGTGTACCTCGACATACGGCTCCACCACGGAGGAGTTTTGAAGAAGCTGTAGTGCGCTTTATTGAAATAATCGTCCCCCGTACCGATATATGTTTTATTCCCTAGTGTTCCCTTTCCACTAAGTCTCCCCTCGTGTCGCGATTCAGGAACACCAATCGGGTCAAGGTCGGGAATGAAGTCAACACAGAACTCAATGACCTCCTCTGTCCCGTAGCCCTTGGCGATGCTTCCTTCTGGCCGAGCACGCTGGTGAACATATTTCTTGAGGACTCCATGAACCTCTCAAAGGGAACATGTTGTGTAGGAACACAGGACCGAGAATATTAATCTCCTTGACCAGGTGAACTAGGAGGTGTGTCATGATATTAAAGAAGGATGGAGGGAACACCAACTCAAAGCTGACAAGACATTGAACCACATCATTCTGTAGAGTAGCTAGTTCCATTGGATTGATTGCCTTCTGAGAAATTGCATTGAGGAATGCACATAGCTTCACGGTGGCCAGACGTACATGTGGAGGTAGAATTCCTCTTAAAGCAACGGAAGCAATTGCGTCATAAGCACGTGGCGATCATGGGACTTTAAGTGTAGGAATTTCTTCTCTCGCATTTTTATTATACGCTTTATATTGGAGGAGAATCGGATGGGACCTTGATCTTTGTTTAGGCATTCAAACATGCTTTCCTTCTCTTCTTTGCTAAGAGTGAAGCTAGCGAGTCTTAAGTAATGGCGTCCATCGTCTGTCTTCTCTGGATGCGAGTTGTCTCGTTCTTTCATGTCTTTGCAAGTCCCGTCGTGCTTGAGTGAATCCTTAGACTTTCCATACACATCCATGAATCCTAGCAGTTCACACAAAGATTCTTTGTCGGTGCATCACGTCGATCGCGTTGCGGACCTCTAGGACTTGCCAATAGGGTAGCTCCCAAAATATGGACTTCTTCTTCCACATGGGTGCGTGTCCCTTAGCATCTTTTGGAACAGTTCATTTGCCTTGTCCCTTTCCAAAGACTACTTGCACATCCTTGACCATATCAAGTACATCCTCCCGATTCGGTTGCGAGGCTTGGTTCGGTGGTCCGCCTTACCTTTAAAATGCTTGCCTTTCTTTCTTAGTTGGTGATTCATAGGAAGAAAACGACGATGGCCAAGGTACACGACCTTTCGACATTTTTCAAATATATCTTGTCAATGTCATCAAAGCGATGTGTGCATGCATTGTATCCCTTGTTTGTCTGTCTCGAAAGATTACTTAGAGCAAAGCAATCATTGATTATTACGAACAACAATGCTCGCAGTCGAAGTGTTCTGTTTGTACTCATCCCACACACGTACACTGGTTTGCTCCATAAAAGCAGGAGTTCCTCAACTAATGGCCTCGGTGTAGACATCGATGTCGTTGCCGGGTTGCCTCGGGCCTTGGATGAGCACCGGCATCATAATGAACTTCCGCTTCATGCATAACCATGGAGGAAGGTTGTAGATACATAGAGTAACAGGCCAAGTGCTATGACTAGTGCTCGGTCCCCAAAAGGATTCATACCATCCGTATTTAAAGCGAACCTTAGGTTTCTTGCGTCATCTGCAAACTCAGGAATTCTCTCTATTGCTCTCCACCGGGACCCATCAGCGGGTGTCTCAACATGTTGTCTACCTTACGGTCTTCTTTGTGCCATCGCAACAACTTTGCATGGTCCTTGTTTACGAGCAGACGTTTGAGCGTGGTATTATAGGAGCATACCACATAACCTTGGCGGGATTTTCTTCTGGGGCGTTCTTCGCCTCAACATCGCCGGGTCATCTCGCTTGATCTTATATCGCGACGCTTTGCATACGGGGCATTCATCCAAATTCGTAGTCCTTGCCATGATACGGATGCGATCATTACGACATGCATGTATCTTCTGGATTTCTAATCCCAAAGGCGACGACTGTTTTGCCGTGCGTAGTGGCGGGCAATTCGTTAGGCTTGAAGCATCTTTTTTGGATCTTGATAATTGCCCAAATGCCTTGTCGGATACACCATTCATGCCTTCCATTGTAGCAACTCGGTGTTGTACCCAACTTTTTGCCCATCTTCGCGGACGGGTATAGTAATTTCTTGTGATCGTCTAGCATGCGGTCAAACTTAGCCTTCTCCTTTTCACTTTACGCAATCTCTTTGTGCATCACGAATGACATCACCAAGAGCATCATCTTGTGAGTGTGTCTTACGCCCCTCGCCTCTTCTTGATTTAGCCCATTGCGGTATCATCAAGTCACCGTATTGAACAATAATGTCGTCGGGGTCCAATTGTTCTTCTTCACCTTCTTCCATTATAACCCGGTTTCTCGTGCTTGGTCCAACAAATATAGTTTGGCATGAAACCCGACTTCAACAAGTGTGAGTGAAGACTCCTTGAGCTAGAATATTCCTTCAAATTCTTACAGGGCACATGGACAACACATGAAACCATCCCGCTTGTTTGCCTCGGCCACTCTTAAGAAATAATGCACACCATCAATGAACTCTTTGGGCGCGATCGGCATTGTACATCCAATGGCGTGTCATCGTCGCATTATATGACATATCACATAATTAAATTTCTCATTTTTGTAAACAAATGAAATTAAAAATACACCAAAATTCTCTATTTCTCTAATGAACTAATTGAGTAACATGCCATGGAACACCATCATGTGTCATGGCAAAACAATTTTCAGAATTTTGGATCATTAATTTAGCCTACAAAATTCATGGAATAATAATTAAATAAATAAGCATAAAATAGGTATAAATTCAACTTTGTCCAAATAGCCTCAAAATTTTTATATGGACTGTTCACAGTGTAACTTAGTGGAAAAACAAATTTCATGATTTTTGAAATTTATTGTGGCCTACAAAAATCATGAAAGTTCCATTTATGAATTAATTGGCAATTTTATAACATATAAAAATTATTCAAATTTCACATTTCATATTTTTCATAGATAGTATACATGTCAGAGAGCATACACAAAAACTTTCAGAATTTTTGGAGCTCTAGATTTAATTATACAAAAATCACAAATCTCTGTACTATTCAAAAATCAAAAATAAAAGAAAAATGGACGGCAGTGCGGTAGATGTCAAATGGACGGCAGGGTTAGCATCAGGAGCTTACGCGAACACGCCGGTGAATACGGTTGAGTGAATGAACGGCTCGGCGGTGGTGACAAGCAGCGGCGTGTCCGGCGGCGACCACGGCGTTCCGGCTCTGTGACGAACGCCAAACAGGAGTTTAAATAGAAGGACATTTAGTCCGGTTGGTGTTACCAACCGGGACTAAATGTCAACCTTTAGTCCAGGTTGGTACTACAATCCGGGACTAAAGATTTAGTCGGTTGTAGTACCAACCGGGACTAAAGGTTGACATTTAGTCGGTTGGTAACACCAACCGACTAAAGTCCCCTCTGCAAAGCTCGCTACGAGCCGTTGGGCGGGGACTTTTAGTCGGTTGGTGTTACCAACCGGGACTAAAGATATTTTGGTCCCGGACGCAATTTTCTCGAGACTATTGCCCATTTGGCAGTTCGACCAAAGGTCTGTTCTGTAGTAGTGTCAAGAAAAATAAATTTACATTTTTCCTGCCAAAAGATGGCTTCTAGTTTACTACCATGTATGTATGCATCGTCCAAGTACATTGTCTACCTTCCTCATCATCCTAAGATGACTCAAATCTTTCGAATACATAGAACTATTCTATGTTATTTTGTTATATCGAAACATCTTTTTGTAAATAGATCAATATGTGTGTCTACTGTTTCGGCTGACGTGCCGAAAACGAATGGCTTCTTTTGACCAATTGCGATGCATGCTTGTATAAATCATTCTTTAATCAGTTGTAATTGTGATTGTAAAGTTTTCCCCTTTTCCTTTTATGGAAAGCAAATTTGAATATATGTTATTCTTGCACCACATGAATGCCCACTTCAAGAAAAAGATCGCCAGTTTACCACCATATATGTATGTGTGTATGTATGCACAGTTTTTATTTAAAAATTGGTATTTGACGAAAATATTCAAAATATACATTAGTTTGTAGGTTGAAGTAAGAGCATATCTGTCAAACCATACATTTCAAACAAACTGAACATCGAAAATTGTTTCTTATGAGTTGACATGCATATATATTTCGAGCTAGTTACGCACACGATGGCTGACGAGGTCACATATATCCGCTTATGCATACATCGACAATTCACGGAAGACTAGCTATCGTGACGTGTTTTCTCCGTTGAATATTTGTATCAGTGGCGATGGCTGCTGCAGTTTCGTGTACGTGGTTTCGCGATGAACTAACGAATTAATGAGGTAGTATTTTTTTTAGACTGATTTTCCATGGATCTCTGTCTAATTCTACGATGATTCACTCTTTCGGAATACTTGGAACTATTCTATGTTATTTTGTTATATCGAAACATCTTTTTGTAAATAGATCTATATGAATGTCTACTGTTTCGGCTGATGTTCTGAAAACCCTCCTCGAATATATACGCTAGGAGTCACGGATTGAAATCTTGGTTTTGACTTTTACGAAAATTTTACAACCTGTCTGCTTAGCTAAAACAGGTCAGTTTTTCATCTTTAAAATATCAAATTTGACATTTTCAATTTCGATGTTTGGATGCATATTTAATTTTAAAACTTAAAACAGATTTTGGAAAACATAGGTACAATATGGTCACAGGAGACTTGCTTTCATCGGAGGTTGAGGTTAATGCGTCCGGTTGATCCAAACTTGCTTCGGCAACGTCGGATTTTATACACGCGAAACGAGACAAAATAAATACAATAAATCAAAATAAAATCCAAAAAATATTAAATCAGTACCGAAAGAAACATATTGAATTTAGATGAATTTCAAAATAAGAATCGACAGAATCGGAGTTCGTATGAAGGAGAACGAACATCCAGAAGATTTGCCAAAAACTAAATTGCTGAAATTGACGGATAGGACTATTCCTGAAATTTTACTGGTTCTGATATTTTATGGGGCAAAGAAATTGTGTGAATGACATTTGGTCCCACTTGCTTGTGAATCAACAGAGAAGAAATGAGATGAAAGAAAGAGCCAATGGCCCCAACATGTCATAGAGAGAAGCAAGAAACAAACAGAGAGCACACAACAGAGAAGAAGAAGCAGAGGAGTTCGGGGCCAGGGGAAGCGGCGGCACGGGGCGGCCGGCCAATGGTGAAAATGGGACCCCGCAGGGATGGCAGTCCCACGGGTGGCAACGGCGGCGGCGGTGGTAGTGCGATGTAACATCCCAAAATTGGGATTATTTTCAAAATTGTGAAATTATGAACTTTTTAAAACTTTTTATGGATCTTTGTTGACAATTTCTTGTCTGATTTTTATTGTAAGACTTTTGTCTAATAAAAAAATTAAGAATCAAATTCTAGAAATACAAAACCAAATAAGGATCAAAATGAATTGAAACAAAATATGATAAACCAAAATCCAAACATAGTATAATGATTCTGTAAACAAAGTGGGAAATATTTAAAACATGTTTTTACAAACTTTTCTCAAATATAATATAACAATACATACAAACTGGAACTTAATAGAATTTTAAAAAATATCCAGAGCACATAAAATTCTGAAACAATTACATAATAATCTACTCTATGTCAGAAGCCCTCTATAAAATTTTCATAATTTTTAGAGCTATAAATATATGTCAAATCTATCTATATCTATACTAATTGGAGGCTCTCTTAGAAGCCCCCATATTAATCTTAGGAGGTAAAAATGCTAGAAATTCCTATATTTTTTTTTGATAAGGGAGAAAATCCCAGCTTTTGATAGAAAACCACATA
This sequence comes from Ampelocalamus luodianensis, assembly GCA_036346255.1. Taxonomy (NCBI): domain Eukaryota; kingdom Viridiplantae; phylum Streptophyta; class Magnoliopsida; order Poales; family Poaceae; genus Ampelocalamus; species Ampelocalamus luodianensis. The sequence continues at coordinate 34,359,220 of CM070636.1, forward strand.
ACAGAGTTTTATACAAACCAACAAAAACAGGAACAGCTGGGAACGCCAGCTAACCAAGTAAAACAACTACCAAACCAGACCCTAAACACCAACGAAACTAACTTTGATTACAAAAGTCTTTAAACCAATTTTCAACCACCCTCACAAAGCTGTTCATCTGGTCTCTATCCCTTTTTTTGAGCGGGACACTCCAGCGCTGCAAACAAGATAGAAAATTGAAGATCGCTTTCATAGGTTGCTTAGAAAAATGCTTGTCAAAAGCCATTCTGTTCCTACAATTCCAAAGAGTCCAAACCGAAGCTGCAAAACTAAACAGCACAAGATTGTAATCATTAGTTCCCCTATTCTCTAACCAATTCAAGTGAAAATCATCTAAAGAATTTGGTTCCCTCTCCCAACTTAACACCTCCTTCATACAGAGCCAAAAAAATTAGCTAGATAACAAGAGAACATAACATGATTTAGGGTTTCTTCATAACCGCAAAGCACGCACTTATTATCCCCTTTGCAACCCCTTTTCTTGAGATTATCAAGAGTTTGCACTTTATCATAGAAATATAACCAAAGAAAAACTTTGACTTTCAAAGGAAGCTTACTTTTCCAAACTTTTTGTAAATTCTTGCTCATCACCCCCAAAAAAAGCCAAGTGCCTATACAAAGACTTTACAGTGAACCTACCTGACTTCTCCAAAGCCCAAATTACACTATCACTATCATTAGTAAGCTCCACCACCGAAAGATAAGATTGAAGATCCTCCCACTGTGTAATTTCCTCCACCCCAAAACTTCTCTTAAAATTAATATTCCAGACCCCTTCCACCAGACCTTTATTAACCCGTAGATCAGGCATCTGACAAATGGCAAAGAGATTATCATACTTGATTTTAAAAGGGCAATCACCCAGCCAAACATCATCCCAAAAAGACACATTATCACGTCCCTCTGCCTGGAAAACAACACCTTGATAAAACAAAATGTTAACCTTCTGAATACTTTTCCAAAACTGTGAACCATTGTGCCTTTTAGCATCTCGAAAACCCCTCCTAGGAAAGTATTTAGCTTTGATAATTCTAAACCAAAGTTCATCATTAGCCAAATGAATTTTTCAAATTCATTTAGCCAAAAGACAATCGTTCATCAATCTTGTGTTGATAACACCTAAACCGCCAAAATCTTTTGGCCTGCAAAGCGCCCCCAACTCATCATATGGTACTTGAACTTATCACTAGCCCCTCTCCAAAAGAATCTAGCTCTAAGAGTATCCAATTTCTTATGCACCTCCTCATTAAGTCTGTAGAAACCCATAGTGCACATAGGCAAACTACTTAAACAACTATTAACCAGAACTAGTCTACCCCCGGAAGACATAAGCCTGTTTCTCCAATTGTTCAGTCTCTTATTCAACTTGGTAAACACATTAACAACGGCTTTCACCCCAATATGTCTGTCTCCTACCAAGATCCCCAAATAAGTCATAGGAAGCTGAGCCAATTTGCAGTCCAAAATGTTTGCCACTGTGTTTGCTTCCGTCTGATCCACTCTTAACACATAAACCTCACTTTTATGATAATTGATCTTTATACCAGACATCCATTCAAAACAATAAAGCAAAAACTTTATATGAAGAAGATAAGTATCCTCATATTCAACCATAATAACAGTGTCATCAGCATATTGCAGAATCGGCACCCCTCCTGGAATTAAATGAGAGACCACCCCCTTCACCAGGCCTTTGTCCTGAGCAATGCTTATAATTTATGCCAAAGCGTCTGCAGCAAGATTGAAAAGAAGCGGAGAAAGCGGATCCCCTTGTCTCAAACCTCTATACGTTCTAAAGAAAGAACCAACCTCCCCATTAATATTAATACTCACTCTAACCCCCCCCCTCACCGTACTCATAACCAACTTGACCCAACTCTCAGAAAAATCTTTTCTTAACATCACTTCTTCCAAGAAACTCCAATTAATCTTGTCATACACTTTCTCAAAATCAAGCTTCAAAATCACCCCTTTCTTTTTGGAACAGTGCAGCTCATGAACAATTTCATGTAAGACGACCACCCCATCTAAAATATTTGTACCTTTGATAAAAGCAGATTGACTGGTGTTAACAACCTTATCTGCAATCGCCCCCAATCTGTTCGCTAAGAGCTTAGTTAAGATCTTAAAACTGACATTAATTAAACAGATCGGCCTATATTGTTTAATGCTATTGGCCTCCTTGAGCTTAGGAAGTAAAGTGATCACCCCATAATTAAGTCTTTTCAAATCAAGAACCCCATTATGAAAATCTGAAACTATTTCCAAAAAAGGCTTCTTAATCACACCCAAAAACTTTTTATAAAAGAAGGTGGGAAAACCGTTAGGACCGGGAGCCGAGTTATCAGGAAGCTCCTTAATAATCTTCCACACATCATCCTCAGTAAAGCTCTGAAGCAAAAACAAGTTGTCATTGTCCGAAACTTTCAGATTATTACTCCAAACCCCCTTAGCTAAACCCACAACACGATCTTGATCACAACCAAAAAGAGACTTATAAAACCCCTCAATATGATCTCTTATCTCCTCTTTATGTCGTAGGATAGATCCATCATGAACCAAACTAAAAATAAGGTTCTTCCTTCTTCTCCCATTCGCACAAGCATGAAAATAACCAGTGTTTGCATCCCCTTGAGTAATCCAATTCGCTCTGCTCCTTTGTTGCCAATGTTTTTCTTCCACCTCAAAAACTTTTTCCAACTCAACTTCCAACTGATACCTCAGAATCCAATCCGTTTGACTGAGATCTTGCTTATCTGCCCGGTCATCCAGACTTTTAACTTGGTCCAAAATTCTTTTCTTAGTCATCTTATACACCCCATTCAAATTAGCACTCCAACCCCTCAAAAAACTTCTGAGGGAGGCTAAACAACCACTCCACTTATCTAAAGAGTAAAAATTACCCGTCGTTTTGCTTTCGAAGGCCGACCATTTCTCCTGAATGAAGTTACTAAAAATATCTTGGCAGAGCCACTTTTGTTCAAAAAAGAACCTACCTTTCTTAACAAAGTCAATCTCACGAATCCAGCAGACGGGACTATGATCGTAACCCACTCTAACTAGAGATGCGCAACACCAGGAAAGTTAGCCTCCCAGTCCGTGGTAGCGAAAATCCTATCAAGATTCACCATGACTGGACACTTTTGTTTATTAGTCCAAGTGAACTTAGCACCCCCCTCTCTTAATCTCAAGAAGATCATTATCCGAGATAAAGGCATTAAAAAGATCCATCAGATTCCAATTCAGGTTATTATTATTTTTATCACTAGGCTCTCTAATTAAGTTGAAATCCCCACCCATAATAAGAGGCTAAACCGAATGCTTGTACTTTCTGTCTAGCTCCTCGAGAATAACTGGGGAGAGATCATGTTGGGCAGGCCCATACACCACCACCAGCTCCCACCTAAAGTTAGAAATCCTATTCCTGACCCCCATGCTGACGAAAAAACGACCAGAATCGCAATCCTCTATTTCCAGCAGATCTTCTTTAACCCCCAGCAAAATACCACCCAAGTGACCAACAGCAGGAATCCACTGCCAATGAAAAGGTAAATCTCCTACCAAATCCTTAAGATCTCTATCAGAGAAACTATCCCTAAAAGTTTCCTGCACCCCAACCGCATCCAACTTTACAAAGAAAACTAACTCTTTAAGTTGTCTCCTTCTAGCACTTCTCCCTAAACCTCTAATATTCCAAAATAAAATTCTCATGATGTACAAGACTTTGCACCACCACCCCTGTTAACCGCCATATGCTCCTTTGCATTATTTGGTTTAGTACCAAGAACACCCCTTTTGTCACTAACTTTAGCATTCAACACCCCATCCTCTCTCTACTGTTCATTCTTAACCACCAAATCCTCATACGCCTCTTTAGCAGCTTTTTCTTTTTCAGCTCTGGCTAGAGCAGCTCTAGCCACCTCTCGAGCTTGCATGGCCGAAATGATATCAACAACCATTTGAGAATTGTTTCCTAAAGTAATACCACAAGTAGTAGCAACATTCTCTAAATAAGTAGAAGAAACATGATTCAACACATTAAAGGAATTGACAGATTTACCTTTGTCTTCTAAGTTCTGGATGGACTTCAGCTTAGCAGCCTTCTTCTCCATGGAGATACCCTGGTCTTGAATTCTGGAGCTCTTCCTAATCACTTGGACTGGATCTTGAATTTGTTCTTCTTACCTATCTTGTTTTTAGCAGCTACCCAAAGGCCTGCCACCCCCTCAGAGTCCTTCTCCAAGACCGAATTGATCTCCTTGTCATTTCCCAAAAAAACTTTAGCCACTTCCTCTGAAGCAGAGCAATCCTTATCTAAATCACACCACTCTTCTGGAGCATCACTTCGTTTACCCCTTTTAGAATACTGACACACCTTAATCTGTTCTGAACCAGACTTCACAAACTGATCTGAGCTTAATTTCACCTTCTCTGTAGAAATCTGACTCAAAGATCCCCTTCTATCCTTCAAAGGAGTTCGGAGACAAGGCCACAAAGAAGTAGACAGGGATGTAGTACCACATTAATAGGAGAAAAAAGAAAAAGATTAGAAATTCCCACACTAATCCGAGAAAAAGAAAAATGCTAACCATCCATATGGTATGAACAGCTTTTAATTCAGAGTTTGTACTAGAGACTAATTAGTATACGATATGACTTTGGCTTTAAAATACTCCGCTCGCATCGATCATAAGCTACGTACATGTTGCCGTTGCCACATGGGAGGCGTGGCGAGAGGGAATCGTATCCTCCTCCAATGCGGATCGCAACACAGCGAGGCAGCGCGCATGATTGGTTCGGGGCGGGGCGGAGCGGAACGGCAGCCGGGGCGGGTCCGTCCGCGCCCTCTCGGTTTAATCCGATCCTTCAAATTTTTGTTAGATGTCGATCCTTCAATGCTTGGATTGAAAATTTCATTGTAGGGGGCAGTGTGGGGATTAATATTAATGATAGTATTGGGCCTTATTTCCAAACCAAGAAAGGGCTTAGACAGGGGGACCCTTTGTCTCCAATTCTTTTTAATATTGTTGCAGACATGTTAGCTATTGTTATTGGAAGAGCTAAGAATGAGGGTCAAGTTAGTGGGATAATACCGTATTTAGTTGATGATGGTCTTTCTATCCTTCAATATGCTAATGATACTATTCTTTTCATGGATCACAATTTTGATCAAGCAAAAAATTTTAAGCTTATTCTTTGTGCGTTTGAGCAACTTTCTGGTTTAAAGATAAATTTTCATAAAAGCGATCTCTTTTGCTTTGTGGCGAAATTTTTAATTCAATACTTAGAGATATTCGGATGTGAAAATGGTTGTTTTCCCTTTAAATATTTGGGTATTCCGATTCATTTTACAAGGCTACGGAATAATGAATGGATGGGTTTGGAAGATCGCTTTGAAAAAAGATTGAGCAATTGTAAAGGTAAAAATTTATCTACTGGTGGTAGACTGGTACTTATAAATTCGGTTTTGAGCAGCCTTCCTATGTTTATGCTCTCTTTCTTTGAGGTACCCAAGGGGGTTCTTAAAAGACTAGATTTTTTTAGGTCCAGATTTTATTAGCAGAGTGACAATCATAAACAAAAATATAGGTTGGCTAAATGGAATATTCTTTGTAGGCCCAAGGACCAAGGTGGTTTGGGAATTCAGAACCTCGAGATAAAAAATAAGTGCCTTTTGGCTAAATGGTTGTTTAAACTTTTGAATAAGGAAGGGGTTTGGCAACAATTGCTTAAAAATAAGTATTTGAATGATAAGTCTGTCTCTTAAGTTGAGAGTAAACCTGGGGATTCCCATTTTTGGAAGGGATTGATGAAGGTAAAGTATTATTTTATTCAACGATGTTCTTTCAATCTTGGGAATGGAAAAGAAATCAGATTTTGGAAGGACATTTGGGTTGGACATCGGCCTCTTTCTGAACTTTATCCAACTTTGTTTGAGATAGTTCGGAATAAACATGCTTTGGTTGCAGATGTCTTAGGGACTGTGCCTTTAAATTTGAATTATAGGAGAGCGCTTATGGGCCCAAATTTGCTTACTTTTAATAATCTTGTGGTGAAAATAGCCAATGCTCATCTTACCATGGATAAGGATACTGTTCGATGGAATTTACATAGAAATGGGCAATTTTCAGTCAAATCTATGTATGCTGTTTTGGGTGACATCAATTGTCATTTTTGAAGTCAAAAATTATGGAAAATTAAAGTACCACTTAAGATAAAATTTTTCTTGTGGTACCTTTGTAGAGGAGTTACTTTGACTAAGGATAATTTATTAAAACGGAACTGGAGAGGTGACACAAATTGTTGTTTTTGTGATCACAAGGAGACTATACAACATTTGTTTTTTGATTGTCGCTTTGGCCGTTTTGCATGGCGTATAGTTCAAATTGTTTTTAATCTTAACAGACCTAATACTGTTCGGAATATTTTTGGGAACTGGTTAGTAGGTCTTACTTCGGATTTAAAAGCAAATATTTTGGTGGGGCATTGCACTTTGTTGGTCTATCTGGTTATGTCGTAATGATGTCGTTTTCGACAAGAAAGTTATTGACCATCCTTTGCAGATTATATTCAGGTGTACCCATTGGATCCACTCTTAGTCAGCTTTGCAATGCCAAGGAAGGAGGGATGCCTTGGTAGCTGGGAGCAAAACATTGGAGGTTATTACAAGGGAGATCTTCAACAAGCATGGGTGGAAGCTTTTTAATAGGCTTCGAGATGTTTGAAACACTTCTTTGTCTTTGTTTATTTTCATAAGGTTGTTTACTACCTTTACGGCTTTTGTTTTGCCATTGGTTTATGTCGGCGTTTATTTTGCTGTTTTGTTATGGTTTATGGAGCGATTGCTTCATCTGGCTAAGAATATTATTGTTATTGTAATAAACTTTGGGCTGTGTGTATCCTCGGATACAGAGGTTGTGAGAGATTTTCTCTTCCCTTATCTAAAAAAAATTGCCCGTGTGTGTTTCGTGGAGCTCTTTAGTTGGCATGGTATGACCGTATAGGCTGTGTGTGTGTGTAGAACAGAACTTCATTTATTTTTTTTTTTTCAGTTCTCTCCAACGACTGCACCTGCGCGGCACGCCCTGTGAATCTGTGATATACCACACGTCACTCGGCTACTCCCCACTTGCCCAGTTCCTCTACGCCGCCCGCAGCAAAAACTTGAGCCCAATGCCAATGCGCCGGCCGGAACAGGTAGCAGCCGCGCCGCCGGCAGCAGGCTCCTTGGATGCTTTCCTCCTCTGGCGGATTCCGCTTCCCTGGCTTCCTTGGGCCCAAACCCTCAAAGCTCCCAACATCCACGAGTAACATTTAGGTATCGAAACCCTGTTCTGTTCTGTTCTGTTCTGTTCTGTTCTGTTCTGTTCTGTACGCACTATGCAAATTTTAAGTTGGGGGTTGAGCCTGCAATTGTCGAATCTGGAATGTAAACGTTGAATCATGAGAGTGAGTTTTCTCCTCAATGTGTTCTACGCTGATTAACAGATACGTGGGTGGGTTAGGTTAACCCTCTGAGATGTACCTTGCAAAGTTCAAAGTATGTTATACTACCGCTGTTTTACATACGCATGATGATCATTCTTTTGTTGTAAAATTCGTATCACCGAGTTTGCACTTGAGCTACTTGCACGTATTTACATTGGTACAATTGTTTGTCTAAGCAATTGGACTGCTTCAAGTACAACCGATGCAGTAAGCAATTTTCCAGTGAGGTGTTCCTCAACCTTCCTCGCTCTAATAGCATGTTCCGTTCCATATGCACCAAAAGCCAATTGCAAGTTACTTAGTGCAAGATCGCCTGATGATTCATAACATGTCCCAAGAAAGCAGAATTAACATATGAAACAGCGTTGCCAAGAGGACGAGGCGCTGCTCGGTACGTTTCATATTAATCCTAAGAGGTAAAAAGGTAGAAATTCTCACATTAATCGGAGAAAAAAAAAGGCTAAAAATTCCTATATTAATCAGAGAAAAATAGAAAATCCTAACCATCCAATTTATCATGTGGTACAACCTGCGGTTTGAATTTATTTTGTTAGCCCACGTGCGGATATGCTGATTGACCTACGTTGCATTTACTAATTAGAGTTGGACTGTTACATTCTAATATCCAAACATACATGGTGTTTTCGTTTTGAACGCATATAGCTTCACCAAATAACTATGTAGGATACGAATACTTATTAAATAATGACATTCGAACACGTGAGAAAGTATCGTGTCCGTGCGGATGCATGAGCTAATGTCTCAGCCATTTTCTGAAAAATCAGGAAACCCCACACTTTTACTCCTCCCACTGACTGACCGGGCCCACTCCCAGGCTTCTTCTTCCACGGAGCCAAGCCAGTGCCCATGCCCGCACCGGCCACGTCGTGGACACGCGGCCGCGCGACCTTGCCACGCCACCAGAGCCGCCCACCGTTTCAGCTTTGCGCCCGCGGATTTGCTCCGCCCGATCGCCACACACTGCCCATGTCTTGACTGGCCGCCTCGGCGTCTCCGAAGCAACCTCCGTTGGTTCCTCGGTTTTCATCGAGCCCATGCCTATATAAGCCAAGCCCTGAGGACCTCACCTCCTGTTCTTCACCTCTCTGCTTCTCCCTCACCAACTTCTCCTCTCCATGTGCTCCAATCGATTGAAGTCCCGAATGCCAAGCGTCGGCCAGGGCCACGCCACCTCCGAGCTCCCTGGCCGCAACAAGGGGCTTCGACCCACATCTTCTTGTCCCCCTAGCTTGCCTTGACATCCTCTTTTTATCCCTCACTCCATTTCGCTCTATTTGCAGCCGGAGTTACGGGGATGCAATGCATCTTCATCAAGTCCGGCGGCATCCGGAGCTCGGCCGCAACCTCCACTCGTCGTTCTGGCCAAGGCGGTGAGTCCATCCACTAATTAGCCGCGCCACCTCATGCTCTACCTCCCTAGGGTCAATAACCCCCAATTAATTTGGCCTTTAATCCATCAAAGCACCTCGCCACCCCCATCTTCGTCAAAGCCGGCCGAAAACACCTCCACCTCCGCCATTGCTTGTCGGGTGGACAGTGGACTTCGCCCCAATTCCTCTCTCCCAGAGTTTGTCTACACCTCCCAGTAGCTTCCCCACCACCCAATCTCCTCTCCTCACCCGGTTGTCTCCCACGATGGCCTCTTCGCGCCGCCGCAGGCTTGCGTCGCCAGCCCAGCTCGGCGCCTCCCCTCCTTCGCCGACCCCTCCGGCATGCTCCTAGAACCTCGCCAGTGCCCACGCTTCAACCATTTTGGCTGCAACCGCATCCGAGCGCCCTAGACACGATCCACCTCCACGGTCGGCCGCCACCCACCGCCGCGCCCCCGCTCCTGTGCGTCTCCAACCGCGCCGAGACCACCCACAGGATCGCCTACGCCTAAGCAATCCATTTTGCCCATATTCGACTGCCGCCGTCCACCCCATCGCCGGCGATAGCTGCCGCCCCATTTCAGCCCGAGCCATCCCCTGTCTCTGGCCCTTGAGCTCTCTGTGTACTCTTGTCTCTCTGAAGACTGGGACCTACGCATATAAACCAAACCAATTACTGCTAACCAGTATCATAGCTAGTAATTAGGCCACTCTAATGAACTGACAAAAATGAAAATTGAAATTGAGGGAATTTTTGACAATAGCATTTCAGTTCAAAAGAAGTTCCTGTTGGCTGTTGAATGAACAGAGTAATGTGCTAGATGAAAACCTAAAAAGACAGTAGGATAATGAACCTTGTGAATGTCATTAAGGTTCTTCAAATGAGTTAGTGAGATTTAAGTTTGAAGTTTGAAGGAAGTAGCACCTCAATTTCAGAAGGTGTTCTGTTGTAGGTTGTGTGATTAGTGATCTGAAAAATGTCAGAATCTGAAAAGAAGCAGTGTTGTCATTAGGCAAATGGCTTTGTTAATTCAGTAGTTGAGAGTCTTTCTTGTTGCAGTCAGTCAGTTGATCAATCAGCTTCCAGTAGCAACCAAGTCCTTTGATGAATTGAGTGGACAGAGAAAAGGAATAGAAGAGTTGAAATGTTAGTAGAACACTCTGGTAAGACCAACCACCTTTTACTAACCAATTTTGTGGCTATCATCTAGAGTCACTTAATTGAGTTGACAAGTTTAAGGTTTGAGTTGTAGGGAGTTTAGCTAGTAGCAGTGTTGTAGTTCAGAAATCATGTTCAATTGTAAGATATTGAACAGAGAGAAAAATCTGAGGATGTTTGGAGATGACAACAGACTAGTGACATTGCTAAATGCAAGTGCTAATAACCGTTTCTACTGATTGTTGGATCACTCAAACTAGTTTAACAAATGAGTAATTGAAATAGTTAGCTAACATCACATCATTTCAGAATTTTCTGTTGTCAGTTGACTGATCAAAGAAGGTGAGCTAAGGATGTTTGGATGTGACAGTAAGCCTGCCCTTAGGTGTTCAAGACCAAATATTAGTAACTAGGTTTGACCACCACAGGAGGATTCATATTTGCAAATCACCTGATAGTAGCACTTCATTTCTTATATAGTTCGTGTTGTCTGTTGTAACTTATTTGAACAGACAAGTGTTAGATAAGAATCTGGAAAGACAATAGGATAACAAACCTGTTGAATGACTGATGGATCACTTAAACTGGTTTAAACAGATAGATAATTGAATTGGTTAACATCACTGCACATCAGAATAAATTCCTTCTAATAGGTTGCAATGATAGAAAAGAGAATCTGAGGATGTTTGAAAGCAACCAGAGCTAAGGCCATTGTAATATCCCGTTTAATTAAATAATTAATTAAGGATTAGAAGAGGTATTTAAGAGTGAAATTTTATATTTTAGTAAATTAAGGAGAGTAGTGGGCCGCCAGTCCATAGCCCAAGTAGGAGAGCCCAACTTAAGAGGGAGAGGGAGACAAAATCCTAGCATCCTGCTATAGTACCGCCGCCCCTAGTGCTGTAGCGCCACCATACTGTAGCACTCCCCTTCTCTTCTACTATGCCAAGAGGAGAAAGGAAGGAGAGGAAGGAAGAAGAAGAATGGAAGAGGGAGAGGGAGAAGAAAAGGGGAAGAAGGGGGATCCACGCGAGGACTTCAGCTAGATCTAGCTGGGTATTCTAGGGTAAATTCGTTTTCCCAATAGCTATTACAATTATTTTCTACGCGATTGTTGTCGATAATCAGTTTAGTTCATTGTTGTCAGTAGATCGATATTCTGCAGTTCTGATTGATTTGTAGATTTGAATTAGTTCAATGCGAATTCAGAGTTTGGTGCCTCCTAGAGATAGGTAGATAAACTCAATAGCTTTCTGGAAATTCTTGTTCATATTATTTGATTGAGTATAGAATTAGTTATCATTTTTACGAACCGAGAGTCTGTTCAGTTCTGGGGTTTCAGACAACAAACATCGTTTTGCAAATTAAAGTTTGAAAATAGATGAATCTAAACTTTTGGTCTGCATTAATTAGATAGTTAACTTTATAATGATTCCAGAGAGCCCAAGTTCATATTTTTGGACAAGTATAACGAAAGCTATGGGATTTTGAATTGTTCGTTGCAATTCTGTCCTTCTGTTGGGGTTGGGGGACAATCGGGAAAAATTGCTATGTTAGCAAATTTTGTGCACAATAGAAAAATTAAAATAAATTATTATGGAAGATAATTCTATGAGAATTTCAGAATGTATTAGATCACTATTTTTGGTTGTACCAAATAAAAGATGTGGAATTTCTAAGTTGTTAATACCGAAGATGACAGAGCTGTCTTCGGAGATAAAAACAAAGGTTTAGATGAAGTAATCTGAACTTCCGATCACTTGAGAATTTGAGGGTATTTGTGTGTAGATTACAGAGAACCTGAATTTATGATTTGTGGAGCTATAAATCAAAAGTTATAGTTTTTCTAAGGTGACTGTCTGTTTTGGACATATTGGTATTTGGGAAGTATTTGTCTCGTTTTGGGTTGCGAATAGGAGCAAATAAGTTTATTTAGTATTATTGTTATGTTGTGTGCTTTTGAATGATATCCTTAGTATGTTTATTAAATGCTCAGGTGGTGGTGTGAATCTGTGGATAGCACCCTCTTCTCATCGTCCTAATTCATACGGTTGAGGCAAGTGCAAGTAGTGGTAGCATATGTGAAGAATTTTTATGAGTTGCTAATGATTTACGTACATGAATTGTTTATCCATGCTCTTGCTGTTGATTAGGTTATGTGGATATGTTGTTTAATCAATGAGATGAAGGTTAATGATTTGTTACCATCATTTGCATCATTCATTGATCCTTGAGGCTTTGTCTGCATGGTAGCCAAGTAATGATGATTTTAAGGTCCCTGTCATGTTATGAACGGGCATGAGGTCCCCACACTCGTGGAGTGTGGGCTTGAGGTCCCTGTGCTAGAAGGCACAGGCATAGGTATGCTTCGACAGATGTATACTCCGCATTACCGGTAAATGCAAAGAGAGGCATAGGTATGCTTCGACAGATGTATACTCCGCATTACCGGTAAATGCAAAGAGAAAAGTTATGTGCATTTGTGGCATTGCATAGCATTGAGAGTTGAATAGTTGTGATATTATTGTGAATGATTGATTGTGTTAGAAGCAAAGTCTGTCTTTGAGATTTGGGTTATTGTCTTAATTGTACTTTGCTGAGTCGTGGACTCACGCTTGTTGCTTTGAATTTTTTTTTTTAGGTACCTCTTGCGAAGACATCATGCATGGGAAGGGCTAGAAATAAAGCTTGATGCACACTACCATGTTAAACACCATGATCGCTGACTTTGAATCTTAAGTTTAATTGGAGGAACTGCTAGAGAACGATATTTATCTTTATGATCGTATTCACCCTTCGAGGTGTATTTGTTTACTATGTAATTGAGTTGGTCGGTTCATCCATAGGAGTTTTTATGGTGATGTTTTAATCTTTGCAATTTGGTTCATGCTCGTATATTTGTTAATTGTTGTGAACTACTTAGATAGTCATTGTTTTAAAAGAAATGCTGCTGAAAATTTTAGAGAAAACTTTATAGTTTAGCTTCTATTCTGTTGGTTTAGTAGCATTTTTGGCTCATGATGAGCCGGGGTGTTACTGCCATTCCAAGTGAAAAGGGAGTAATTGATATTATGAAATTTTGCTCAGTCTTTAGCTTCTAGGCTAAAAGAATGCACCAATTTAAGAACCAACATTGAAGGTGGATATTTGAAATTAAACAGTGGGCTAATAACAGTGCTGATGCTAGTACTTAGAAGGGTTATCGATTCCATTAATCAATTTGAAAGATATTCAATTAGTGAGAATCTTAGTGGAACAATACTCCCAATGAGCCACTTTCTTCTCAATGTTCAGGATTTCTGAACATGAACAGTAAGGAAGTTTGAGGATAACTAAATGACAGTAAGTTACTATCATGTCTAATACAAGCATTTGGGAATCTTATTGATTCAAGTTAGCCTTTGGACATTAGGTTAATAGAGGCAACCCCATATGAAAACAAGTATTGAGATGGGTGTTCAAAACCAACAGAGAACCATTGAATGGTTAAAGGGAATAATGTGTAGTAAACTAACTAATTAAAGAGAGCTTTGATTATGCAAAGAATTAAGAGGATAAGAAGAATCTGAGAACAGCAAGTAACCTACTAATGGAAAGCATCAATTTCAGAAAAATAAACTCTTAGCATCACTTTTATCTATTTTCAAGATTTAACAAATCGATGCAAATTAAAACGTTAATAACTTTTACATACGAACTTAGAAATAAATGAATCTTTTTGATAAATTCATATAATATCACTCTCTGTTTTAAAATACAAAAACATTTGGATTTTATTGTTGTAGGATTTATTTCTCCATTTGTGTTTTGTTCTTGGTTCTTCCAAATAAACGCTGGAATTCGCGCGCAAGGTTATCAACGATCAAGCAACCTCACTCTCTAAACAATATAAGCAAGGCAAGCACCCTCTTTGATCATATTGATCCCAGTATTCTACTTACAGTATGTTGTTTTGCAAATCCTATTATTGCATGCGTGTATGTTCAATATTAAACTGCTATGTTAGGGATGCTGGTAGTTGCTAATCCTACTTGCTCCATGAATCACATTAATACGTTGACGTCCTTGCTGTTGTAACCAATAGGATATGGTTAGACAATATATAATGTCATCTGGGAATTTATGAGTACGAGTTATCGCACAAATGCTCACTAGAACGATAGTTTTTCCGGAAAGTGAAATAAAAGGACAATATGTTAAATGTGAATTTGAGAGATTTTTATGAAAATGTCCAGAGGAGTTAGCTCTATTATTTTGTATAGAAATAAAATGCAAAACCTAATTTTAGGCGCGGCCAAGTTATATTATATTCTGAAAAAGGTGGGAAAGGAATCTCACTAGTAGATAGGGAAGATTCTCGCCTAGGTCAATTAAGGACCGAACACCGGCAACTCCAATCTAAGCCAAAATGTACAACCACATATGCTTTACTAGGATGACCTTAGCTAATTAAGTTATCCAGATCTAGCCTTGCATGAGGGGTAGGCAGTGGACATGCCGCATACCAAAGGAACGGTATGCCGATACAACGACGAATGCCTCGCTGGGACGGGGATACCTAGGCAAAGTTTGAAAACGTAGCACCTAGACGGGTATGCCTGGGTTCAGTGAGGAACAATGTTCGACAGGTTAAGTGTAAGGTTAGGGCTAGATAATGTAAAGGCTTTAACACGTGCTCTAGACTGCTTACCTACGGTAGTGAGCGGTGGCATCGTCGGGTGACAAACAAATTAGAGAAGTCGTGTTATGTGGGTAAAGTTATACACCTCTGTAGAGTGTAAATCTATTATAATAGCCGTGCTCGCGGTCATGAACGTGCTCAAATTGTCGACTTAATGGGTATTGTCTTGATTTTCAAAAACTGTCTTATCAAGAAAGCGTAGGAAATGGTTTGTGATTTATTTGAGATAACTGCCATGTTATGGTTGAACGTGAAATGTTGCTCGCAGCCAAGGAAGACTGTGAGCTGTAGTTGTTATTATTGTTGGATCATTCAAATACTTATTACTGTCCAGTATCTATTTAAAATGCTCTTTCAAATTCCGTTGCAAAGTATTACTTATGAATATTGCAAATAAAATCTGCTTAATGCAAAATAACTTGTAGCATAGAGCCTTCTCTTGATTAGCCTTGCATCTATATAAATGTTGCGATACACTACAAGTCTTGTTGAGTACACAAGTACTCAATCTTGGTTATGTTGTTGTTTAGAGTATGAAGAGGAGCCGATACCAGACGATGCGTTCTTCGCACCCGGAACCGGAGGGTTCGGTGACGGGTCTATCTAGGTCCTTGTTTCCTTATCGGTTGCCTAATGGTTGAATGGGCAAGCTGTTGGAGCTTTTGCTACTTTTGTTATATCTTCCGCTGCTACTTTACTCTGTTAGTACTATTTCATATTTGGCTGGTCGGCCTTTGTAATGTATTAATTGTACCTCTTAAGTTAAGTACCCCTTTGCTTTACTTTTACATGTGTATGTATGGATATGAATGCCAAATGTTGTGAATGTGTGTACTAGCCACTGATCATGGAACTAGTACGGTACACACATAAGGTCTTCGGGTATTCCACGCTCGGGGGTCTGACATGCGGTGGCACTATAGGAAAAATAGCATGAGCACGGGCTGCGCACGGGGGTGGGGATGGTGCAGCAACAAGCGAAAAGGTGGGAGAGTGGCCGAGGAGGTGCGCCCACGGCAGCCGACGGCACAAGAATGGTGACGACGGTGCCGGAGCTCCACGGCGATCGAATTTTGGAATTGTGGTGGGGGATTGGAAGAGTGATACCGGGAATACGACGTGATGTAGTTGGTTTGGTCGGAGGATCACCGGAGAGAAAGATCAATGCGGTTGTGTCGTCGCTGGTCTTCGGGAAGGAGGTGGATGGCCTCGTACGTTCCGGGCAATTGGAGGGGAGTTAGGAGCTGTGGTTTGGGAAGAATCGAAAAGGGGAGATGGGAACACACACTACTGACTTGCTATGATGCGGACAACAGCCCGATACTCCTCCATTCCTAGTCCTTGATCTTGACGGTAAATGTAGTACATCGACTGGTAGGTAAAATTAGCCCTCAACATCATGTCTCGTAGTAGCGCCGGGTATCCTTCCACATCTTGTGCTTGAGTTTCCTTAACAAGGTATTGAGGATTCATCTAAAGGATAAGAACAACAAGGTAAGTGATCTTTACAAAATAAAACAAGAATAAGGAGAAAAATGATACTAAGAGGGAAAAGGAATAAAAGAGATTCCTAACTTAGCTTTCTCAATTAGTTTGATATTTTTGAAAATAATTTTGACCAAGGACTTGCTAGACTTAACGCCCATGCTATCTCTAACCTACAGTCAGTATGGCTCTGATACCAACGCTGTGGGGACCCACGGGTTATCTCCCTAAGACCGAGACTAAGCATGGTCTTAAGGACATAACTCTAAGCCTCAATTAAATGGATTCCAACTTAACTCAATCTAAGTGAGAGGCTTAACTCAAAACTAGAGCCCCGACGATCATGCGCGCTGCTCCTCTACGAGCACTACATGATTGTCGGTTCTCCAACAAGTCAAGCATTACACCTAGTGAGTTAAATGGGAAGCCACGAATAGCAAGCATGAACTCATATTGGCTCCCAAGATCAGCGACCAATATACTCATACTCTCAAACAACGTTGATTACATCCATACAACAACCATACATACATAGTCCAAAAGACATACAACATAATAGTTAAAGTCTACAACTATTACAAACGGCCGACCGGCCAAATTCAAATAAGATCATTAAGTAGCAGCGGAAGATAGTAAGATAAACAAAAGGCCAGCAACAGTGTGCCCCATAACCCATCGGCAACTGACTGGGGATTAAATGATAGCATCACTCACTAGCGTCGCCTAATTCGGCGCTAGCAAAGTCGTCGGGCTCGCAGTCTTCACTTGAATCCGCAGCATCATTAAGTACAAATGTACTCGCAAGTCTTACACAAATAAAAATTATTTATGCATAAGGTCATTGAAAGGATGGCATTAATGGCTTTAGTTTTGCAAAAAACGCAACAATTTCTCAACCTACACATACTAGTTTTCAAGTGCCATTTCAAAATCAGATTTGAAGTAGAAGTAAAGCATGTGAATAAGTAATGAATTGAATAACAAATAAATCATACAAATATCAAAATGATTGTCCACTTTGATACAACAACAAGCATGAACATCCCATTTATGACAAATACGAGTTATAACCACAATTTTAATTCCAAGTCTAACAATAAGCAGACACAAACTCAAGTGATTGTCCATAACCGCGAACACGGCTATTCGAATAGATTTATACCCTGCAGGGGTGTACTACTTTACCCACACGACTTGATTAGCCCGTAAGCCTCTAGATGCCTCCGAAAATAGCATACTTCCTATGGTATGCCAGCCGGGGAAATCAAGATACAGTTGTTTTCAGCAAGAAGATCCTATTAAGCTAAGTCTCCCTTGCGAGTGGTTCCCATACCTAGTTCAAGCGACATATATCACTTGCCAAGCGGGCTCACAAGTTATATTGGACATACCGATGCAAGTAAAAGGGTAATTGGTGGTCACTGCACACTATAGCTACTTACATTGGCTCCTAAGGAACATAGGGATTTCACGGTCCCCATGTCCTTACACCACCATGAGACTTATCACAATAGAACCTCCCCTCTACTTAACCATACGGCACCCATATACCGTGTGTGATAGCACGAGTGTTGCTTGAACCGTAGGTACCCAAAGTTCGGTCCTTAATTGTCCAAACTGTTGGAAATATGCTGATGAGGACATCAACCCTTCGGATACGACCACAACTCCACCTCCAATCAGGCTGCTCTACTTCCACCACATATTGATCGAGAAGGTTTACGACCACACGTGGATTGGTCGTGGGAAGACTTCGACTGTGTGGTCGAAGGGAGGTTACGACTGCCTGGCGAGTGGTCGTAGGGAAGGTTACGACTACCTGACGAGTGGTCATAGAATTGCTTCGACTGCTCGTGGTCGTAGAGTGTGGAGATCCAACTACCTGGTCGAAGATCACTTATATCTGGTGTTGTGCCACCTCACTTTGGGCCGAGGGCCTTGTATCAACACTACCTTAGGGTTTTTGGGCTGGCCACCTCCCTGGCCCATATGGCCACCTAGGGTTTTTCTAGAACTGTTCATGCGTGAACAATACCCCCGCCCCCTCCCTCTTCCTCCTATAAATAGTGGCCGCCGCCCCTTTAGTTCGTTGGGTTTTTCTTAGATTGTTCTGCCTTGCAGTTTCGCCGTTTACGGTTTGAGGAACCCCACATTGTGAGCTTCATCCAAATCCGCAATATATTTCAGATTGCATCTATCTTGTTCTTGTGAGTTGCTTCGATTGCTTGTAGGAACAATAACCCTCGTGGTAAGGTCGATCGCGTGCGAGCGTGGTCGATAACGATAGTCGTGCGGGTGTAGCGAATTGCGAGGTGACGATCTGCCGGTCGGAAGCCTCAAAGCGTCAACGTCCTCACGACGAAATCAATCGAACCTATCGGAAGATCGGGCCGCCGTAGTCATCATATGCCCTAGAGGCAATCATAGAGATGATTATATTTCATTATGTTCATAACATTTGATAATATGTTATCTTGTTCCTTGAATTAATCATCAGTTATATAGATCAATGAGTATGTGACTTGTTGGTGAAACTCTTTATCTTATATGATGTCATTCTAAAAGTATCGCTGGTCGAATGTTACTGGTCGGAACACCAGTGACTCTACGATCAATACATGTATTGATTGATGACCATGTTTCACCGGTCATGGATATAGAGATATCGAATCAATAATGTGGACACATGTTAGAGAACATAGTGTTGGATAAGACCCACCTTGAGACACTATTGAGATTGTTATGATTCTATGTGTCATTAGTTGGTCTCAAGCAATGATGATGTATAATCCTTAGACCTGAGATCAGCATGGTTTCCTACATGTGTAATAGCACTCTTAGGGGTTGCCAAATGCTACTCCGTAACTGGGTAGTTATAAAGGTAGCTTTCAGTTATGCTATGAAACATGCGGAGGAATGTGACTGGTCGGATATGGGATTTGCCCCTCTTAACATAACGGGAGAGATGTCTCTGGGCCCCTCGTTCTGGTCGAATAAAGAAAGTGCATGGCCATGCCACTAGTGGTCAAAGTGCCGGGAACAGTGAGCTTTCCATTTTACTAATGATTTAATTTCGTTTTGACAGGTGGGTCCCGCCGTTAGTGGCACGGTTCAGTGGACTTGGTCCACCGACGCACACACTTAGCGCACGGGGTTAAAAGGGCTAGGCCCACATGTCATTTGCTACGCGTTTCACTAAACTCCCTGGATTTCTGTGCACGGGGCCCACGTGTAAGCGACTGTTTAACTCGTTAAAACAACACTTAAATGCTAATGATTACCACTTACGCCTAATCACCAAGCTACAGTACCGGTCCTAGTACGACAACGGTTCCGCGTCGTTGCCCGGCGTCTCGCCGGCGATTCCGGCCATGGCGGTGCCAGCCAAGGGCATGTACAAGTGCACAATAGTATTGCGCTCCTAATGAGAGTAGTCTCGACGGCTGGGCCGGCCTGTATCAGCGGCTAGCCGGAGTTGAGCGGCGGTGCTTAATACGGCAAAACGTGCATGCATAGATGAAGCTCTGCAGCATCATTCAAGCAGGTGCCCGAGGTCCTAGGGACTATGAGTGAGTTACCTGAGCTAAGAAGGGTGCTCGAGAAGCTTTGGAGCAGTTAGAGCACTGTTGGCGTCGGAGAAGAAGATGGCGGCGGCACGGCTTCACGTGGAGAGGATGCTGGAAGCAAAACTAACAAAAGTGAGAGGTTGGAGCAGCTCATGGGCCATACTAGGATGCTACAAGCAGAAGTAATCGGATAATGGCTTACCGAACCAAGGTGGGAGATGAAAGGTTGCTTTACGGCCGAAAGTGGGCAAAGCTCCGATTCACCTGAACTCTGCCATGCATCCATGAAATTGATTGAGGGGAAAGCTTTAAGATATGCTAATGCACGTTATGACGCGCAAGAATGGCTAACAATCTCACCGGAGACGAAGTTGACACGAAGATGTCCTTGGGTGCGCGCTCTGGACACGACAGAGAGCTCAACAATGGATTGAATGCTACAAGCGTACCGAGAAGCCCGCATTAGCAAAAATGGATAAGACATCGATCATGGAACAGAGGGAACCATTGGGCTGGAGCTTATCCAAGCGAGGAGCTCACAATGGCGTCCTCCTCCTCAGCACCGAGAGGAGAAGTGAGCTGGAATGGGGGCAAGGAGGGGGTATTAAGCCTGGGAAATGACGGTAATGGAGGTGGCGTGAGACGGAGCAGCTCGGGACTGGCCAATGGATGCAGTGGATCGACCGCGTGGCGAGCGTGTCTTGCTACGCCAACGGGAGGAGGAAGAAGAAGCTGACAGCTTGGGCCCACCCCGTCAGTGGCTTAATGCGCGCGCGAGCCTGAGCTAAGTGAGTCCATGTGGACCGTTGGATCTTGATCAAACGGGCGACGTCGCACGCGTCCGCTCGAACTGGATTGAAAGGTACGCGATCTGGGCTGTAAATTTTCAATCGTACGGTTCATGTGCGGTGCAATTAGTTGGTTCGGTCAAGTCAAGAGTCGGGATCGGACTCGAGCCCGAGGAACAGTACTAGACTTTGGCTAGGGTTTGACTGAGATTTGAATTAGTTTTTCTCCACTTTTACTAGGGCCTTAAAAATAGAAATAAATTCCCTAAATTCATGAAATAATTCAGGGGTGCTCCTGGTATAGTCTAGTGTTCATAAAAATTATAATACCCTATTATTCATGATAAAAAGTGTGTAATTTAAATTTAAACTTAATGTTGATCTATAAATTGTGTTTGGATTTTCTTAGGGTGCAAACCAGTCCCAAAAAATTGGAAAATATTATATTAATTTATGATAATTAATATAGTATTTGAATAAATTATCTCCAAAGAAACTTTAGTAGCATTGTTTCAGTTGTCCTTTTGGAGTTCACATTAAAGTGTATGTTTAATATTTGTTTTGAGATTTTCCAAGTGCAATACTTAATGAAAATGTTTCAAAATATGATGCATGCTAATGAGATGCATAATAATCCTTTTGTTAATTTGGGGATGTGACGGGCCCAGAGGATTTTTTGAGATTTATATTAGCTTTTCTTTTTTGAAAAATAGCAGAAAAGACAAATGGCAATTAGAAAATAGCAAATGCACTCGGAAAAATTCTTGAAAATTCTAGAAATTATAACCAAGCACATAGAATCCAAATAAAATAATTTTGATAATAGTTGATGTTGACATTATTCATATTAAATTGTGTTTGATTTTAGAAAATCCATATTAAGCTTTAACTTTAACAGCAAAATCCAAATGGTTATTTTTATTTTTAAAACTTCAAAAACAGACCAAATTTTTGGGATGTTACAAACCTACCCCCCTTAAAAGGAATCTCGTCCCCGAGATTCGGGCTGACTAAAGAATAGGTTCAAACCTTGCTTACTCTTCCAAAAGATTTCTCTTACGAGTGAAACAAAGCTGCAACTGACGTTGTTCTAACCTAAAGACATACCAGAAGCGACATTCTGAGCTGGTTGAACTTCTTCTGCAGTGACGAGATTCAGTCTTCATCTTGATGCAGTTGACGGAGTCTTGGTGGCTTGATTTGGAGTCTGAGGCATTCCTCTTCCACTCGTGGCAAAGAAGTCTGGGCTGGTGTAGCTCCCAAATTGAAAGAAATTGGTGTCGGCCCTTGCTTCTGCGGACACTTATTAACATAATGACTTGTCTCACGGCAGTTGTAACATTGAATTCCTGCAGCATGGTTGTTGGTTCTCTGAGACTGATTATTGTTGCTATTGTTGACAATGGGAATTCCTGAGTTTCCCGCATGAGATACTGGTGCTGGGGTTCTGAATCCGGCAGATGAATTATTAGGACGAAAAGGCTGCTGAGCATTGGTCCTGACTTTCTGGGGTTGATTCTGATGAGCTCCATGTTGTATCATCTTCCTTTTATGAGATTCGTCCAATTCACAACGAGAATCTTCTATAAGTACTACTTTATCCACCATGTGCTGAAAATCCACATAATCATTTCCGACAACTTGCACTTTCAAATTGGGATTGAGTCCACGCTTGAATCGCTTCTGACGTGCATTATCTTTAGCCACATCCTCTCGAGCATAGTGAGAAAGTTGAGTGAACTTGTTGATATATTCACCCAACGACATGTTTCCTTGTTGTAGCTCGCGAAATTCATTTTCTTCATTTTCACAATACCATCCGGAACATGCACTTGACGAAAAGCTGTTGAAAATTCCTCCCAAGTAATAGCTTGAGAATTCCCATGAGCTGCGGTGTAGTTCTCCCACTATTCTGTGGATGTACTTTCCAACTGATGTGAGGCATAAAGAACTTTCTCACGATCATTGCATTGAGCAATGACGAGCTTTTTCTCCACAGAACGAAGTCAATCTTTTGCGTCCAAAGGCTCTGACGAATGAGAAAACATAGGCGAACGAGTCCTCATATACTCTGATAACTTGGAATGATGATGAGTTGGTGGCGGAACTGCTGCTGCTTGATTATTCTGGCCATTCTGATTCAACAAGTTGACTATTGCAGCGGTGGTCTGACTTTGTTGAGTCATCATGGTGTTCATATTCTGCATCATTGCACTCATGAATTGAGTCTGAGCTACTAGAAGTTGTGCCATGCTTGGATCTGCGGCTCCAGGGGCTGGTGACTGGCTACTAGCATTGACATTGGTGTTGGTATCATCCGACTGAGTGCGAATTGAGGTATTGTGAGTGTCGACCATCTGCGATGATTCTCCACAGGTTTAATAGGTAAGATAGAAAAGCAATGTAGACGAGAGGCAAAAGCACAATAGACGAGATAGAACAAGATAGAGAAGATAGAAACAACTTAATTAGGGGAAACAGATTATACCCAAGGAACAAAGACAAAGAAGACATAGCTGAAACGCTATGAAAGCACAACTAACTCTTCAAATTAAAGCCTTAGTATGACTGCAACATAATGCTTGATAGCAAAATAGTAGCTCCCACTTACACACAATCCAAATAAAGACCTATTGCAACAACAATCTAAAAATGCTACTAAAGACTCTAATTTGACACCTTCTAATCTGAACTGGACAACGAAAACTCTTTAGAAACAACTGGAATGAAGCGACGAAGATACTCTTGACGATTGCTAGTGATTTGACGCCTTTCTTCTGGACTAGAGAAATTAATGAGGCGAGAAAGTCAATTTAAGATTACAAAACAAAATTCAGCAAAGATGAGGAGCAAGATTTATAAAACAAGATGAGAAAAGAATAGACTAGGATAAGAATAGCATAGACTAAGATGCGAAAACAAACAGAGTAGATGAGAAAAGAACAACCACTTAAATCAAATTAAGTTGATTTGATTTAGAAAATAAGTTTTGAAGCTCTAGGCTAAAACGACCATGCTAACTAAGATTGCGTTCTATAGTCGATATGGCTCTGATACCACCTCTTTCGGGACCCAAAAATACGATGCAAGAACCCTCTGTGTCTTCTGAACTAGTCCCAGATCGGTAGTTAGTTCACACAGGAGACAGTGATGAAATACCATCTATTTATTCGATTTAACTAAAAAGATCTCAAAGTAACAAATAATAATAATAACTGGACCATATGGTCAACATTTACTTAACTTGCCACACAGGGCTAAAGAAACAAATAAAACTCTTGCAGTGGAATGAAACTCTTAAAATGGCCAATCAACATGCCCACAGGTAATCGAGTGGAGAACGCATCCTAATCCGCAAAACCTTCATGGTCCTCCTGGGCGAAGAACTCTTGAGCAGCTTGATATTCCTCAACTGATCAACAATGGCATAAGCCGTGAGTACATAAAGCACTCAGCAAGTTGTGGAGAAATGTAAGCAAATAGTATTCATGCAAGACTTGAACCAAGGTTAGTTGTATGTGGCTCATTTGTAGAAAGTAGTATTGATAATAAATACAATAAATAGATTGAAATGCGTAATTAAAAAGAATAATAAGTAAATAAACAATTTCTTTGAAACAACCAGTGAACTACCCATCCACTCCCCAAGACAAACCACCAAGTGAATTACCCATTCACCAAACAAACATTATATTCATCAAGTGAACTTCCCATTCATACTCCGACTCATTTTATAAAGAAACTCTATCTCTCGTGTGAAATCCCCGGACATGTTCATAACCAAGGACGTGGCTATTCGAATAGATCAATTAACACTCTTCAAAGGTTGTACACTTTACCCACAAGATATAACCAGTGTAGCGATCACCAATCATAACAGAACTTTTCAGAAATTTTATCTCAACAATTGACTCTCCCGTTGTGCATACAGCCCTCCCAAAACCTCACTGTGGGTTGACACACAACGTTGGACCTGGAGACGGTGAAAATGCCGCCTATAGATGTGACCTTAGAAAAGGATACACACCTCCACCCATATACTACCTAAGATGTCAAATGCCAAAACTCCATAACCTACTAAATTAGACCCGTCCCATCAGGCATGTGGTTGTACAAAAGGCCCAGTTCAATGGCGCACAAGATTAAGTCATTAACAAGTTACTCAGGCGAGTCTACCACAAACCACGACGTGGTAAAATCACACCCTCCAATTCCACCAACCACTCGCCCGAGCGAAAATCTTTTGTTTAACCAAGACCAATGACATACCCTGTCATGGTACACAAATTTTAACAGTAGTGGCTAACCACCACGATTCCATATTTCATTAAGTCAAGATTAATCATTATGACACATGTGATAATGAACCCATCGTAACTAAGCTGAACTAAGCATCTGTATGATACCCATGTTGGTGATACAAATATGTCCAACTAAAATTATCCATACTAGGGTGACAAATGATTCATGGCATTCAAATAATCAAAGGAGGCATAATGACAACAGGTGATAACTAATACCAAAACAATTTGTATAAAGATAGCAAGCAATTGTACGTTTCAGAAATTTCATCTCAACAATTGACTCTCCCGTTGTGCATACAGCCCTCCCAAAACCTCACCGTGGGTTGACACACAACGTTGGACCTGGAGACGGTGAAAATGCCGCCTATAGATGTGACCTTAGAAAAGGATACACACCTCCACCCATATACTACCTAAGATGTCAAATGCCAAAACTCCATAACCTACTAAATTAGACCCGTCCCATCAGGCATGTGGTTGTACAAAAGGCCCAGTTCAATGGCGCACAAGATTAAGTCATTAACAAGTTACTCAGGCGAGTCTACCACAAACCCACGACGTGCTAAAATCACACCCTCCAATTCCACCAACCACTCACCCAAGCGAAAATCATTTTGTTTAACCAAGACCAATGACATACCCCGTCATGGTACACAAATTTTAATAGCAATGGCTAACCACCATGATTCCATATTTCATTAAGTCAACATTAATCATTATGACACATGTGATAATGAACCCATCGTAACTAAGCTGAACTAAGCATCTGTACGATACCCATGTTGGTGATACAAATATGTCCAACTAAAATTCTTCATACTAGGGTGACAAATGATTCATGGCATTCAAATAATCAAAGGAGGTATAATGACAATAGGTGATAACTAATACCAAAACAATTTGTATAAAGATAGCATGCAATTGTACCTTTCAGAAATTTCATCTCAACAATTGACTCTCCCGTTGTTCATACAGCCCTCCCAAAACCTCACCGTGGGTTGACGCACAACGTTGGACCTGGAGACGGTGAAAATACCGCCTATAGATGTGACCTTAGAAAAGAATACACACCTCCACCCATATACTACCTAAGATGTCAAATGCCAAAGTCCATAACCTACTAAATTAGACCTGTCCCATCAAGCATGTGGTTGTACAAAAGGCCCAGTTCAATGGCGCACAAGATTAAGTCATTAACAAGTTACTCAGGCGAGTCTACCACAAACCCACGACGTGCTAAAATCACACCCTCCAATTCCACCAACCACTCGCCTGAGCGAAAATCATTTTGTTTAACCAAGACCAATGACATACCCCGTCATGGTACACAAATTTTAATAGCAGTGGCTAACCACCACAATTTCATATTTCATTAAGTCAAGATTAATCATTATGACACATGTGATAATGAACCCATCGTAACTAAGCTGAACTAAGCATCTGTACGATACCCATGTTGGTGATACAAATATGTCCAACTAAAATTATCCATACTAGGGTGACAAATGATTCATGGCATTCAAATAATCAAAGGAGGCATAATAACAACAGGTGATAACTAATACCAAAATAATTTGTATAAAGATAACATGCAATTGTGTAAAACAATATACTTTTGAAATCATAGGTTCAATATGATCAAAGGACCACGGCTTGCCTTGGAATAAATCTTGAGATTGATCTTGATCTTGGCGTACTCCTTGCTCAAAACTTCCCGAAGTATCAACATCTACTCGCAAATAAGCAAATAAACCAAATAAATACAAAATAGAGACAAAAAAACTCAAAAAAAAATTAAATAAAAATCTTAGATAAATAGATCTCGAATTTATATGAATTTAAAAATTTGAATGGGCTCAACCAGAGTTCGAATGCAAAAGATATGGCCTTTGGAAGTTTGAAATCACATAAAATACTGAAAATCAGGATTTATGGATTTCCTGAATTATTTCTCCGAAGGAAAAAAGGAATTATGACGTCAGCTGATGTCAGCAAGGATGTTCAGATGAGACGAAATCAATCCGATAGGTGTGTCCCACTTGTAAGTGAGATGGCTCATGTGGACTTGGTTCACTGAACCAGGGTTTTGATTTGGATCTAGACGTGCCACGTGGATGCTGACGCGGACAGCACATGTGCGACACGTCGACGCTGGTGTTGAGGTGGCGGTGAGCTGGCGATGACAAGGATGACAACAAGGCGGGTGGCGCTCGGGTTCTGAGGGAATCCGGCGAACAGTGGCGGTTTAACGGCGGCAAAGGGGTGCAATGTGAAGAGGGCGCTTCGGGGAACTCAACGGTAGGCTCACCGATGCTCGAAGACAACTCGAACGGCCGGCGGCGAGGTTTAGGTAGAGGCTGAGGCTCGAGCTCGTGGGAATTGGGGCTCCGGTGATTCTCCTATGGAACCAAGCTGGTGAGGATGTAGATCCCGATCTTGCAAACTCCATGAGGACGACCACGTTGCTCCAAGCACACCGAC
This sequence comes from Ampelocalamus luodianensis, assembly GCA_036346255.1. NCBI lineage: Eukaryota > Viridiplantae > Streptophyta > Magnoliopsida > Poales > Poaceae > Ampelocalamus > Ampelocalamus luodianensis. The sequence goes on from CM070636.1 coordinate 34,386,602, forward strand.
GGCGAAGAAGGAGCTCGTCGGAATTGACGGCGATGTGGCAAGCGGGTCCACCAGACGGCGAGAGATGCTCGGGAAGGATCGAGTGGCAAATGGTGCCAGCTGCGACTGATGGGTGGGCCAACGCGGGTGAGCGCGAGGAGAGAAAGAGCGGGCTACACGGGAATGGTCCGCAAGCGGAAAGATTTGGACCAGGATTTAGAGATTAGGCCTAGAGGATTTTTCGAGATTTATATTAGCTTTTCTTTTTAGAAAAAATAGCAAAAAAGACAAATGTCAATTAGAAAATAGCAAATGCACCCGGAAAAATTCTAGAAAATTCTTGAAATTATAACCAAGCACATAGAATCAAAATAAAATAATTTTGATAATAGTTGATGTTGATATTATTCATATTAAATTATTTTTTATTTTAGAAAATCCATATTAAGCTTTAACTTTAACAGCAAAATCCAAATGGTTATTTTTATTTTTAAAACTTTAAAAATAGACCAAAATTTTGGGATGTTACACGAAGCTAGGGTACACCCAATCACCCTATGTGGGGGGAAACAAGGCCCAACCAAAAAATATACAAAAGGTATGCAACGAGATGCGTCCTAACAACCTCATCCAATGCATTCATAAGTCATCAACTGAAATGCCTAAACCATGTCCGAGGGACACCACGAGCCCTATCTAGGACACTTAGACCGAACCGATGCACCAAGCAGGCCTTCCAATCTGCTGGCGGACAAGGTGGAACAAGTGCGTCTCCCGCGATCAGTAGGCCGGTCAAGAAGGAGACATCCTGGAGAGTGACCGTCATCTCTCCCGACCAAAAGTAGAAGGTGTGCAGTCGGTTCTCTATCTGTCAACAAGTGCCAATATGAAACTCCTGTCCAGGGTGAAGTAGCGGCCGACGTGGAGCATCCTTGCAAAGGGCAACAAGCCCGTGTCCCCAAGGAGTGGGACGTAGCGAGGGTCAAGCTCCGGTGATCCACAACTTGTCTAACCTAACCATGAGGGATGGATGACCATCCCCATCCCCGGTGATCCACAACTTGCTACAGTAATGTTCATCATAGAATGGTTCGAATAGCTCTAGTAGAGGCATAGCTTGCAAGAGATGAAATGCTGAGTCAATTCAAAACAAATAGAATGCCAAAATACAATGACAAATTTTGTACGGCTAATTAATTACGAATAAACTAATTAAGACTAAATTAATTACGACTAATGAATTTGGACAAATGAAGTACGACTAATTAATTACGACTAGTTAACTATGACTAATTTAATTATGACTAATTAACTATGACTAATTTAATTATGACTAATTCATTATGACTAAACTAATTAAGACTAAATTAATTATGACTAAATAACTATGACTAATTTAATTACGACTAATTTAATTAGGACTAATGAATTTGGACAAATTAAGTACGACTAATTAATTACGACTAAACTAATTACGACTAAACTAATTAAGACTAAATGAATTACAACTAATTAACTATGACTAATTTAATTACCACTAATTAATTACAACTAATGAATTTGGACAAATTAAGTACGAGTAATTAATTACAACTAAATTAATTATGACTAATTAACTACGACTAACTAACTACCACAAATTAATTACGACTAAATAACTACATCAAATTAATCTTGGTCATGCCTGTTAGGAGCCAAAATTACGATTCTAGAACCCTCTGTATATAATGCACTAGTCCAGGATCACGCTAGTGCACACAGGGTCAACATAGGTGAATACCAACCCACACAAACGATAAATAAAGTAAACGATTAGTTTGAATAATAAATAAGGGTTTTGACCTTATGGTCGAGTTTACACTTATTAAGCCACACAGGGCTAACAGAGAATAAAGCAAAGAATAAAGCGAAATAACTTCAACGTAGATCCCATCAATTCACCACGAACCGATCGGGATCGGACCTAACGATCAGCAACCCTCGGCGAACTCCTCCTCGAAAGCAGGCATAGACTCCTCCGCTTCTGTAGGTTTGGGCGCAAGTTTTACAACAAGCGTGAGTACACAACCGTACTTGCAAATCATACCACATAATGCAATGTATAGATGCAGGCTTATTCCAAAAGAAAAGGCTTATGTGGTTCTTTTGCATAAAAGCAGTATTTGCAATTGAATAAATAATAGATTGAAATGCAGTTCAAAACAAATAGACAATATTAATTTAACAGTTCTTTTCACAAAGACACAAAGCTAAACAGATTATTTCACATAGCTATATGACTTAGATCACATAGCTCCCATCCCAACTTTTTATGAAAACTACCCCTCGTGTGAAATCCCTGAGCATGTCCATGACCGCAGACGCGGCTATTCGAATAGATTGACTTAACACTCTGCAGAGTTTGTACATTTTACCCACAAGATACAACTAGTGTAGCTAGCACTAATCGTAACAAAACAGTTCGAAAACTTCATCTCAAACATTTACATCCCCGATGTGCTTTCCCATTAGACCAGCCTCACAGAGAATACTAGTCTAACACACACCGCTGGACAAGGATGCGACGAATCGTCCCGCGATGCAACCACCAAGTAGTTACACCTCCACCCTGTCACAAAGCCTAACCTATCCACCTGGACATCAATGCCAAGAATCCATAACTTACTAAGTTAGGCCCGTCCCATCAGACATGTGGTCATACAGTAAGGCTCAGTTCAATGGTGCACAAAGTTAAGTACTTAATTGACCAAGGCAAGACTTCTATTTTCTAACTATGCCACAAAGATCATTATGTAATATCCTGAAATTAACCCTTAAAGGGCCTATGTGTAATTAGACAAAAGAGAATACGAGAAAACGAGATATTTTGGAGTTTTAGAGTGGAGTTGATTTGTACCGAGATAAAAGGATCGTGGAGAGAGTGGATTCTAAAAAAAAACCTAAAGTCTTTTCTTTCTTTTTCCTCTGTGCGCCGTCATCTCCCGATCGCTCTGGCGCTATCCACTGTTGCCGCACATCCGTCGCTACAAAGTAGCGCCGCTATGTCGTGGGTGATCACCACTTCGTTGCGTTGGTCCGCACGTGGAAGATCCGTTTTTTGCCGCGTTGGTTTGTCTTCTTTTCTTTGGTTCATTGCATTTCTACGACTTGATAGGAGATGCGTGCGTGTTTGGAGTTGTAGGGAGAGAGAGATTTAATAGTCTTTGCTTGCATGCGTTTCCAAAAGCGAAGGGAGATTGATGTACTAGTCTTTGTGTGGGTAGTTGTCTAGTTAATGGTGTACTACTATGTTTAGTCTTTAGTGCACTACTAGGATTATTTTAATGGGATCTGCATGCATGTTTCATTAATTGAGTACGTAGCTAGTGCTGCATGCACATTTCACAAATTGGAGTAGTAAGAGAGGTTGAATTAGATAATGCTAGTTATTAGTTTACTAGCTTTATCCTCGTAGCATTGCATGCATGTATGTTTAAACAGTAAATAGAGAGAGATTTAATTATAGATTTGAATACAGATTAATTAGAGAGGGTTTTAGGATTTTCTAGTCAAGGGTTGAGCAGTAGATCGGTTTAGTGCGCTATTCTATTATACGATTTATTCGGATACCTTAATGGCGAATTTTAGGAATGTCATCTACTAATTAATTGTAGATAATTTCAGTATCTTTCCATAGAGTATTTAATCATGTCGAGCGGACAAGTAGTTTTCAAGTTATGAATTTAGTAAGGCTCGCTGTCGAGAAGATGATAGATCAGTCTTCAGGATAAAAGCGAGGGTTGCATGATTTAATTAGAAATCGTGGTAATATAAGAAAATGTAAGGAATTTTGTGTAGATTCGAATGGAGTGGTTTGCCATAATCGGACTTGTGAGTCAAAGTTACGCCATTCTTAGTACTAGGACAGCAAGGGTGATTGGGAAGCGTTGTGGATTTGGGGACATGTAGAGCGTTGTCATTTAATTGTTGTTATTGTGATGTTGTAGCTTGTTTTGAAATTTGAGTGTTTAATGTAGGAGAGCGTCGTGCTTGTTGCCACCTTCTAGCCAGACCGTGCGTCGCAACTAGTAAAGGCAAGTGCATGGTAGACAGCGATCAATGATTGATCACTGTATTTCTTTATCTTTCATCACCATTATTGTTGTGCTTTTATTTTTATTTAACTGCAAGCAATGGAATGGTTATGAATATGTCACGATCTTGGATATGAGAAAAGTTGGATATTGTCGAATATGATGAAATTATGCATCTTTGCATTCATAAGCACATTTGCATATGAGCAGGTGATCATGATTGATCACAACTCCACGGGAGTGGAGGAGGTCCCCGATCCTCGAGGAGGAGCGGGCTTGAGAGTGAACGTTGTCGCGGCGTTCACTCATGCTATATCTGGATATCTGAAAGAAGTGCATGTGGACATGTAGAGTAGGGTTGCATGGAGATATGAGTTGAATGTATGTGAAAACAAAGAGAAGAGAATGGCATGAGAATAATAATAGCAGGACATGTGATGATAATGAAGTTATTGAATACTATTGATTTATCATTGCTCGTTGTATATTGATGTATTTCTTGAGTCGTGGACTCACCCTTGCTCTTTTGTTGTCTTTAGGTGATCTTGAGGCGCCACGATGGGGAGGACTAGAGCACATGGAATAGTTTCATACTTGGACACATAATTATTTGCCATGAAAACCATTTGATTCATTATTCTTTGGACTACTTTTAGGATATGTTAGAAATTGAATAAGCTTAGGTGAATGCTTTGGGCTAGTCTGTTTTGTTCCAAGGTTTTGGACCCACTTTGGGTTGGTGTTGTTTTAGACTTATTATCTTGCTATGTTTCCTCGCTTATTTTATTCATGCTTGATCACCATTATTCATGTTCTATTGTGACCCGTGGATGGATTTTATCAATGCTTTGGTTGCTGAAATTTTATAGTGTGTTCAAGAATATTAGTTGAGAGGATAGTTTAGTGGCATTCTAGGCTCGGTGTTGGGTGAGGTGTTACAAGGAAATATCGACATACTTTAGGTCCGTGGTGAATAGATTAACAACTTAGGTAACCTAAAATTGCTAAAAATTGTTTTATGGTTAGTAAAACAACTAAAATTTGCTAATGGTAATCTTATTTAAAATTTGACACACTAGTGCACATGAGGTTAGAGAGTGGGATGAGTGTCGCTTTACGCTTATGTTATGTTGTATATTGATGCATGATTTGATCTTGACTTTTGAACTTATTGTGTGTTATTGATTGTGGTTGATAGCTATGCCGAGAGGTAGAGGGCGTGGTCGTAGTGGCGCGGTCGGGAGGCCGTGGTGGAGGTCGAGGCCGCGGCGTGGTCCGTGGAGCCACCTCTGTGGCGATTGAGTCGATGGCGAGGAGCGGAATCTGCGAGGAGGGTTCTTGTTGACCCGCCTCGGTTGAAGTCGAGATGAGACCCTGCTTTGTTGAGAGAGTTGGTGGGAGAGATCCGTGCTCTCAGACAACGAGCGCCGGCGACCCTAACTGCTGCAACATCTGTTGCTACTCCTGTCGCTCCTCCGCATGCACCTGAGGCGCGTATGACACTTCGAGAGTGGATGGGGTTGAGGTTGGATCCGTTTGATGGGTCAGGCACACCAATCCAGGCAGCGGACTGGTTGCGCTATATGGAGAGGCAGTTTGGAGCCTTGGAGATGTCCTCACATCAGATGGTCCGTTTTGTAGCCTTTCAGCTAAAAGGGCAAGCGGACATTTGGTGGGGCGGCGTGTTGTCTTCGAGGACCGCTCGAGGCGATCACTTGGGAGGATTTTGTTGATCAATTCAAGGCAAAGTTCTACCCCTACTCCTTCATTGAGAAGATGGAGGTTGCCTTGACGACTTTTGTTCAGGGGAAGAGGTCCATTGTTGAGTATGAGGCTGAGTTCAACAACTTGGTCCGTTTTGTCCCTTCGGTGGCGAACGATGATCTTTAGAAGGCCAAGAGGTTCCGTCGGGGTCTCAACTCTGAGTACCGGCACGTGTTGGGAGCCACTCCACTACGCGACTTCAGCTCTGTTGTGGAGCAAGCCAGGGGTATGGAGTTAGAGATGCAGCTCACTAAGGGACAACAGGCCTCTAGTGGACTTATTGCTTCTGGTGGTGACCAGAAGAGGAGCTCAGTGAGGAGTGGGTGCATTCGACGACACTTTCAAGAAGTTTAAGGGAGGACCACAGTTCTCCAAGTCTAAGCAGTCGAGGCAAACTTCTTCCTCGACGCCTCGTTCTTTTGCAGGTACTCCAGCTCTTCGTCCTGTCCCAGGGCAGGGCATGCTTTGCTTTAAGTGTGGTGATGGACACCGCGCTGCTGAGTGCTCTTGGGCGGAGATTGTCGTCGATGTGGCGGCCAGGTCACAAGGCGGGTGTGTCGCGAAACCCGCTAGTGTGATCAAGTGGGAGCTGTGCGGCTTCTTCTTGATGGGTCCCGTTCGAGATCTGTCCGGATGATGGTGCTCATACGTGCCCCCACTTCCTTCGGCTTGGCGCCTCGGTTGGGTACTCGCGGCCGCCGCCTCCTACACCGCTTCAGGCTGCGCGACCAGCTTTACCTGCACCACCACAGCAGATGGTCGGGGCTCTCGCCACCCCGACACCGTCTTCTTTCACCGTGGCACCACCTGGAGTGTACGCCATGCCTACCGCGGAGTCCGCGGGCCGTCCTGACGTGGTGACAGGTACTTTGCTTGTGGATTCATTTGATGCTTTAGTCCTCTTTGATTCAGGGGCTACCTATTCGTTTGTTTCGACGGTGTTTGCTAGGAGAGCGAATTTGAGTATGCAGTGGATTTCTCAGTCAGTGTTGGTCAGTTCTCCTGGGGGTATTATTGCGAGCTCCACTGTTTGTCCGGGGTGCTCTATTGTTATCGATGGGGAGAAGTTCACGGCGAATCTGATGGTCATTCAGTTGGAACCTTTTGATGTTATCTTGGGCATGGATTGGTTGCACGCCTACCGAGCCGTGATATCCTGTTTCTGTAGGACAGTCTCTGTGCAGACTCCATCTGGGGAGACTTTGACCTTTCAGGGGAGTGCGCCTCCGCGCTCTCTTTCGGTGTTGGCTGGATTATTTCCGGGTCAACGTGCGGTGAAAACGGACTTCTCTTAGCTCTTCTTTGAAACCAAGCGTGGCTGCGCGGATTGAGAGATTTGAGTGGTTAGTGATTATCGGATGTATTCCGTGAGCTTCCGGCATGCCACTGCGCGAGCGTGGAATTTCGCATTGATCTTATTCCGGCACTCGGCCCATCTCGTTGTCTCCATATCGACTAGCACGTCCGTTTGAGATGAGTTGAAGAAGCGATTGGGCGATTTGTTGGCTAAAGGTTTGATCGGTGTAGTGTTTCGCCATGGGAGCTCTGTTCTATTCACGAGAGAAGAAGGATGGCGGTTGGCGCATGTGTGTTGATTACCGTGCGCTTAATGCGATCACGATTAAGAACAAATATCCATTGCCCGCATTGAGGACTTGTTTGATCGGTTGAATGGAGCTCAGTGTTCTCCAAGATTGATCTCGATCGGTATAACCAAATTCGTGTGCGTGGCGGGATGTAGAAAGACGCTTTCTCCACGGTATGGGCATTATGAATACAAAGTTATGTCTTTTGGGTGACTAATGCACTGCCGCTTTTATGGAGACCATGAACAGTATGTTGCATAAGTATCTAGATGACTTCGTGGTGGTGTTCATTGATGATATTCTTATCTATTCCAAGACCAATGAGGATCATGGCGTCACTTGAGGCTAGTATTGGAGACTTTGAGGAGCACAAGTTTTATGCCAAGTTGAAGAAATGTGAGTTACGGTTTTGAAGTGGGTTTTCGGGCCATGTGATAAATCCTCGGGGCATTCTTTGTTGATCCTAGCAAGGTCTCTACAGTGCCCAAAAATATTTAAATAAATAATTAAAATAGAATGCAATACTTGAAACAAAGTAGTTTGAAAACTGGGTTCAAGATGATCAAAGGTATAACTTGCCTTGCAAAAGGTCTATGTACTGGTCTTGCTCTTGGGGTGCTCCTTCTTCTCCAAAATTCCCGACGAATCGACGTCTACTCGCAAACGAGACAAATAAACAAAACAAATAAATAACAGAGGCAAAAAAAGCTCCAAAAATTAAATACAAATCTCAGATAAATAGAGCTCGAATTTAGATAAATTTAGGAATTTGAATGGGCTCAATCGGAGTTCGGATGCAAAAGTTATGGGCTCTGAAAGATTGGAAATCTAAAGAAACCCTAAATTGGATTTTCTGGAATTTTCGAATTATTTCTTAATAGAAAAATTGGATTATTGCGCAATGCTGACGTCAGCCCTCAGAATTCCTGAATTAAAAATAATTCCGGAAAAGGCTACAGAGAATGACATGTGGGCCCTTGGTCCATGGACCGGGTCCACGAAGATGGGTTCATGGTCTATGGGTGCACGAGTCCACGGAACAGTCAACTGACATGTGGGGCCCACGAGTTAGTGGCTCGGTGCACCGTGGAACAGATCTACACGAGATGGATTTAGGGTTAGGGTCACGAGGTGGCACGCGGGCGTTGACTGGTGGCTGACGCGGACGCCACGTAGACGACACGTAGGCGGCGGGCTGAGGTGGCTAGTTGAGGTGGCGGCTGACGCGATGGTTCGACGGCGGCGGAGGCTCGGGAACCTATGGTTCCGGCGATCGACGGCTCTCCGGCGACGGCGGATGGTATCGGCGGGTAGAGAAGACCAGGGCGATCTCGATGGAATGCACACGGGTGCTCAGGGACCACTGTGGTGGCCGGCGGCGAGGTCAAAGCAGAGGTTGAGGCTCGAGCTCGACAGTGACGGCGTTGGAGAGGTCCTCCGGCGAAGATGAAGGTGGTTCCGAGATGCGGGCGACGCGGCGATCCCGAAGATGGCGTCCAACAGCGACGAGGGCAGCTGGAACAGCGGCGGTGGCGATGGGGTCCTTCGGCTGGGGCTGAAGATGACGACGGCGGCTAGGGCTCCAGGCGACGAATCGAGGGCGGCGGCTAGGGTTTCTGGAGGCGGCGCGACTCGGGGTGCGTCTCCCGGGGGTCCTCGGGGCCTTAAATAGCCCCAAGAGGCGTGTCCGCGACGAACACGGTGTGGCGGCGGAAGATTCGGAGGGAAGGTGGAGTCCACGTCGAAGACGACGATGACGTAGCGGACGAGGCCCACCTGTCAGCGACGGCAGCTCGGGCACGGGCGCGTGCGAAATGGCGCGGCTGTGAAACGGACTCCGAAGATCTGACCGTTCGTCCAAGATCTAATTGTCCACAATCAAAGGGACGATTAGAACCTCCAGTTACATCACGCGCATCTAGCCATTCATCCTTGATCGAACGGTGGAGGGTGAGTGGGGTGCTCGGAGAGAGAAAGGCGAGGCTGACATGCGGGGCCCGCATGTCGATCGGAGCGGCAGCAGCAGCGCCACAGTGGAGGCTGTGAGGTTTGGGTGTGGCGGAGGAAATGGGCCGGGTTTAGGGAATTTGGCCCGAAGCTTTTTCTGAGATTTTAAATAGCTTTTCTATTTTATAAAATACCATAAATTCAAATAAGCAATAGAAAATAGCCAATGAACCCAGAAAAATTCTAGAAAATATAACTGAGCACATAGAACCCAAATAAAATAGTTTTGGCTATTGTTCCTGTTGGGATTATTCACATTAAATGTTTTTGACTGTAAAGTCCAATATTAAGCTTTTGAATTAATTTCAAATAAAAACCAGATGGTGACTTTTTCCCTAATAACTATTAAAAGATTTTCAAACTCAGAAAAATTGGGATGTTACAATGCCCACGCGCAGCGCACACGGCCGCACGTAGGTGACAATAGGCCAACGGACCAAGCGGCGGCGGGCAGCATGCGCGTGGTGAGCAAGGCGGCAAGCCACACCGGGCAGGAGGAGGCAGCGGCGCAAGGCCACAAGCCCGTAGGCGCAACGGCCATGCGATGGCGGCCTGTCCTAGGCCCTGGGAGGTTGGAGAAATATTGGAGGTATGCGTCACATCTTTACTAGTTGGTTTGGCCAATATAATTGGCTTGAGTATAGTATTGAACGAGATGAGCTCACTATAGGCCACTTAGCTCTCTGAACTTGCGTTGAAGTGAAGTTCGTCGGATGCAATACTGGCGACTTCGTCCCCTCCAAGTCTGGTGGACTCGTTGCCGCCCTGTTCCAGCCGTGTTCATCGTCTCCGTCACCTCACGCCGATAAAAACTGATTCTTCGGGCCTGGGAACGCACCATGCTCGCGTCTTCACCAGAGTTCTACTATCGCAGCTTGCTGCCGCCCTCGCCCTTGCCTCCTCTAACTCGGTCATGCGAGAGAGAAGTACATTCCTAGTGCCAGAGAAGGGGGCACATTACTTCTCTCTTTCACGGTGATTTGCCAGCTCAGCTTTTTCTATTAGCAAACGACCGAATGGACTTTGTGCAGGGTGAATAGCTTCTGCTTTGACACTGGGAATGTACTTCTCTCTCTCACGACCGACTTAGAGGAGGCAAGGGCGAGAGCGACAGCAAGCTGTGACGGTGGAGCTTCAGCGAAGGCGCGAAAACGATGCGTTCCCGGGCCCGAAGAATCCGTTTTTATCGGCGTGAGGTGAAGGAAACAATGAACACGGCTGGAATGGGATAGACACAAGTCCATCGGACTTGGAGGGGATGAAGTCGCCGACATCGCATCCGACAAACTTCGCTTCAACGCAAGTTTAATGAGCTAAGTGGTACAACCTCGCAAGTTTAGGGACCTACAATGCAATTTTCTCTTATTTTTCAAGGATAAAACTAATTATGCTAGTGGAGACAGTTTTGTGAATTGAGGATTTAGAAATTGGAATAATAAAGATACAAACATGTTGGTGGTATTAATAGTGCCAACAATGAAGCTCAAGAGAAATACAATTTCTTCATTAAACCTAAAGCATTAATTGAAGAGTCTCTTACTTCATACTCCAAACAACAAAAGGCTATATATAAATCCCGCTTGACTAATTCGCTTAAGTGCTTGAGGTTTCTTTTCTGTCAAGGGTTGGCTTGTCGTGCACATGATGAAAGTGAAGACTTACGAAATAAAGAAAATTTCCTTGAGGTTTTAAATTGCCTCTATAAGACATGATGAAAGTGATGGTCTCTATAAGCCAGTTACAAGATCCAGAAGGTTCTTCAAAAAGGTCAAGAATCTCCATCGCTTCTATGTTGAAATGTTCTTTAAGTGTCATTGACAGTTAGCTTTGAGAGCTTAACGACATGTTTGATCAGGTAAACACATATTTGCTTCTTTGCATGGCATCATCCAATCCTGTTGATTCATTAGCTACTTATGACAATGACAACTTGGTTAGGCTTGCTCAGTTTTATCCTAAGGATTTCTCATGGATATAGTTGATGTATTTTCCCTTTCAACTTACACACTTCATTGCTGATATGTGTAGAGATGAAAGGTTTAGAAAATTTCAAATTGGTGCTAATTCTTCTCGTAGCAGCTTCAAGTGTTGACAGAGTATTTTCTTCAATGAATTATGTGAAGAATAAGCTAGCTAAGAAATAGATCGGGGGACGATACTTGAATGATTGCTCGGTTACATTTATTGAGCGAGGTTTTTTTCCCTAAGGATGATGACGGCACACCTCGCTTTCAAGGCATGAAGCATGTCGAGTTAACTTGTAATTTTCTTAATTAATTATTAATTTTTTTATATTATATGAGATTTTATCTCTAGTGCAATTAATTTGTACTACCAATTTTGCAATCATGGACCTCTCTGTTTTCTGTTGAAGAATATTTTTGTAACTTGGAACACAAACGTGGGTGAGTGGGTCCGACAGCGTGACGTATCAACACCGCTGGAAAGCATAGTGGATAATCCTCCATCTTGGGTCCAACAGACATTGCTGCCCTGCGAAGCCACGTCCCAATGCGCGTCAATCAATCAATCCATCCATCACGACCTTTGAGCTACTGACTTGTGTGATGTGGTGCTGGCGTTCACTTGCTTTGGGTGAATCTGATGAGCCTAGACAGCGAGATGGAAGCGCATCCCGCGGGGATACTACGGGAATGCTGGTGTACAAGTCACCACAGAGGAGCCACTTGGCCACGCGCTCGAATTGCATGACGACATTATAAGACGGCGTCAGGAAAACACAATGACAAGATGGAATCAATCAGAAATACACCAGACTAGTAGCCTAGTAGAGTATCCGAATGTTACAACGAAATCAGGCATAGTCGTAAACTTTACAACAAATATCAATTTGCTTTTGTACACATACTAAGTGAAATATCTCTTTGTAGGCTAGTAAATAAATCAAATCGTAAACATTTTTTTATTACATATTCTAAAACCCAAAAACAAAATAAAGCCATCATCACCGTCAGGTCATTGAAATGCCTATACCGTCAGGTCATTGAAATGCCTATACCATCACTACCAGTTGTTTGTCATGCGCCATTTACAGTCCCAACCTTGATATTACCCCGTAAACCGGCATACGTTACGTTGTAGCATTGAATAACAAACCTCAAACCTAAATATTTTGAAAGATAAACAAACACTAGTTCTGGCATACAAGCCATTTTTAGAATGGTTCTGGCATACAAGCCATTTTTAGAATTTACGTCCCTCTATCCAGCATGGGTAATAGATGTCAACAATCTTTCCAATTCTCAATACAAATATTAACAATTACCAATTATTCTCCTTTTGCTCTCACTGTGATGTAAAAATCATATAAGGTTAGACAACAACAATAGTCGAGCATAAAAGCTAAAGTTCATATGTGATGAGCCCCTTGACTGCGTGAGTGACGAGGTTGCTTTTTTGTGAGCTTGTCTTTAACAATGTAGCACTGTTGTGTTAATAGAATTCTGTTGTCATCTAACTAAAACACCATATGATTTCTTTTTTAAAAAAAGGATGCCAAACTGCAGTTCTTTATTCAATTATCACACGGTCCATTAAGTGGGTAGTGATAAAACACACCACTAACAAAAAATCATTGGATTCTCAATACAATTATGCGCACAAAAAAACATATATCATCACTATGATCAATATTCCAAAAGAGAGGTTGACACCTACTGGACTGATAGTGAGCACATGGTTCTCCTTCACAAGCTTCATCTGCACAGAAAAACATCTACATCAAACATTCATCAAAATCCACATATCAAAACTAAGACCCAAGCTACGTACACACGAATGCACATTAATCTTGCCACACTCACACATGTAGGGGATTAAGAATGAAAAAAAAGAAAGAGAAGGAAGAGAGCACATGAAGGAGAGAAAAACCATGTGATGCTGCTGCAGCGTGCCTCTGCCGCCTCATTAGCCATGTGCCGCCACCACCACAAGAAACTGCTGATGCCACCAGAAGCCACCACCATCACCGGAATCCGTGATAGTTGTTAAAGAGAATGGATGCCTCTAGTTCAATAGTTCAACACTGAGAGAGCAAATTGAGAGCAAATGATCAATTACAAGTTAACAAAAATTCAACCTAGTGTTGTGTACCATAGATCACCAGAAGTAGCTCAAAAGATGCAAAAGACTTGTTTTGTGTGTACATGAGGTGAGACATGGAACGAGAATTAAATAAAAGAAAGACACAATTCAATATAAGTGAAAATTTTACAGTTGTATATGTGTTTAGTCTTGTCACCTCAAACCCTCGATCGACAACCATTCTGCATTGCAGCGAGTTAAGTAACATAAAGCCTGAATATTTCATGCAGTTGTTGAGGAAGATACAAACCACAAGAATTAAGGAATAAAAAGAGTGAACCAAGCCCATAGATCGAAATTAATGCAAGTAGTTTAAAGCTTAAACCCATCAACTGCAAAATCCAAGCTCAAAGCTATTATAGTACAGAGTTATTTGCAAAGTCCTGATGAATTCATAACTCAATCTGGAAAATAGAAAGCCAGAAAACATATGGCTTAATTGAAAGGAAAGGAAAATAGCAAACAGAGAAATGCTAACTGCATGAACACCAGAATGACTCACGAATTTCAAGGCCAGCCTTTGTAGATGCAGGATACAACACTTTGTAGGTAGTCTCACTGGTCCTTGGAAGCTCTGAGGCCAAAACTTAACCCATATCTGACAAAGAAAGAAATGGAATAAGTGCCTTGTAGACTGAAATAGAGTTCAAGCCTTCAAGATATGTGAAGCATGGTTATTAAGGCGCTAAGGCGTCCCAAGGTGCCAAGGGACCGCTCGATGCCTAGGCGTCGCCTTGGACGCCTGAGGCGACGCCATACCAGCCGTCGCAGCCAAAGAAAAACAGCGAGTGTTACTGCAGAGGAAACAGAAAATAAAAAAGAAAAGGAGGAGAAGAAAGTTGGCCCAGCCCATCCCATCCCAGCCCACTGTGAACTGCCCAACACGACCCCCATCCGGCGCCAAGCCCTAGCCGCCTCTCCTCTCCTCATCTCCCACGTCTCTCTCCCTACCTCTCATCTCCCACGGCACTCTCAGGGCGACGCCGACTCGCAGAGGCAGGGAGGATGCTGGAGAGGGCGACGCCTACTCGCCGAGGCAGGGAGCTGCAAGGGACCAGATCCGCCATGGCCAAAGGAGGCGAGCTCCTCTTCCGAACCAGCCGGCTAACCCTGACTACTGCGAGTCCTTCCAGCCATCCTGTTGTGAAAGGAAAAGGTTAGCAACAAAGCCCGAAAACTGAAGGCGAATAAAACAATAACACAACCAAGAAATGAACTCCAAAAGCTCGAAACACATGCACAAAATCAGCACCAACGTCTCATGACACAAGGTCACTTCCCAATACGACTAACTCGTATTGAAAGAACGAGCAATCGGTTAGGGAGATAAATTTCAGCAAGCAACTCAAGTTCTAACATGGCTAAATAGCAGGGTAAAATCACTAATAGGGGTGTTGGATACTTAGCCAACTAATATCACATCTTACCATTTTATCCCCACAAGTTTTAGTTGAATTAACCTCTCATTATCTCCTCATTTACTAATTAAAAGGTTGTTGTCTAGATTTTGCGCTTGCTGTCCAGATTTTGAGTCCAGCTCCAAGCACTTCTATTCTTCACCAAAGGCAGCCAAAACTCAAATTTACAACTCTCATGGTTCTCCCAAAACCATAATTAATCGATAACAATTGTCTTTGGAAATGAAGAGGGGAAAACAACTTGTTAAAACTTTAACAAGAGCAAGGTAAGATGAGCAATCTAAGATAGGTAAGGAGTAAAATATAAGAACTTACTTAAGTTTTCAAAATCAATTGATACTTTGAAAATAAGTTTTCAAAACACCCTAAAGACGACCAAGCTAGGGGTTTCTACAGTCGGTATGACTTTGATACCAAGCTTTGTGAGACCCTGGTGCATTTAGCTTGTAATGCTTAGTCTTTCATTGACACTAGCATCACAAACAAAATATACCGTGCCTCGCAAAAATGTATACTTCCCAAAATTGCAGTATACACACCCTTTAACAAAACATTGCATCAATTCCATACAACACACAGAACCAAAGCTTAAGCTTTACAAGCAAAAGACATATAGCAAAGTTATTATAAAAGAGAGGCCAACTGGCCAAGACAAGTTAAAAGAATTAATCAACAGCGGAAGCAAAATGCCATAAGATGGCTATAAACAAAAGCCAATTGTTTTTCCTCACACCCACAAGGCAATCCGACCGGGCAGCCAAGCTAGTCGTCCACACCGCAGCAAAACTCACAAAAGGCGATCCCTTGGGGATCAACCTCCTCTGCAACAAATGAGTAATGCAAATGAGTACAAAAATATACTCGCAAGACTTACGAGTAACAAACCTAGATACTACTACATGCAGGCTTTAATCAAAGGAGAAGGCTAAAGGTTAATTTGCAGCATAAAGCAGATTTTATTTGCAATAGATAATAGATTGAAGGCAGTTTTTAACAAACTGAAATTTTCTTTGTTCAAATAACAGCGAGACAATAAGTAGTGACATAAAGACAACCTGGAAGTGACTAACCCAATAGTCACCACAACAATAGTACAAATTACCCATTCGTACCACCCACCTCAAGTTTTAATTAAAAAGGTTGTAGCCTAGTTCTTGCGGGAAATAACCAAGCGTGTCCATAACCTAGGATGAGGCTATTCGAATAGATTTAATCCTACAGGGGTGTACCAATGTACCCACACTTTGGACCACCTTTTGCGACTAGATTAAGCACACTTCCTTTGGTATGCCGGCACGGCTAAGTCCTACGAGACATTTCCAATGGATTGCATTAATTAAGAGTCGCACGTATGGGGCTTGATCCTTAGTGACCTGCCGTGACAAAGATCACAAGGACTCATACGTTGAGTCGGAACACCGGCCCAGCTGAAGCAACTGCGGGTGTCCTGGGTATGGAGAACCTAACCGGAATCTCTATCCCTCTCATCCCAAAACACACACCTAACAACTACCACCAGCGACTCATTAATTAACACCTCCTAAAGTACTAAGTCAAGAGAGGTCCCATATATCTCTAGTGTGGTTAGCACGCAAAATTGCTTGGATCAATGGCGCAAGTAACTCGGTCCTTGATGACCTGGGCTTGATTCGGTTGACTCCAACGTCCGATTGCTGAGCCGCTTTGATCCGATCTACCAAGGTTGGTTGCACAACCAAGGCAGCAAGGGACCCGTGATCAACTACTCCCAAGTTGAGACGTTGAAATTCTCCAAGGAGGGTGGACTGCTGCTCCTGGAGAAATAAGTTGTTGCAATGCGCTTTCCGACTAAGCGCATCAGCAACCACATTAGCCTTGCCCGGATGGTAGTGAATACCCATGTCATAGTCTTTGATCAACTCCAACCACCTTCTTTGTTTGAGGTTCAGATCGGGTTAGGTGAACAAATACTTTAAACTCTTGTGATCCGAATACACCTCGCAGCGATTACCCACTAGGTAATGTCATCAAATCTTAAGTGCATGGATCACGTCGGCTAGTTCCAAGTCATAGGTTGGATAATTGAGTTCATGATCCGATCTACCAAGGTTGATTTGAAATCGCACGGCTCACGAGCACGGGAGCGCAAAACACACGAGCACCCGTGTCGGGACCCAAAATGCAGTCGGACCCTCGTGTATTCGCACTAGTCGGGATCACGCTAGTGCACAAGTGGTAACATAGGTGAATATCAATCCACACAAGCGAAATATAACATAAGCGAATAGTTTGAGTAACAACTTAGAGTTTTGACCTTAAGGTCGAGGTTACAACTTATTAAGCCACGCAGGCTAACACTAAAGAAATCTGCAATGGAACGAAATAAACTCGCAAACTCAATCAGCCCACCACAGCAACCGATCGGGATCGATGACCTAGCGATCAACCTTCTTCCACAAACTCCTCCTCGAAAGCGGCGAAGACTCCTCCATACAGTAGGTTTGGGCGCAAGTTTTACAACAAGCGTGAGTACACAACCGTACTGCAAATCATACCACGAATGCAATATATAGATGCGAGCTTATTCCAAAGGAATGGCTTCGTGGTTATTTTGCAAAAATGCAACATTTGCAATTGAATACAAATAATAGATTGAAAGCATAATTTAAAACAAATAAGCAATATTAATTTATGATTGTTTCCACAAAGACACACAGCTAAACTGATTAATTCACACACCATATGATTGAGATCACACGCTCCCAATCCCACATTTTATGAACACTACCCTCATGTGAAATCCCGGCGTTGTCCATGACCGAGGACGCGGCTATTCGAATAGATTGATTAACACTCTGCAGAGGTTTGTACACTTTACCCACACGATACAACTAGTGTAGCTAGCACTAATCGTAACAAAACAGTTCGGCAACCGTCTCAACATTGGCGTTCTTATTCACACGATCCCATATCACAAAGCTTAACCTATCCACGAACCCCAATGTTGAAACTCCGTAACCTACTAAGTTAGGCTGTCACGGACATGCGGTCGCATGCAGTATGGCTCGATTCAATGGCGCACAAAGTTAAGTCCTTAAGCGACCAAGGCAAGACTTCGATTTTCTAACTAAACCACACAGATAAATCCCAATCACAAAGCCACCAGTTCACACAGTATCCACCACTTGCCTCGGTCTAAATCTTTTACCACCCGGTTGGTTTAGTGCAACACATGCCATCACGAGTAATAGCACACTTGCACACACGCTTTTATCACACGTTCCATAATCACTTAGTCAATTTCATAATTGCACTTACATGAGATGATGACTCGTAGCATGGCTAAGCAATTCTAGTCGGTCTAACCAACCATGTTGGCAATATGTTAATACCAACTAAATAATAAACCAATCTAGGGCGACAAAAGATTAAGGTATACAAGTAGGCAAGGTGACATAGCAGTTTGGATCAATAACTAGCCCAAAAGCAGTTAAATACATAATTAAAGTAAATGCAACAATTCCACACAATATAATTTGGAAAACTGGGATTCAATATGATCAAAGGTATGACTTGCCTTGGAATAGGTCTATGTACTGGTCTTGAACTTGGTTGAAGCCTTCTTCGACGAAAACCCCCGAAGTATCGACGTCTACGCACAAACGAAGCAAAACAACCAAAACAAATAAATAACTGAGGTGAAACAAACTCCAAAAATTAAATAAAAATCTCAGATAAATAGATCTTGAATTTAGACAAATTTAGAAATTTGAATGGGCTCAATCGGAGTTAGGATGCAAAAGTTATGGCCTTTGGAAGATTGAAAATACATAAAATGCTGAAAATCGATATTTCATGAATTTCCAATTATTTTCCTAAAGGAAAATCAGATTATTGCATAGTGGCGTCGTGGAGGAATTTCGGAAAAAGAAATAATAAAGAAATCTCGACATGTGGGACCCACATGTCGAGGCTAAACTCACGGTGGACTAGGCCCACCGAGCCTCGAACTTCGAGTCCGTGGATTGCCGCGTGGCGCCTGCGTGACGCCGACCGGCGCCACTGCGCCCGCCACGCGTGCACGGGGCGAGCGCTGCACCGCGTGGATGACGAAAAACGGCGGCGCTTGGCCGTCACGGCAACGCGGCGGCGGCGGCGCTCGGCGAGCCGATGGTACGATTGAAGCCCGTGTTATTGCGAACACGATGGTGCACTCACGAGCGGCGGAGACACTCGAAGATGGCGGCGGCGAGGGTTGGCGCGAGGGCCGGCTTTGCCGGACCGAGTTCGGCGAGGTTTTAGCGGCGCGAAGGGTCCTTAAGGTAGCATCGCGCCATCGATCTCGGTGGTGCACTCGGCGGCGATGCGGCGGCACCGACGGCGAAAAGGCGAAGAAACGGCGGCGAAAACCCTAGAACTTCGGATTGCGGCGCTAGGTCTTAAGTGGTGCAATGGATTGAGGGTTACGGTGTGGGCGTCAATGCGATCCGGGGTGCCTTTTATAGAAATTTGGGAGGGCTAGGGCGGCGTGCGGCGATGAACCTAAAAAGAGTCAGAGACGGTTGCGAGAGAAATTGGAGATAGAAACGAAAACAAGATCGATTTTGATCAGAAGATGCGGGAGATTAGGGATAAGATTCTCGCGTTTTCTAGAAAGGTTTTATTTGGAAACGTGTCTTGTCGGACGGAGCTTGGAGCTCGGAAGCATGGCGGGCGAGGCGGCCGTCTGCGAGGAAGAAAGGAGAGGAGACGACGACCTTGGCGGGCCCACATCGGCGAGTGGGGCGGGCGCGGCGGCCGATTTGATCTGGCGCCGATCTTGATCCAACGGTCCACAATCAAAGAAACATTCGGACCGTCTCGTTACCTCACGCGCATCCACCGTCCATGCTTGATCCAACGGCGAAGAGTGAGCAGGCGCGGAGAGAGAGAGAGGGCGACAGCGGGTCCACCTATCGGTGGGGCCCATGCGCGCGCACTGGTGGCCAAGTGTGCGCCTTGGGAATAGGAGTTGGGCCGGAGAGATTCGGCCCAAGAAGATTTCTGAGATTTTAATAGATTTTCTATTTTAGAAAATACCAGAAATTCAAATAGGCAATAGAAAATAGCAAATGAACTCAGAAAAATTCTAGAAAAATCTAGAAAATATATCTGAGCACATAGAACCCAAATAAAATAGTTTTGGCTATTGTTCAAGTTGGGATTATTCACATTAAATGTTTTTTTATTATAACGTCCAATATTAAGCTTTTGAATTAAATTCAAATAAAATCCAAATGGTGAATTTTCTTCCTACTAACTATTTAAAAGATTTTTAAGCTCTAAAAATTGGGATGTTACAACCCGTGCGTGGAGACTTCAATGCACCCTGAGGAGGTCTTAATCGTTAGATCAAAACTTGACGGTCCCGATCTAACAAGGAGGTCCTAAAGGTGGAGGTCTACTGAGGGAGGTCTGGACGGCTAAGATTCTCACAGGGAGGTCCTAACAGTCAAGATCCCCATAGGGAGGTCCTCACGGTGGAGATCCAAGAGAGGGGAGGTCCTGAACGATCCAGATTTCCAAGGGGAGGTTCTGAATGGCTCAGATCTACCCTGGGGAAGGTCCTTTAGGTTAGGTTCTAATAAGGGGGAGGTCCTAGATGGCCAAGATCTATAAGGGGAGGTCCTGGACGGCCAAGATCTACAAGGGGATGTCCTGGACGACAAAGATCTATAAGGGGAGGTCTTGGACGGCCAAGATCTATGAGGGGAGGTCCTGGACTGCCAAGATCTATAAGGGGATGTCCTAAAGGTTATGATCGACGAGGAGGGAGGTCCTGAGGTTTTCTTTACAAAAGACCAAGGGGTGGTCTTTTGCAAAGAGGACCCCAAGGGTGGCCCCGAGGGTGGTTTTTGCAAAATGACTATGGGAGGTCTTTTGCGGAACCCCAGAGGGTGGTCCTAA
Source organism: Ampelocalamus luodianensis (assembly GCA_036346255.1). NCBI lineage: Eukaryota > Viridiplantae > Streptophyta > Magnoliopsida > Poales > Poaceae > Ampelocalamus > Ampelocalamus luodianensis. The sequence continues at coordinate 34,407,458 of CM070636.1, forward strand.
CGGTCCAGATTAAACCTAATCGAGGGCTTTAACGGCTCAGATCTAATCTAAGAGGTCCCAAACTTAACGACGCACATGCTTTACCGACAAGATCTGTATTTAAAGCTAATGATTAGACTAGGACAAATTAAATGCTAATCATTAAGCTACAGGGTTTGTCCGAGTAAGGCACGACAAAATCCCGAGTTCGAGTTTGAGCTCACCGCCGGCGACTCTGGTCACGGCGGTGGGAACCAAGGACAGGGATGGGTTCCAAATAGCGAGGGGAACCTAAAGGTACCAAACACCCAAGCTAGAACACCTCCTACCGGGGGCTAGCCGGAGATGACTGCGGAGGCATAAAAATGACAAAATTCCAAAAGCTAAAGTGGTCCAACAGAGCAGGAGTTCAAATACTAAGGCACTAAAGAATGGATTACCCGACAATGGAGGAGTCCAGAGGGGGTCGAAGAAGCTCTGGCGACGAAGGTGTTGGCCAGTGCTGAGGAAGAAGGCAATCCCGGCCACAAAGAGCAAGTTCCCAATTTGACCACCTCTGTGAAGTCAAACAAAATAAGTTAAGGGAACTACTCTAGGTGGTCAAAAGAACAAATTTGCACGCCAAGAGTTGCAATTGAACCACTGGAGCCCGGATGTCCCCGAGGAGCTCCAAGGTCCGGCAATGGCGGCTAAGACTCTCAGATGTTTTGAGCACAAGGGCACGGAGAGGAAAGCTAGGGTTGCAAAATAGTGTCTAAAGAAGCTTAAGGAGGGAGCTCGGGGACCCTTCATAGCTAGAGAGGAAAAAGAAACAAGGGCAGTGCCCCACGGTTGCACTGAGCTAAAGGTCCTACCATGGACGTACTTGAAATGATAGGGGTAGCTAAAAGGGAGACTCTGGGGCAAAGTTTTGGTGTGCATTTAAGGTTGGCAGTAAATAGCCGTTGACAAGGGCATGAAATGACAAGGCACTGCTCCACACTGCCATGGCTCTGGCTCACACGCATGCGCACAAAAACGATGATGACCAGGCTCAGAGAGGTCCCACCAGTCAGTGAAAGAGCCTAGGTGGACTGGTCAAAGAACATAACAGTTAGGTTAAGTGTTGAGTCCGAGTTGGGGAGGTCCTGACGGTTGGATCTAAAGCGAAGGGCCCCGATTTTTAAGTGAGGTTCGGAGGTCGTAACTCTCAGGGAGGTTTGAGGCACGGATCAAGATATGGATGGCCCACAATCACTCAGGTGCTAACAGAGGTGGTCGTCCGAGGTGGTTTGGAGGGTTGTCTTTGCAAAAGACCAACGGGATGGTCTTTGCAAAACGCCAAGGTGGTCTAGGGGTGGTCTCCGAGGAGGTCCTTTGAGGAGGTCCTGGGGAGGTCTTTTGAGGAGGTCTTTGGTAACGACCAAGGGTGGTCTTTGCAAAGATACAGGGGTGGTCCAAGGGGAGGTCCAGGAGGGTATTCTTTGCAAAAAGGACACGGGTGGTCTTGACCAGGGGTGGTCTGCACGAGTGGGAGGTCCTAGCACTCCCGAGATCGCAGCGGTAGAGCAAAGATCCAACGGCTGAAATGGATCACGCCTAAAGGATTGAGCCCGAGGTGCTCTAAGAGGTGGGGTTCAACCGAGACAGTGGTTTGGGCTCGAGTCTGACTTAAGCCCAAACAAGACCTTGACTAAGAGTTGGATTTTGAGTAGAAACTTTGAGAGATTTTTAGAAGTAGCAAACTAACTCCAAATTTTTTAAAAATTTTACAGTAGCTTGCTGACTTTGGGATGGACCTTGTGTAAAATTTTCAGAGGTTTTTATGCTGAGCATTTTTCTTCATAAATTTCTCAAGGTTCTGGGTTAGGGTTTGACTAAAGGTCAGAATGGTTTGACTGCCTTTTAAAATATTCAAACAATTTCTAAAAATTATGAAATTTTTCAGAGGGGTCACACAACATCCTTAGAACCCAAGAAAATTATTTCCAGTAGATCATCACTAGATTTGACCAGGGTTGGAGAGAAGGGTCATGACTTTAGTCAATTTGGAGGTTTGAGTTTTTGATTTCTCACAATTTCTTTACAAGAATTACAGAAAAGCTCAAAAACTTCAAGGTGCATGAAAAGTTTTTAATTTCTACATGTTTTCTTACATTTGAAACACAAGTTGAGAATTGGGATGTTACATGGCTAAATTCCTCAAAGTAAATATTTTTGAGCTATGCTTCGACTAAGCACAGAGTTTTTGCAACATGTTTTAGTTCATACTAATGTACCAACTAGCTTTTAACTAAGGCATCAAGGGTGATTCAGACAACATTCAAGTGTGAATGTACAAAGGAATTAGGAATAACTATAAAGTTAAAACAGGGATTTAAATTACTTGAGTTTAAATACGCATGCAATAATAGTTTAAAACAGAATTTAAATACTTCGAAATACTGGGATTCAATATGACAAGGGTATAACTTTCCTTGTTCGAATGCTTAAGGATCTACTTTGTCGAAGTATTTGGGTTCCCTGGAGTCGTCAAAATCTACACACGAAAACGAGCCGACTTCAAATAAACTTCAAATAAATACAAATGAAATCAAATAAACTCCAAATTAAATAATTTTAGCGTAGATAGCTAGATCTGGAAGTTAGATAAATTTAGAAATTTGAATCACTTGAATCGGAGTTCGAACGGAAGAGAACGGACGCTCAGAAGTTTGAAAATTACATGTTCGGAAGGAGGTTTCGACTAGTTGGAAAGATGTTGACTACCTAGTCGAAAGGGGGTTTGACTGGTAGGAAAGATAGAGATGGATTCAACTACTCGACGTGGTCGAAGGAAGATAGAAGGTTTCGACTACTCAACGCGGTCGAAGGAAGCAAGGATTCGAATACCCAACGTGGTCGAAAGAAGCAAGGATTTGACTACTCCAGGATTCAACTACTCAACATGGTCAAAAGAAGGTTACAAGAAGAATACGGCTATTCACGTGATCGTAAGAAGGATAGCAAGAGGGATTATGACTACTCGACATGGTCATAAGAGGGATACAACTACTCAATAGTTGTCGAAAGAAAGAAAGGATTCAACTACTTAACAACGGTCGAAAGAGAGAAGGGGATTTCGACTACTCAACAGCGGTCGAAAGAGAGAAGGGGAATTCGACTACTCAATAGTGGTTGAAAGAGAAAGAAGGGCTCGACTACTCGACACGTTCAAAAAACAGAAAGACTCGACGGCTCGACGCGGTCGAAAGAACAAAATAACAGAACAGGGCACGGGAATTTGGCCAAAAGAATAAGAAAAAGCAGGGTATAGGAAACTCGTCAGAACACAGAGAGAGGGGCTGGAGGAGGCCGGTGGAGGAAGGTGAACGGATGTGGGGGAAACTCGCAGCTGAAGGCAAAGAAGGATAGTGGCGAAGGGGTCAGCCGGGACTGACGGGAAAGAGGAAACACGGCGGCTCCTACGAAACAAAACTAAAATAGAGAGAGAAGATTACTTCAAGGAGCTCTAGGACCAGAATTGATGCGGGGCTTAAACTCGGAGCGTGGTGCTTCGGGCAAACCACAACAACAAGAGCGAGGGAGGGAGAGTTGGGTGCACGCGGTGCTTACCTAAACAGGCGAAGGTAGCACACGGTTCAACGAGGAGGAGGTGGTTTAGCCGTCGGCAGGAGAAGCATGACGGCGGCCCTAGAGGCGGTGGCGCGAGCTCCAACCGGCAGCGGTGAAACTCGAAGCGTAGAGAAATGGGTCGAGAGAGGGAGAGTTGAAAGTTGAGGGGAAAAACAAGAGGGCAAAGGCTCCCTAGTGCTCTATTTATAAAGGAAGAAAGGAGAACCGGGCAACAAGATGGAGCAGTGTGAAAAGGGAAGGAAAAATGCGGCAGGGCAGAGACAACAGCAAGATGGAGTGGTGTGAAAAGGGAAGGGAAGAAAAAAATATGGCGAGGCGGAGACAACAGCATTTAATGCGTACGTTGCCGAGGAAACAGAGTGAGGAAAGAGAAGGTTTGTAGGGGCTGACAGGCGGGGCCGGTCAAACCAAAAGGCTGGTCAAAACTAAGAGGCGGTCGAAACCAACAGACCGGTTGAAACCAAAGTGCTGGTCTAAACCAAAAGCTAGTCAACACGAGAGAGTGGTCAAAAGGAAGGGTGGTCGAAACAACAGAGGTGGTCGAAACCGAAGGGTGGTCGACATTGAGATGGAGGTTGAAACCGAAGGGGAAAAAGAGCAGGGTTGAGGGAAAAACAGAACAACAAAGGAGAGGGATTTCAAATACTAGAGAACTCTAAGAAACTCAAAATGAACCACATTTTGAATTGGTTGAAGTTTTGATTAACTCATGTTAAATTATTTTTATTTTCCAAAATTTCATGTTTAAGCTTTATTAATCCAATAAACCAAATGGTTAATTTTAATTTTTGAGGATTTTCAAAAAGCTCAGAAAAACAGAATGTTACACTCGCGGAGCTCACCGTGTAGCTATCCGGCTTGCCAGCGACTGACACTTGGCCGTAGCGAAGGGCGGCACCTGGAGAAGGCCTAGTGAGCCTGGTGCTGCCATTCTTGCTCTTCTTCTCCTCCCCTCTGCTGAAGATTTTTGGGAGGGAAAGTGATAAGACCGCACCATCGTTTCCCTAGATGGAGCGAGGAGGGAGCGGTGGCGACGGCCACGACGGGGGAGAGACGGGGATGAAGGCAGCATGGAGGTAGCGGGAGGGGGAGCCGTTTTTGCAGGAATGGCGGAGTCGACTGCACAGATAAGGGAGCACATGGCAACGAGGCAATGTAAGATGAAAATGCAATGTTGGGAAGAGCAAGCAGCGACGGGGAGCAAGCATCGGCGAGGAGGGAGACCGAAGGGGCAGGGGGTTGGAAGAGGGAGGGAATGGCAGCGGTGGAACGTGGGCGAGGGGGCCAAAGCCACGCAGGATAGAGGAGGCCGGGGGCGATGCGCCGCGAAGGCGGCGCAGGAGGGGAGCCGGGGGAGGAAGGGCCATGCACAAGTAGACCTAGGCAACGATCGGGTGGCCAAACTGCCAGTTACAATCCAATGGCTGAGACAGGAGGCATGCGGATGGAGCCAATTAGATGGCGCGGACACGGCCAGGACACGATCTGACGGCTATTCTTTTCGGGGTGACGTAGCTAGCGCCAAAGGCCTCCAATCCTAGCAGCCTTTAATGTTGTTGCTGATGCACTTAGTCGGAAGGTGTATTGCAATACCTAGATGCTCCAAGAGCAGCAGTCCGCCCTTCTTGAAGAATTTTAGCGGCTCAATTTGGGTTTGATTGAGTACGATTCCCTCGCTACCTTGGTTGTGCAACCGACTTTGATAGATCAAATCAAGGTTGTGTAGCAATCGGACATTGGTGTGAGTCAAATCAAGCAAAACATCAAGAACGGGACAACCAAGTGCTTCTCAGAAGATGAGCAGGGTGTTGTGTGGTTTGGACAGCGCCTTGTGGTTCCAAAGGTCATGGAATTACGGGATTTGATTCTCCGCGAAGCCAATGAATTCCCCTTGTCTATTCATCCTAGGGCCACAAAGATGTACCAAGACCTTCGTTAGAGATTCTGGTGGACCCGAATGAAGCGCGAAATCGCAAAGTTCGTTACCGAGTGCGACATATGTTGTCTTGTTAAGGTCGAACATCAGTGTCCAGCAGGTCTTCTTCAGCCTTTGCTAGTGCCTGAGTGGAAGTGGGATTCAGTCGGCATGGATTTCATCACCAGTCTGCCCCGCTCGTCAAAAGGGAATGATGCCATTTGGGTTGTCATTGATCGATTGACCAAAGTGGCGCATTTCCTTCCTGTTAAGACTCAACTTCGCATGGGGCCCTTAGCCAAGCTCTATGTTTCGAGGAACGTGAGCTTGCATGGTGTGCCAAAAACGATTATTTCTGATCATGGTGCGCTCTTTACCTTCTGGTTTTGGCATAGCTTGCAAGAAGCTATGGGGACTCGTCTTTCCTTCAACACAGCTTTTCATCCTCAGACTGATGGCTAGACGGAGAGGGTCAACTAAGTCTTGGAAGACATGCTTTGTGCTTGTGTTCTTTCCTATGAGAAGAATTGGGAGAAATGCTTACCGTTTGCCGAATTCTCCTACAACAACAGTTTTCAAGCCAGTCTCGGCATGGCACCTTTTGAGGCCTTGTATGGGAGAAAGTGCAGAACCCTATTGAACTGGTCAAAGACTGGTGAGAGGCAGTTCTTTGGCCCAGATTCGATCAATGAGGCCGAAAGTCAAGTTCAGTTTATTCGCGAACATCTGCGCACAGCCCAGTCCAAGCAAAAGAGCTATGCGGATCATCGTCGCCGTGAGTTGAGTTTTGAGCCCATTGACTTTGTTTATCTCAAGGTGTCTCCTCTGAAGGGCCATCAACGTTTCGGCGTCAAGGGCAAGTTGGCTCCTCGATATGTTGGGCCTTACCGCATCATCGAGAAGGTAGGAGCCGTTGTCTACAAGTTGGAGGTTCCAGTTGCACTTGAAGGGGTACATGATGTGTTCCATGTGTCCCATTTTAAGAAGTGTCTCTGTGTTCCAACTGAGGAAACTCCTTTGGAAAATCTCGATGTTCAAGAAGATTTGACCTACTGCGAGCATCTCGTTCGTATTCTTGAGGAAGCTGAACGAAGGATAAGGAATCGTACCATCAAGTTCCTTAAAGTTCAGTGGTCAAATCATTCTGATGATGAGGCAACTTAGGAATGGGAAGATCGTCTTCATGCGGACTACCCATCTTTCTTCTCCGAGTGAACGGAATCTCGGGACGAGATTCTTGTAAGGGGGGGGGGGATTTGTAACATCCCAAATCTTGGCTTGTGTTTCTAATATAAGAAAATGTGTAGAAATGAAAACTTTTCTTACATCTTGTTGTATGGAATTTCTGAAAATTCTTGTAAAGGAATTATGGAAATCCAATATCACAAGTCATTTTTAACCTAGCCTTGACCCTTTGAAAACTTCTCTAGATATTCTTGTGATCATTCTTTGGAAATATTTCTCCTAAATTCTAGGGATGATGTGTGACTCCTCTGAACAATTTCGCACTTTTTAGAAATTGTTTGAATATTTTAAGAGGTCAGTCAAACCAGTTTGACTTTGGGTCAAACCCTAGCTCAGAACCATGCAGAATTTTTGGAGGAAAATGCACTGCATAAAAACCTCTGAAAATTTTATACAAGGTCAACCCTAAAGTTAGCAAGCTCTTGTAAAATGTTTAGAATTTTTGGAGTTAGTTTGCTACCTCAAACAATTCCTCAAATTTCTGTCTCATATCAAAACCCTAATCTAAATCACTGTTGCGCTCGAGTCAAACCCGAGCCCGACCACTCGACTTGATCGAGCCAAGTCACTTAACTATACCGGGCGCGGTCGTTTGGGTGCGTGTGCTTCAGCCGTTGGATCCCGATCCAACGTCCCAGACCTCCTGTGCCGTTTGGACCTCCGGATGTCTTGAGCAATCCCAACCGTTCATCCCAGATCTAACCGCCATGACCTCCCTCTTCTGTTCTTCTTCTTCCTCCTCGCGCCCGTACCAGCGTGCGCCATGGCGAGGAAGGTGAGGTTGTAACATCCCAAAGTTCTGTTACCAAAATAAAAATTAATAAAGTTATTCCTTTATTGGATTTTCCGAGTTTCAATAATGTTTTCTTAGTTTTTTTAAATCTATAAGATTCTAAAAGTCAAAAATAAAATTTATTGAGTTTTATGAGTTTTTATTAGATTTAAAGTGAAAAATAAAATTTCATGTAATTTCTAGAATTTTCTGGAATTTTAAAAGCTTTTTACTATTTATTTTAAAATAAAAATAATTACTCTTCAAAAATAAAGGACAACTTTAAGTTGTAATTATTTTTTTAAGTTCAAAATAATTCAAGGTATTTTTGTGAATTTATCTAGAATTTCGGAACTCTATTTGTTATTTTCTAAAAGTCCCTTTTTTATTTTTGTAATATCTAGCAATTAAAAATGAATTGCTGTCCGCAAATAAAAACCAAAATTATGTTTAAAATACTTTATTTAAGGTCAAAATATCCTATTTAACTACTCTGAAAATTCATTGAATTTTTAGACCTACATTACTATTTTTTCAAGTTTAAAAATAATTTTCAACAGTATAAAAATAATTACTGTGTAATAATAAAATTGTTATTATTATTATTAATATTTTATTTGAATTCATAATGTTGTATTTAATATCTGTAATTTATTTCGGATTTTTTGGAATTAATTTGCTATTTTTCCAGAATTAATTGGTGTATTTTTTAATTTTAAAAAGGAATATTCCTTGGAATATTTTGTCTGCTACAGTAACTCAGTCGAAGGCATTAATTCCGCAATAACTCTGGCGAGCAATTCCCATCAAACCGTTACTCCTTTGCCCCTATAAATTGAACCGTAGCCTCTCCACCCCATTCCTCACATCCCACTCGCTCAGATTTGCCAAAATCCTCCAGGAGCCCCTGTGCTAGCTCTTTTTCTCCAACTCCGGCGAGCCCGATCTCCTCATCCGTAGCTCCGTTGTTCACCAAATTTTACCGGTGAGTTCCTCTCGAGATTCTCTACATTTCTATTGAAGCTGAATTTTGATTATCCTGTTGGTTCACTGCGACCACAAAAGTACCGACGGTCTTCTTCTCCAACTTCGGCGAGCCCGATCTCCTCATCCGTTGCTCCGTTGTACACCAAATTTGACCGGTGAGTTCCTATTGAGATTCTCCACATTTCTATTCAAGTGGAATTTTGATTTACTTAATTTTTCACCACCGGGCTACATCTTATTCCCTAAGTCCGATGAGAACTTCGTCGAGCCCGATCTCTTCATCCGTTGGGTAATTGCTCGAACCCTTTAACCTACAGGTTCCTTTCAATATTATCTACCTTTCTATTCAAACAAAATTTTGAATTTCGCAATAATTCGTCACTACCATGTCACGGCCATCTCACCGCCCTAAGCCCACGTGGCAGCCCACGTGTGCGCTTGTGTGGCTGGCACTATTCCTTGGGCCGGTCCACCGTGGACCAAACCCATTTTCGTGGACCCAGACCCACATGTCATTGACTCCAACTATTTTTGTTTACAAAATAAATTCAGCCGAAAATCCATTTTCCCACCTGCAGACATCATGCTAACACAATAAATGGATTTCCTTCAGAAAAATAATTCCTTAAATTTTGAAATTCAGAATTTCATCTTTTCATGTGATAATCAACCTTCCGGATGATCGTTCTCCTTCATACGAACTCCGATTCCATCGATTCAAATTCCTATATTCATATAAAGTCGATACCTTCCTCCCAGTATTTTATTTGGATTTTATTTGAGTGTTATTTGAATTTAGCTCGTTTTCGCGTGTAGATTTCGACGACTACGGATGACCGGATTTCGACGCCATTTAAGAACAACGAGTAATCAAGCAATGCAAGTTATACCCTTGATCATATTGATCCCATTATTTTAAATTATTTATATTCTGTCTTAAATTATTACTGCATGCATATGTTTATACAATTATTTTAATTTCCCTGTTTTAAAATGCTTAGTTATTCCAATTCCTTGTGTATAGCCAATTTGAATATTGATTATCATTTTCTTGTCACCATTAGATAAAATAATATTAGAAATAATTAAATGCTTAGCCAATGCCTAGATCAAATCTTGTATTTGGAAAGTTTTTAGCCAAATATTTCAAGTTTGAGTTAAATCGGATCTATGGTATTGTTTTACCATAAAAGGTTTATAAAATACCTTTACCTGGAAAATAAAATAAAAATGGGTTTGGACTTGGGCATAATGGATGTTTGGTGGGTGTATGTTCATGCATGGGCTCAATCGGGTATGGTTGAGGCCCATGGGTTTTGTTGGAAAGTTGCCCAAGTCAGTTAAGGACCGGTCTTCGAGTGCATGATGCTAAGCCATACTGTACCACCACATGTCCTCAGTATGGGGAGTAGGACCTGGCTGATTAATTTGCAAAGTTCCATCGTGGTCGATCCAACTGTTTCAGTGGGTTGTCTTTCATGACTATGTTGTCCCACCTGGCTCAAGAGGGGCCCGAACCCGGAGGTTTTCATTCCAAAGGGGGTGGCAAAACCTTAGAGAGGGTAGACTGTGGAAGGATGGCGCATTGTAAAGGCCTTAACACATGCTCTCGACTGCTTACCTAAGGTAGTGAGCGGTGGTATCGACGGATACCAAACAAACTAGAGAAGTCGTGTCTTGTGGGTAAAGCTGTACAACCTCTGCAGAGTGTAAAACTATTCGAATAGCCGTGTCCACAGTCATGGACATGCTAGCAGAACTGCTCAAAGTTAGACTTTGGTTTTGTTTGAAAAAGACTTCTTCAAAACTGGTTTATCCAAATGGGAATTAGGCAGGAAGTCATGTGATAGGAGGGTATCCTTCACCATTCTTGTGTGAATGTTATCTGACTATAAAATCGAGAATTTATAAAATAATTTGTAGTTATAAAATATCTGCTTTGGAACTTAGTACAAGTATTTAAAGAAAATACTACCTTATGCAAATCAACCATTAAGCCATCCTTTGTTATATCCATATATGCATGTCATTTTGTTACTTGACGGGTGTAACTTGCGAGCACGGAAGTTGTGCTCATACTTGCTTTATGCAAATAAAATTTCAGAGGAGAAGGACTTTGCTACCGATGTGGACCTCGACGACTAGGCCGCTTCCCCAGTCGATTGCCTGTGGCAGATTGTTGGACCCTACTACTTCTTCGTCTTCCGCTGTGTTCTTTATTGTTAGCTTGTAAGCCTCTTTTATAATAAACTCTGTTGATTATTAATAAAGTTGTGATATGAATTTGTTACCACATTTGTTTACTCTGTGAACTAGCGACTGATCATGGGACTAGTTCAGAAATGCACTGAGGATCTGGGATGTTAATCCCGGGTTCTGACAGAGGTGCAGCGCCTGGTCACCTCGTGGGGCCCCTCAACAGCTCTGAGCCCTTGTTTTCGTCTATGTCAGCGTTTAGCCCTGCTCTTTAGCTGCTCCCCTCCTCTTTTTTGCACTTGGCAGAGCTTTAGGTCTTGTCGCCATTAAAACCCGTCCTAGCTCGACCGTTGACCCTTGAGCTATTTGAGGACCTCCAAGCTCCTCCTCTAGTTCCCCTTTAGCACCTCTTTGTCACCCCAGCTCCCTCTCTGTGTGTTGTGCGCAAATCACTTACATCCTCTTTTTTCGCCATTTTCGATCGCTCGAGCTCCTCATTGTCGTCGGTGCTCTAGTGTTTCCCTGGCTCCTCTTTTCACGTCGCCGGACCACCTCATCGTCTTGAGCAAATCCCGTAACCTAATTTTGGGTTGCCTTCGTAGGAACAGCCTAACTCTGGGTTTGGGACTTCCGCAGCTGTGTTCTTCATTTTTGTCCCCATCTCCGATAAGGACCTTCTCCCTTCAATTCTTTGCTCCTGGACCACCTCTGGACCATTGCGAAGTTATCCTTACCATCCTTTTGCCTTCTCTTTGCGTAGAACCTCCGGTCCTCATTGTCGTCCTTAGTTCCGGCGCTGGTCTCTACCTCCAGAGCTCCTCCGACTTCCTTTGGACCTCCTTTGTGCCCAGGTACCATCGCCGTTTTTGGTTTTAGCCGTACTTGCTCTTCCGCCACTTTTCGGCTCGTCGGCGTTTTAGGCCAGCTCCGCCGTTGAAAGTGCTCCCATCAGGTGCGCAATAGTATTACGAACGTTTTGCCGCTGTTGGATTGCGCCGTTGTGACCGGAGTCGCCGACGGCAAGCCGGCGGGCAAAGCGTGGAGTATTGGTCCTATTGTCGTAAGTTAGGCAAATCTCAGGACCTCTTAGATCAGATCTTAGCCGTTAAAGACCTCTTTGGGTTAGATCTTAACCGTAGGATCTCTCTCTACAAAAACCTTAGTTGTCAGGACCTCTTAGGTGAGATCCTAGCCGTTAAGTACCTCTTTGGATTTATCTTGCCCGTTAGAATCACCCTCTGTGTTTCCGCAAAAGACCACCCGTGGTCATTTTTGCGAAAACCACCCTCAGGACCACTCTCTGGGTCCTCTTCGCAAAAAGACCTGCCTTTGGGCCCTATCGCAAAAACCACCCTCGGGACCACCCTCGGGGTCCTCTTTGCAAAAGACAACCCCTTGGTCTTTTGTAAAGAAAACCTCAGGACCTACCTCCTCGTAGATCTGAACCTTACGGACCACCCTCGGGTAGATCTTGACCGTTCAGGATCTCCTCGTGGAGATCTTGACCGTTGAGACCTCCCTTCTTGTAGACCTTATCATTGAGGACCTCCTCGTGGAGATCTTGACCGTTAAGACCTCCCTTGTGAGATCTTGGCCGTCGGGACCTCCCTCCATTTAGATCTCTACCATTAGGACCTCTCTTGTGTAGATCTTGACCGTTAAGACCTCCTCTGTGAGATCTTGGCCGTCAGGACCTCATTCAGTTTGATCTTGACCGTTGAGACCTTCTGCTGCGAAGATCTTAGCTGTTAGGACCTCCCTAGTCTAGATCTTGACCGTCCAGGACCTCCTCTGGTAGATCTTGGCCGTTCTAGACCTCTTCTCTTAGACCTAACCCTTAGGACCTTCCCTTGAAGATCTGGACCGTCAATCTAGATCTGACGGTCTAGACCACCTCAGCGCGTGCGTGCGCGGGTGCTGTGCTCCCGTGCGTTGGAGCCGTGCGATCTCAGATCTACGGCCCCGACCTCCCCCGATGAGTTAGTTTTCCCGAAAAGCCCGGGAGCTCTTATTTGCAAACTATTAATTGCTTTAAATTTCAAAAGTGCATAACTAATTCATTTTAGTTCCATTTTAGGTGATTCAAACTGTGTTAAATTTCTTTTCAACCGAACTTTAATCTAAAAATGTGTTTAGACACTATTCTATACCAGAAAACTGTGTAGATTGCATTAACTTGCTTTAGTATTTAATTAGTGCTCTAGAAATTCTTTTAAACTTGTAAAATGCTTAAGTAATTCCCTGTAACTCCAAACTTAGTAAACTAAAATGTGTTAGATTCCTTTATCAGTATACCTTGGTGTAGAGTAGGTTTTAATCTTGCCATTGCCTCTGAAATTAACTTTGTACTACTTTCATGACTTAGAAAAATCATAAGTAATCCAATTTAACTCCAAATGAAGTAAACACAATTTTGCTGTCCTTAGAATGCCATGTTCTGCCTACCATAAAAATTTCAGGTTCTAAAACTTTCTGAAGAATTGTGCCATAAACAATAACAGAAAACAATTTAATTTAAATTTTCCAACTGAAAGAAATTGTTTATGCTATAACTTTTGCATGCTTAGTCCAAATTGAATGATTCTTATTGCTAAATTCATTTAAAATCATGGTATTCCTGCTGTGCAAATTTCATGAATTTTGGATGACTTTGGTTTTTGAGTCTTTTTCGGTGTTTTTCGTTCTTATTAGGTTTTTGCGTTCGTGTGATAGGTTCCGAAGAATTTCTTGAACCCGAGAGTGATCCTCAGCAACAAGATTGTGATCTTCAGTAAGACAAGCAGATGTAGCATTATTTGATCATATTACTCCTATTATTTTTAAAGTCTAATATGTTGTTTGCAAATTCTATGTATGTATTGCTATTTTGTTGTTAAACTATTGTCGATTAGTTTACCCATTAGATGCATAATCTGTAGGTAAATGTTTATCCTCTACTACTGAGCCTAGGATTATCTTGCTATGATTTATGGTTCGTTGGATGAGCCCTGGTCACTTAGTAGTTTGCGGATTAATGTTGCTTAGTCATGCTTAGCTACCGGTAGAATTGGGTGGTTGTCGACTTAGTCGATGACTTTGATCACACAAAAACTTACTATAGCTTTATATTCAGCACCTTGTGCTATGTTTAATTGAGAAAACTAAAATTAAAAATAAAATTTTTTAGACTTGGGCACAATGGTAAGATGGTGTGCTTTTGGGTGTGAATGGTTGGTGCCCAAGTCAACAAGGACCGAACATCTTATTACACTAAACCAAGCATTTTTGTGTGCTAACCACACTAGAGGGTATGGGACCTCTCTTGACTTAGTACTTTGGCGTGTGTTGGCTCCGAGTCGCAGGAGGATATGTGTGTGTTGTGATAAAATGAGGTGGTGTTTATGTGTTGGGTGCACGGGAGTGAAATCCTTTCTAGGTTCTCCACACCGAGGGACATTATAGTTGTCCAGGTTGCTTTACCCTCTATAGGTAGTTGACTCCTTGCTTTACAATGACTCCGATGCAACGTATGAGTTTCTATCCATACAGGCGACTCGTGGTTAGTATACAATATTGGAAAACATCTTGTAGGATTTAGCCGTGCCGGCATACCTTCGGAAGTGTGCTTAATCTTGTGGCAAAAAGGCGGTCTGAAGTGTAGGTACATTGGTACACCCCTGCAAGGTTAAATCTATTCGAATAGCCTCATCCTAGGTTATGAACACGCTTGAAGAGGTCTTTCAAGAGTTAGACTATAAACTTTTAATTAAAACTTGACATGGTTGGTACGAATTGGGAATTCGTGCTATGTTGTGGTGGCTATTGGGTTAGTCACCTCTAGGTTTTTACTCTTGTTACTTATTGTATCTCGCTATTATTTCAATAATTATAAACAGATTTGACAAATTGCCTTCAATCTATTACATTATTGCAAATAAAAATTGCTTTATGCGTCTAATTAGCCATATAACCATCTCATTTGTTTCAGCTCACATGTAGCTATGTATATGCTTGTTACTCGTAAGTCTTACGAGTACATTTTTGTACTCATTTGCATTGCTTAATTGTTGTAGAGGAGGAAGTGGATCCCCAAGGGATCGACTTTTGTGAGCTGCTGTGGTGGCGACTAGCTTGGCGGTCCGGTCGGTTGCCTTGTGGGTTATTAGCAAACCGTATGGCTTTTGTTATTGCCATCTTATGACACTTTTGCTTCCGCTGTTACTTAGTTGTTATTGTCATTTGGTCGGTTGGCTCTTTTGTAATAACTCTATATTATATATGTCTTTTGCTAGACTTGATATTGTAAGTTGTATGAAAATAATGCATGATTTTGTAAAGATGTATGTGTGCTGCAATTCTGAGAAGCACATGTCCATCGAGGCTTAAGATATTTAATTGGTAATACTAGAACCATTTGGAAGTTAAGTATTACGAGTTAAATACCAGGGTTCTCATAGGCTCAGAGGTGACAACATATTCAAGGGCAGTGTTGGGCCTTGGGCCTTTGGAGTAATGGTCCGAGGCTCAGAATCAAAATCTCATGTGGAATTATGTGAAAAAACAGAAAAATTGGCTTTGGGTCAAATATAGCTGGGCCGGCCCGAGGCTTGACCCATAGCCAGCTATACTCCTGAACATATTTGCATGACACTAGATGTGAAAAGATGATATTATAAGGGCATGTAAAACAGTTCGTCTTTTATGGTTGTCTCTAAAAACTCCAACTTATCTACAAACAATCTTAGAAACATCTCCAACAATTTATCTATAAAATTATTTATTTTCAACACAACTTCTCTCATTAACTACTCACTATTTACAATGATTTGTGTGCCTAGCTTGTACCTTATATAAGACTATAAGAGATGATACATCATCTCTCATATCCTCTCTTTTTCAATTAAATTTTTGAGTGATATAGCAGGTAAAAGATGGTTGAGGTGGTCACTGTTGAAGTTGCCTAAAATGTTAAGCTGGAGTTAAGAAGGAATTTTAATGGAATTACATTGTTTTCTGCGAAATTTTAGTGACACTTATTAATCCCGGAGATTCAATTCAAATTACCGGCCGGACACGGACAGAGATCCACTGCACGCGCGCAGCACTCAGGGTGGTGGTATGCTCACGCTTCCTTCCACCTCTCGATTGCCAAATTTTCTGCTCCATTGCTCAAATTCTTATCCAACAATTTTCTTGCTCTGCATTGCTCGTGCCATCTCAAATCTTGTTCCCAGTTGCGGATTCATGGCTCTCTAATTCTTGCTTTCTCCTTGCTGCAGCTTGTTTGCACACCACCTGTTCGACCAAATGCCCCCGAGCCCCGATCCCATGGCGGAGACGTCCGACAACTGGAGCATGTCCCCCGCGCGCGTCTCCCGCGCGGGCGACCGGATCAGAGCCCTCCCCGAGGATGTCCTCCTCCGCGCCATGTCCCACCTGAACGCGCGCCACGCCGTGCAAACGTGCGTGCTGTCGGCGCGGTGGCGCGACCTCTGGCGGTCCGTGCCGCGCATCAACGCCTCGTACGAGGAGTTTGAAGGCAAGGCTGACACCGTCGAGGAGTGCGAGGCGTTGTTCAAGAAGTTCGTCAACCGTTTGCTGATGCTCCGTAACCCCATAGTCCTGGACGAGTTCCGGCTCTGCTACAGCATGGAGGCCCTCAACGCCGACTCAGCAGACGCGAACCTATGGATCGCCCATGCTTTACGGTGCAATGCTTGGGCCGTCGAGGTTGTCAATCGGGTCGAACCGTTACAGCTCGATCCTGCGGTATTCACTTCAAAGTACTTGAAAAGACTGCGGCTTGCCAGTGCTGATTTGACCCCTGGTTTCTTTAGGCAGCTCCAAACGGGCTGCCCAGGATTGGTATATCTCTCCTTATTTGACTGCACCATTATGGACACTGATGTTTCCTCCAGGACACTGAAGGTTTTGGACATCGATATTGAAGTTCGGTTCTCATTTGATCACCAGACTTCAATTTCAACTCCAAGCCTCATTTCTCTGTGCTTGGATTGTCCTTCGGGGGCTAGACTTCCTTTACTGAACAACATGGCATCACTAGTGACGGCATCAGTTTCACTTAGTGGCAGGATCCTTGAATTTCTTGTTGATGATATCCGACAGTTTCTCAAGAGCCTTTCTGGTGTTAGAAGTTTGGATTTCTATTATATGGAAAAAAGGGTAAGATTCTTGATTCTACATGACTATCCGTGATTTCTCCTTTTCATAGTACATCCTGTTTCTTCTGCTATTTATCAATACCAAAACTGTGACCTAAGCATGGTGTTTAGTCATGACCCTTCGCAATTAAAATAGAGGAGCCATTACATAACATAAGTGTAAAACCAAGTGTCTGATAGGATGATTGATGTTGTCATGTGTCCACTCAAAAGGAATTAAATTTGCTAATTGTACTGACCTTCTGGAATGTCTGGAAACAAAGAAATGATTGTGTCTTCAATGGAGCGCAACCAAATGTTCATTGTCTTGTAGTCAAAATCAAGGAAGAATGTATGGACCATGGCACACTTTGAGTTCTTGTTATTGTGGTTTGCTTGTTGTCCTAAACCGCATGAAATTCTAGTTGTGCTCGTTCGTTGTTACTTATTCTATTTAATGAGATATACGCTGCTCTCTTGCATACTCTCCAGAAAAAGTGTCCACTCAAGGCAATCTAGTTCATATGCTCAGATTGTAGGTTCATCCACCTGTTGACCGAAATATCTTAGCTGGCGGTTTGATTTCGGAATGAAGCTCATGCATTTCTCATTCAGTGATATCTACCTGTTCTATTGTGGATGCAATATAGGCTGTAAAAGCTGAAAGTGCATCTTGTCATATAGAAGAGTGATTAGTTGACTTTAATTGCTATTACTTCATGTAGAGGTGAAAATTAAAAGGCACCATAATGAAAAATGCTTCAGCAATCTTTGAAAGCTCCATTTGCAACACTTGGTAACAGATCATTGCAATCAAGCATATAGATCTTCCATTGTTTTCTCACCAGTGCATCTATCTGACTTGCATGGAAAAGCACTCGTGCTGATTAAATCACATATGCCCTAGATTATTGACTCTACCCCTCTCTCTCTCTCATACTCACACTGAAAAAATAAGTACAATATTGTTTGATATGGATTATTTTTGTTAACATGATTCTGTTTCTGCCATGGTTTTTTCACATCCATTATGTCTAAATCTGCAGTTCTACTTCTACCTGAAAGTTTTTCTAGAATATTGCATGGGTTTTATGTCATAATGTTAGTATGGTTTTAGCATGTGCCTGAATCCGGAAAAACATTTCTAGAATATGGCATAGATTTCATGTCGTGTCCTAATCCTTTGAACCTTGTGCAGGTGAAGGTGGAAAAGAATTATCAATGGTGTCCAAATTCAGCAATCTTATAAACTTGAATCTTGGTGAATGGTGTTTGCATGCAAACTTCTATGCATTGATAGTCTTCCTTCAGAACTCACCTAGTCTGAAGAAGCTAACTCTGAAACTCGACGGGGTACATGTTTTCTCCACATGTATATTGTTCCTGGAATGAGAGTTGCCATCAAGATTAAACTTGTATGTTTTTTCCTGCTATAGGATGGTTTGGATATACCTTCAGGAATCATTGGCGAATTAGAAGAAAGATCATTTACATGTGAGCAGCTTGAGATTGTTGAAATCATATGCTCGGAGGGTGATCCCCTGCTCTACTACGTGAAACAGTTTTTGCATGATATTGGCATAACCCCTGGTCAGATTCATATCAATCAATTGAACTAGCTCCGACGCAAGGCACCCGAAATTTTCAGGTTTGAATACCTGTGAAATGTCAGTGGGTTGCTCATTTACTTGTCGCCGCAGGCAAATATCACTCTCCTCTTGGATTTACTCTCATTCATTCTGGTTCAGTTGGAAGGAACAAGGCTTGCATGTTTGGTGCTCTTCCTCTTTTTTCATGTTATAGGATCGTAGGGATGAATCTGAAAGAATTCCTGTTGACTGCTTAGCCAAAAGAAAGATCATTTAGATATGAGCATATTAAGATTGTTGAAATCATATGGTTGGAGGGTGATCCCCTGCTCGTCAGTGTTGTAGAGTTTTTTGCTTGCTAGTGGCTTAACCTCTGACCAGATTGATATCAGGCAGTGGAGTCTGGAACTAGTTACCACACGAATATCCTGAAATTTTGAGGTACGAAAATTGGTGAAATTGTCACAGGTTCACGCGTCGATCATTAGTGGACGCAGGAACATATATATGCATGTTGAGCTCTCTTGCATGGTACTGAGTTGTATATTCGCCTCGTACTGTCGATTGATGCGTGTTGTCTACTGCAAACATGTAGAGAAGATGATTTTTTTTTTTTTTTTTTTTTGTGAATAGAGAAGAGGATGTTGATGTTCGTGGATGCTACAAGAAGTAAATCAATTGTGGTCTTAATTTGTATTTTTCCTGACGTACAGGTGCTGTTAAAATCTCATGATCTACTTTCACTTAATTTGAAAACGAGTGGCATTTTATGAGCCTGTTTTTCTCTTCGTAGTAAACGTGTCCGTAGGCGGCCTGAAAGTAATTAAATCTTGTCCGGTAGGGAGATAAAAGCATGTTATGACTAGACCTGTTCAAACGCCGCACCGGGCCGGGCTTGCAAAAGCCCGATGATAAAACACCAAGCCTGAGCCCGAAATGAGGCCGGCTCCAATGCATTTTCCGGGCCCGAGCCCAGCCCGACACGAAACCCGAGTCCCGGCCCGAAGCTCGGTGGTCCATGCATGTCGCCTGGGAGAAGCACCGAGCGGCCGAGCGTGGGAGCGCGCCGTCGGGGGGGGGGTGGGGGTGGGGAGGGGAGGAGAGGGTGCGGCTGGGCCGCTGCGGGGAGGGGAGGAGAGGGCACCGCACGGGAGAGGAGGAGAGGAGCGCCGCCTACGGGGAGGGAGAGGGTGCCGCCTGGGGGAGGGAGAGGGGAGGGGGAGAGGGGCGCCGCCTGGGGGGAGGGAGAGCCACGAGGGGGGAGTCGGGGGACTGGGGGGATCGGGAGAGGGAGGACTGCTAGGGTTGGGACTTGGATGGGCTAGCCTATGGGCCTTAAGGTGCAGTGGCTCGGGCTGGGCCGAGCTTTTTCGGGCTGAAATTTCCAGCCCGAGCCCGGCCCGAAAATACCTTCGGGCTTACACAATTGGCCTGAGCCTAGCCCGGCCTGGCCCAGAAAAAACATGTTGGGCTCGGGTTGGGCCGTCGGGCCGGGCTGCCCATGAACAGGTCTAGTTATGACGGAGTGGATGACTTGTGTACAACAGAAATATTATCTCTACTACTTAAAAATTAGAGTTGGTAGTCAGTCGTTTGTGACGTGAGCCGTTGGATCCATTTTTCTTCATACGACGTGAGCCGTTAGATCTGATGCAGACGTCTTTTCTCGATCTTTCTCGATTCGTGCCGTCCTAGAAACCTCCTCTCCACTCCCCCCTATCACAATTCACAACTGCCCAACCACACTCCCACGCCCCACTCTCTCCCCTGCATTGGTACCCTCTTTCTCTCCACGCTGCTACGGCGTCTGCCCACCTCCATCCTGTCACCGACCGGGCCGCGCCGCCCCCGTCTAATCGCTGACCACGCCTCCACCGAACTCTCGCCGCGCTGCTACCATCCAATCAGTCGCGCCGCCCCCGTCCTCGCGCCGCGTTGCTCTGGCGGCGGCGGCGGCGGCAGCGCGGAGGCGAGTTGGGATGGTCAAGACGAGAGAAAGAGGAAGCAGCAGGCGAGGCGGTGCGCGGCGCGGAAGCGGCGAAGGAGCGCCGGCGTGGGCGAGCGGGCGCGAGTGGGAGGAGGCGCCGCCGCGCGCCGTTGGAGGAGGCGCATCTAGATGGTGGCGCGCGGCGGAAGGAGCGCGCGCGAGCGGGCGAGGCAAGCGCGCGCGGAGCGCGCGCACACGCTGGCGGCTCGGCGTGAGGCCGAGGCGCCGGCGAAGGTGGTGCTCAACCTAGAGTTCGGC
The DNA here is from genome assembly GCA_036346255.1 of Ampelocalamus luodianensis. Lineage (NCBI taxonomy): Eukaryota > Viridiplantae > Streptophyta > Magnoliopsida > Poales > Poaceae > Ampelocalamus > Ampelocalamus luodianensis. The sequence continues at coordinate 34,428,141 of CM070636.1, forward strand.
GACCTCATGCGGCCCAATGATATCCACAGCCTCCCGTCGCTGCCCTATCCCGTCACAATTGTTTCTTAATGAAGTCATACTATTACAGTATCACATAAGATCACCATATATATATAGGTGTTCCTTCGGATGAACTAGAATCAAGAAAAGTAGATCCTAGAAGAGAGTGATATTTGGTGCGATGACTAGCGAATGCATGATCTATCCGCATGTCACTGCAGTCACGAGACACCGACTGACCCAACCCAACCCACATACTCTCCTATTATTTTTGCAAAATTTTCTAGTGACCCCCGCCTTTCTTTTCGTCCGCAGCCCATAAGGCTCTCTCAGCCCACTTCTCCTAGCGGCCCAGCAGTGCACAAGGGAGAGTCAAGGAGGGAGGCAAGGTAGCAACCCACTTCACCCCAGCTTGGCAGCCCACCCGGTTTCTCTCGCCTCCTCAGCACAATAAAAGAATCAACAATTCCTGTCGCCTCCTCAACACCACTCCCCCTCAGAACGCGATTCGCTCGCCACCCTACTCGCACTTGCACGCCCAGTCGGCAGTCCCCTAACCTAAATCCCAATTCCCAATCCAAATTCGACTATTCCCTTCTAATCATGTCGGTCGAGCCCCTGAGATAGCAAGAACCATTGAAGCACCAATGGACTATGGGCCACTCGATCTCTCAATACTCTCAAGGAGCAATGATGATTTAGTGATCTTCTTAGGGTTTGGTTGATGTCTTGAATTCTTGATGATCGACTGGACTAGAGGTGAGTGGTCAGGTGACTCAGGTGGAGGAGGCTTTCTCTAATTCTTTCCAACACAGTGTGAGGTAAGGAAATTAGTGAAATTGATCATTTATCTTGCATATTTGGTATCTACTTTAGTGTTTAATAATTTCCCTTAATTTGGCAGGTAGTAAAAGTATAATGGGATGGTTTTTGAAAAGAAAAATACCAACAGCCAGTGACACTGAGAGTCTTGATGGAGGGATTTCAAGTAGAGATGGAGGGGCATCAAACATTAATCGTACTGCTCGTCCTTTTTTGCCGGTCTCACAAAATAAGGTAAATTTGGATGATCTTCCTTATGATCCAGTTGATAGGAAGAATATCATAATACAGAGACAAAAAGCTAGCTACAAGATGACATAAGGCGAAAATATTTGATTAGAGGTCTATACAGACCGCAACTTGGTTTTAAGTATCCACAAAAGAGCATAGCAGCCCATTGCATCGGTTTAATCCTGAATGGTTCACTAAATATGACTAGCTAGAGTATAGCGAGAAGGCAGATAAAGCTTTTTTTGTTTATATTGCTACTTGTTTAGAGATTGTATTGAAGGCTAAGGTGGGCACGATGCATTCATTACAAATGGTTTTTCTGGCTAGAACAAGTCTGACAAACTTCGAGATCATGTAGGTTGATGTAATAGTTTTCATAACACGGCAGTGAAAGGATGTAACAATTGCTAAAACAAGACCAATCAGTTATTGTTGCTCTCAACAAGCAGAGTCACTAAAGAGGAGCATAGTATTGGATTGAATACTGCCATTAATGCTCCTAGAAATAATCAAATGGTGGCTCCAACCATTCAAAAGGACATTATTAATTGCTTTGTTGAGGCAAGGTTAGAGGCAGTCTGATAGGCCCTTTGGGCACTTGGACTGGCCTTGGGTGGCGGTCGGACCGGTAAAAAATGAAAAGTGATATTTTTGGAATCGGCCAAAAATCATGTGTGTAGAAAGGTCAGAGGATGCATTTGCGCGTGGCCTGATTGAAAATGGAGTTTTGAGGTAAAATTAGATAGAGTTTGAAATTTCTAGAGAGAGTAAAATTTTAGACCTGGGAAAATTTTCTAAGTCCCAGGCGTTTTGACTGGCTGTTTGCTAGTGGTAAGACCGATGGTCTGGCAGTCAAATCAGCCGTAGGCGGTGGTCTAACCAGCCAGTGTGTTCATGTACCATGAAGGTGGTGAATTTTATGGGATTGACCAAAGTGACAGGTTTCAGTGCATAGGAGTTGCAAAATGTATGTTTTGGCTAACGTGGGCCAAGTTGTGAAGAACTTATGCCCGGAATTGATTTATTATTGTATTTGTTGTGTAGGTGACTTGGAGTCAATAACGATCAACGGCAAGGATGATCGGGACTAGGACTAGTCTGCCTTGGCTTGTAAGAATATTAAAATCCATGTGTTCCAAACGTACAGTAATATTAACTTAATAGTGCTAGAAAGTGTTGTGTACTAGCCTAATAGGTCGTGCTAGAAAGTGTTGTGTACTGGCCTAATAGGTCGTATTGCTGACCTAATTCTACGTTAATAATGCCAAGAATTTTTCCATGAAGATTTTGAAAATGCCACTGCTCATAGTGCTTGAAAGAGATTATGCCACTGCATATAGACTAAAAATGCCAAAATCCAAAATCCGTAAATCCTAACCCTAAACACTAAACACTAAATCCTCAAAACCATAAACCCTAAAATACTAAACATTAATCCTAAACCCTCAACACTAAATCCGAATAACTCTAAACCATAAAACCCTAATATCTATAAACCCTAAAAACGCTAAACCCTAAACCCCAACCCCAAACTTTGAAACCATAAACCCTAAAATACTAAACCTTAATCCGAAACTCTAAAACTAAATCCTAAGAACTCTAAACACTAACCCTAAACCCTAAAAAACTATAAACCCCAACCTGAAACCCCCAAACCCTAGACCTTAAAACCCTAAACCCTAACCCTAAGATTCTAAATCTAAACCCTAAACTCTAACCCTAATACCTGAAAACTAAAAACCCACAGACGCTTAACCCTCAAACCCTAAACCTTAAACCTTAAAACCCTAAACCTAAACTCTATAACCCTAAACACTAACCCTAAACCCAAACACCAAATGGAATCAAAACATATATCACAAATTTGACTCATGCATCAGCTTAAGCCAGATTTTCTTATCTATGTTTTTATGTACACATTCCATTCATTCAATCACAAACATGCATCCTTCGAATGTAAAAGGCATATGAGTTGGAAGCCTGAAACAACCCAAAATTTTAGGATTTGAAAAGTTTTTCAGTTTTTGGCTTGAATTTGGTTTTCTTTCCCAATTTGGAAATCTCCTATCCAATTCTGCTTTCCTCTTTTGGAATTTCGCCTTTCAAACCCAGAAGCGCCTTTTCACCCGTCCGCTTTCCCCCTGTCTTCTTCCTCCTTGCGTCATCCACCTTGCACCGCCTTCATCTCCGCTCCTGTCAGCACTGCCAGCTCTTGTCCTTGCACCAGTGAGCTAAGAGCGCCATCGCGACGCCGCCGTACCACCATCACCTCGCCCTGTCTGGCATCGTTCATGCTCGGTCGTCCGCTTCGCTGCCACACATCGTGCACACTCTGCTTGCGTACTGCTGCCACCGCCTCCCCGGGGCTATAAAAGCCACCCTGTGCACGCCTTCACCTCCATCCCCAACTTCAGCACCCCCACTGCCCCTATCCCCTCCAACGCTGACTGAATTTCAAGAATTCCTCCCTTTTCCTCCCAACTCCGTCTCTAGCACGACCTTGCCACCCCAAGACTTCCCTTAACATCTCCCACCCTATCCCCGCCACCACGTCGCCAGCACCATGCACCACCATCGCGCCACCCTCGCCCAACGGTGCCAGGTTGCCTTAAACCTCCCCAAGCCCTATCATCACCACCGTTGAAGTCCCTTTGCTTCACTGGTGCTCAAGCCCCGGTCGCCTTGGCCAGAATTTTCCTAGAGCACTCCCATCATCCTCCTCTACTCCGGCCTTGAGCCACCATCGCCGCTGTCCCACCTCCAAGCCACCACCGTCGATGCAAAACCCAAAAATGGGTTGTGCACATCGCGGTGATGCTTGTTGCACCACCCAACGCCACCCTCCACCATTGGAACTGCCGCAAACCTCACCAGCGTCAACTACTTCTGCTCGGGAATGCGCCCGGCTTCTGGCCGAGTGGCTCAAAGCCATTTCTACGATGGGCCAAATGGCCTGGCCCATTTGGATTTAGCCCAAATAAGTATTGGGCTTGGCCCAATACTATTTAGGACCCAAACCCATCACTGTTCACAACCCGAAACAGTAAAACCCGTTACTGTTCACAATCCAAACCCGACCCATTATTGTTCAGCCTTTACTGTTTATGAAACCCTAACCCATCATGAATAGTGTAAACCAACACTATTTATCAGGCCTAACACTATTCACCCAAAACCCTAATTCGACAAATATGTCCTTTTCGACCATCTCGAGCCCATGAATCCATTTATCAACTCTGTTCAGCCTGAGCAAACACCCAACAAATCTTATTCACCACCCAACTGCTCTCTTTTAGTTTTTTTCGGTTTTTATTTCACTTGCATGTACCAAGCTCCAGAGAGCGCCGGACAAGATGAGTTAATAGAAGAATTTGTGTAAGGAGGCAAGTCACATTCCTTTGATCATTTTGAGCCTATATTTCATGTATTTATATTATTACCTTCATTACCATATTTATACCAATTACTTTAATACTCAAATAATACTTCTGAATGCCATGTTAATTAGATATATCCTATCACCCTACATACAAGCCCTCCTATTTCTTATAGGCCATATTCACCTTGACAAGTTTAGGTTACATAAAATGATAGCTATATATTTAGCTTTATCACCAAATGTGTTTATAAAAACTGAAGACAGTATTGGCTAATCGCCAATGGTTTTGATAGAGAGTTGAAGGTTGAGACCAAGAGGATGGACAACCCAATAGACTTGATAAAAAGTGAGTCAAAGGTGAGACCTGGAGGTAGACAGCCATGAGTTGGTGTTGGTCCATCGCCTCACTGTAAGACAGGTAAGGATAAGAACCTTGTACCAAATAACATATATAGAAATTGCTCAACCACAGGTGTGGTCATTCTAACTTGGCTTAGTGCACTGCTCTTCTGATTGAATATCTACGGGATGACACCTGCTCTTGTGTGATAGAGCAGCCGTGGCTTGGGGGTGATTTAGGAGTGGGCCGGTTAAAGCACTCGCTGAACTACACAATGGTATGGACCAGTCAGCATCAGACCACGTACTCCACCATTGGCCGGTGGTTTCCCGATGGCTGCATTGACTATGAACCTACCAGGTAGAGACTAAAAAAGTTGAGCAATGGAAAATGCATTGTTATCTCAACTCAATCGCACGCTATCAGGTTGCGTGTATATTGTATGACAGTATGAGTTTGAGGTATCTTGTGGGTAAAGTTGGGCAATTCCGCAGAGTATAATCAATGGTATTCGAATACACTGTGCTTCGTTAATGAAGTTGTATTCATGGGTGATTCCAGTACACGAGGCATAAGTAGAGTTTTTGATATGTTAATATGATAATTGCAATTATTGAGTAAACCCCTGATGTAATATTTATTAGTGTTTTACTGTCTTAAAGATAAATTATTTTATCTCAAATGATGCATCCACATATGCCTGTTATGGTAAACCCTAAATAATCCATTGAACTTCTAGCATGTAATTAATTAGGTTTTCGATGTGGCATGTTGAGTACGGTTGTGTACTTATTCTTACAATATCAACTACAGAGGGAACCTCGGAAAATACTGATGATCTATATGAGGAAGATTTTGGTGGACCCTGTAACATCCCAATTTTGGGCTTGTGTTTCAAATGTAAGAAAATGAGTAGAAATTAAAACTTTTTCTTACATCATGTATTTCCTAATTGTGTTGAACAATTATTGTACAAGAAGTTATGGAAATACATAATCACAAGTCTTTTGATGTTAAATCTTTATCCTTCAAAAACAATCTTGTCAAACCTCTTAATCATCTCCTGGAAATATTTTTCCTAAGTTCTTGGGTTGGTATGTGACCCATCTGAAAAATTTCACAATTATTAGAAATTGTTTGAATATTTTGGAGGTCAGTCAAACCTATTCAAATTTTGGTCAAATTGTGGACCAGCACCTTGTGGAATTTTTGTAGGAAAAAGTATAGCACAAAAACCTCTGCAAAATTTACACAAGGTCAATAGCTCAGCTAGCAAGCTCCTGTAAAAATTTCATAATTTTTGGAGTAATTTTGCTACCTCAAACAAATCCCCAAACCTCATGTTAGTTTAAAACTCAAATTCAGTGCAGTCGACTCGGACTCAGTCGAACCAGTGGTCGCTCGATCGAGTCAAGTTCAGCCGAGCTAGGGCTCGGTCTTGTGCACGCTTGTTCAGGGCCGTCGGATTGAAATCGTGGGGCTCTCAACCTCCCCGAGCTCCTCTTCTGTTCTTCTTCCTCCTCCCCGTGTGCGCGTGCGTAGGTGAGCAGTGCAGGCTCCAGTCACCTCGTGGGGCCCTGCAACGGCTCGGAGCCTTTTTTTTTGTCAACTGTGTCAGCTTTGCCCTGACCTTACCTGCCTCCTCGCCTCGTTTTCTCGCGCAGCAACCTCCCTTTTGTCCCGTCGCCATTAAACCAGCGTCCTCGTGCTTAGTAGGCCTCCGGACTACATGAGCGCTCCTCCGAGGTCCTCCTTTGAACCCTTCCCTTCCACTCTCAGCCGCCCTCCCAGCTCACTTCCTGTGTGTGGAACTCAAAGCTCCTGAGATTCCCAAATCCACCAGTGTTGCCGGGAGCTCCGCCGGTGGTCTTGGAGCTCCAGTGGTTTTAATTGCAACTTGGAATGCCATCTTGTTCAATTAACCACCCGGAGCCTTTTCCTAACTTTTTATGGTTGATTTCACAGAGGAAGTCCCTGGGGAGAACTGTTCTTCGAGGCTTCTTTGTCTTCCTCCTCGACTCTGGCGAACTGCTCCACCGCAGGGTCTCCTCCGCCTTCCCCTGGACCTTCCCTACACTCGTGTGAGTTCATTTTAGTCCCTTAGAGCTATAGGTCTAGTAGTTAGCTGGTTGCGCTCGTTTTCGTTGTTTTCGGTTTTTGCCGAAAACTTGCCCTCCGCCATTCTCCGGCTCGCCGGCGTTCCAGGCCTGCTCTGCCGTCGAGGATACCTCCGTTAGGTTCGCAATTATATTGCGCTCGTTTTGGTACCTTTAGTTAGCTCCACCTTGGCCGTGGTCGTCGACGGCGTGCCGGCGAGCAAATCGCGGTGCTCTGGACGATGTCGGATTTTCGACAAGTCCTCGGACCTCCTCGGGCTGTTCTTGGCCGTCTAAGACCACTGTAGGTTAAATCCCAGCCGTTAGGATCACCCTCCGCCTTGGGGGGTCCTCTTTGCAAAAGACCTCCTTGAGGTCCTCTTTGTTAAAGACCACCCTTAGACCACCCTCGGGGTCCTCTTGGTAAAAAGCCACCCCTGGTCTTTTACAAAGAAAACCCCGCTCAGGACCTCTTAGGCTCAATCCTAGCCGTTCACGACCTCCTCGGATTTAGATCTGAGCGTTAGATCTCCTTCGTAAAATCCTTAGTCTCAGGACCTCCCTCCGCGTCGATCTGGGCCATTCAGGACCTCCCTAGGTCTAATCTGAGCCGTCCAGATCTCCTCCCGTTAAAACCCTATCGCATAGGACCTCCCCGAGTAGATCTTGGCCATCCAAGACCTCCTCGTGTAAATCCCAGCCGATCAAGACCTCCCCCTGGAGATCTTGACCGTCTAGGACCTCCTCCTTTAGATCCGTAGCTTTAGGACCTCCTCCTCAGGTCTCAACCGTTAGCTTTAGGATCAGATCTCAACGGTCCAGACCTCCCCCGGGCGGGAGGAGGTCTTTTGTGCGCTGTGCTTCGAGATCCGTGGCCGTGCGATGAAGGATCGACGGCCCACGACCTCTCATTTTTCCTTCAGTTCATTTGGACCTCCCGAGAGCTCACATTTTCTAAGTCTTTTAATGTTTCAAATTTCAAAAGTGCACAACTTTGTCATTTTAGCTTCTTTTTGAATGATTCCAGTTGCTGTAGATCTGTTAGAGTATGAACTTTAATTTGAGAATGAATTTAGGCACTGTTATATAGTAGAAAATGACTTTAACTGCATGATCTTGTTTAGTGAAAAAGGTTGTTTAGAAATTCATTGAAAATTTGTAAAATGCATAACTTATTCTCTGTTATTCCAAACTGAGCAAACTAAGTTTTGTTAAAACCCACTAGGAATGTACTTTAATGTAGAATAGGTCTTCATGTGATCCTTGCCACTGAAATTAGTGATCTACTAGTTTTAGAACTTAGAAAAATCATAATTAATTCAATTCAACTCCAAATTGTGCAAACTTAGTTTTGCTGTTATTAAGATAACCATATCTACCTACCATAAAAATTTCAAGTTCCAGATCATTCTAGAAATTTTCGCCATGAACAGTAACCATAATTAATTTAATTAGGATTTTTCAGACTGAGAGAACTTAGTTTAGCCATAACTTTTTCATGCTAAGTCCAAATGAAGTGATTCTTGTTTCTAAAATTGTCTAAAATCAATCTCTAGCTGCTGTAGAAATTTCATGGGATTTGGATGTTCTTTGCTGTTGGGTTCCTTTTGGTGTTCTTCGTTTTTATCGGTTTTTATCGCCTTTTCGCGTTACGTTCCGAAGAATTTGTTTGACCTGAGCACTCCCCTCCGCAGCAAGACCAATCCCAGCAAGGCAAGCAGTTTGATCATGATAATCCCAGTATTTTAAGTATTTATGTTGTTTACAAATTCTATGTATGCATTGCTATTTGTGTTAAACTACTGTCGTTAGTTGACCTAGTAGATGCATTTCCTTAGGCAAATGTTTATACTCTACTACCGTGAGCCTAGGTTATTGCTGTGATTAGAGTTCGTGGATGAGCTCTTATCGCTTAGTAGTTTACGAATTAATTGCTTAGCCATGCTTAGCTTCCGGTAGAAATGGGCGGTTATCGACTTGTCGATAACCCTGATCACATAAAACTTATTATGATTATGATTTCCACCTTGTGCCATGTCTACTTATGAAAACTAAAACTAAAAACAAATGATTTAGACTTGGGCACAATGGTACGATTGGTGTGCTTTTGGGTGTGACTGGAATGGTGCCCGGGTCAATTAAGGACCGAACATCTTGTGAGTACTTGTTATCCGAGCAATTTGTGCGTGCTAACCACACTAGAGGGTATGGGACCTCTCTTGACTTAGTACTTTGGCGTGTATTGGATTCGGGTCGCAGGGGGTCGCAGGAGGGATGTTGTTGGGAGCATTGTAGTGTCCGAAAGACTCCACCCGTGATGGGATTTGTTGTCTTTCGGCTTGCAATGTAAGCGTATGAGTTTCTATCCATACGAGCGGCTCGTAGTCAATGCACAATATTGGAAAGCGTCTCGTAGGACTTAGCCGTGCCGGCATACGTTCGGAAGTGTGCTTTGTGGCTTAAAGGTAGTCTGAGGTGTGGGTACATTGGTACACCCCTGCAGGGTTAAAACTATTCGAATAGCCTCGTCCTAGGTTATGGACACGCTTGGGTAAGTTTTTAAGAGTTAGACTACAACCTTTTAATTAAAACTTGATGGGTGGTACGAATCGGGGATTCGTGCTATGTTGTGGTGGCTATTGGGATAGTCACTTCCAGGTGGTTACTTGTATGTATCTTTATTTCGCTGTTATTTTGAAATTAAAACAGATTTGCACACTTGCTTTTAAGTATATTACATTATTTTAAATAAAGATGGCTTTGTGCAAAATGAGACATACAACCTCCACCTAAATAAGCTTGCATGTAGTTTATGAATAGGTCTACTATTCCACACGTTAGTCTTGCGAGTACCTTTGTGTACTCAGTTATCTTGTTTAAATGTATTTGTTGCAGAGGAAGAAGGTGAGCTTGAGGGGCCTCACTTCTAGGAGTTGTGCTGTGGTAGCCTGAGAGGCGTCTAGCTTGGTGGCCCGGTCGGTTGCCTTGTGGGTTGTGTGGCTAACCGGTCGACTTTGGTTCTACCATTCTTATGGCACCTTTTGCTTCGCTGTTATTCTTGTATATTGTTCTATTTGGTCGGTCGGCTCTCTTTTGTAATAACTTACTTTATCTATGTCCTTTACTAGACTTGTTAATGTATGTTGTATGGAAATGATGTGTAATTTTGTGATGATGTGCATGTGCTGCAGTGCAGGAAGCATATGTCCATCGAGACTTAGAATGTTTAATTAGTAATGCTAGAACCATTTGGAGGTTAAGTGTTACTAGTTAAATATTCCGGGTCCTCACAAAGTTGGTATCAGAGCCATACTGACCGTAGAAACCCCTAGCTTGGTCGCCTTTAGGATATTTTGAAAACCTATGTTCATGTGTCAAAAGGGTTTATGAAAATCTTAGTAAGTTCTCAGATTTTACTCCTTACCTATCTTAGCTTGCTCATCTCACCTTACTCTCACTTAAGTTTTGAAAAAGTTGTTCCTCTCTTCCTTTCAAAAATTAGCCACTATTGATTAAGTTGGTTTTGGGAGAACCATGAGAGCTTGGAGAAAGAAATCTGGACATCTAGCTAGTGGTTAGTGAATAAGGTAGGAAATGAGAGGTTAATTCAATTAAAACTTGTGGGAATAAAAGGGTAAGAAGTGATATGAGTTAGCTAAGTACCTCATGCTCTATTCGGTAATTATACCTCGTTTTTGGGCTGTTTAGAGTAGGGTTAAGTTCTGAAATTTTGCCTTCCTATGCGGTTACTCGTTCTTTCCATACGGGTTATTCGTTTCGGGAAGTTGATTTGGTGACTTATGATCTTATGCCTTCTTATGGTTGTTCCTTGGTCATTTTAATTGAGTTTGGATCTCCTTGCCTTTTGATCTCGGGCTTGTAGCTAACTTGTCTTAGTGAAACAGGATGGCTGGAGGGACACGTAGTGGTCGGAACCAGCCGGGTAGTCCCGATGAGGAGCTTCCCCCTCCTCAGGCCACAGCGGAAGTCCTCATGCAGATCGAACGCAACCGTTCGGAGGACCGCAGGGTGTTGGAGGTTATCGCGAGGAACACCTCCACTCTCTCTGGTGCCTCTAGATCCGGAGGAGTTGGCCATCAGTCTCGTGGGGGACTTGCGGAGTTCCTCCGTACTCAGCCTCCTACCTTCTCTCGGTCCGAGGACCCTTGGGCGCAGACGAGCGGTGGCTGCGTGCGGTTGAGCGAGCTCAACGTTGCTCGATGCCGAGGAGCGAGAGCGGGCACACCGCATCCCATCGGTTGGAGGTGCGGCACTCTCATGGTGGGAGAACTTCCTCGCCATGCGACTGCGGGACACGTGGTCTCGTGGGAGGAGTTCAGTCGACTTTACCGCCGGGCCCATGTTCCCGCCACCTGATGAAGTCGAAGAAGAAGGAGTTCCTTGCGCTCAAGCAGGCGCAAATCGTGATCGAGTACCTTCACGAGTTCAACCATCTCGCGAGTGCGCTCTGCCGAGGTGGCCACTGATGAGGCCAAGTAGGAGAAGTTCATGGAGGGCTTGTCTGAGGAGCTTCAGGACAAGCTCTCTATTGTGGACTTCCTTGACTTCCAGACCTTGGTGGACAAGGCCATCATCGCCGAGCACAAGGCGAGAGCGCTGGACGAGTCCCGCAAGCGCAAGTGGGAGGCCCAGCGGTCTGCACAGGCCGGCCTCGTCCGTCCCCGAGTTGGGCCTGCACGGTGGCCCGTTCTTTGGCTTCACCACCGCCGAGGCCTTCGGCACCAGCTCCACGTCCTCCGCAGGCCGTGACTCAGTCATGTGCTCTTGCAATCCAGCAGCAGGTTGCTCACCGCAACCCCGCGGCCGACGTCACCTGCTTCTACTGCCACAACAAGGGTCACTACGCGAGTAGTTGCCCTAAGAAGACTGGAGCGGCCCCTCGTCCTAATGGAGGACGAGGGCAAGGGAGTGGTCACCCACCTGACTAGAAGACCCCGGGCTTGGGAGCGGCCGAGTCAACCATATCTCGGCTGAGGAGGCACAGGAGGCGCCCGACGTGGTGTTGGGTACGCTTCTTGTCAATTTACGTCCCGCTCGCTTTTATTTGACTCGGAGCTTCGCATTCTTTTATTTCGAGTCGTTTCTCGTTGATAGTGGTCTCCACTGTGTTCCTTTGGGGGTTCCACTACTTATTCGCTCTCCGGGTTCGGAAATGAGAGTTGACCAAGTATGCCGGGACGTTCCTATCCACATTGAAGGAGTGGGATTCTTGGCGAATCTTATCCTACTCGACTCGGCGCGCCTGGATGTGATTCTTGGCATGGATTGGTTGTCCCAACACTTGGGGCAAATCGATTGTGCCAGGAAGATTGTCTACCTCACCAGTCCTTCAGGTGAACAGGTGGGGTTTTCACCGCAGCTGCGAGGGCCACATCTTTATGCCCTTGAAGCAAAGCCAGCATTGGAGATTCGCGATGTCCCCACTGTGTATGACTTCGCGGATGTCTTTCCTGAAGACTTGCCTGGGATGCCTCCCGTTCGGGACCTGAAGTTCGTTATAGAGTTGCTGCCCGGTACCGCCCCTATTTCAAAGAGGCCGTATCGCATGCCTCCTAATGAGTTGGAGGAGCTGAAGAGGCAACTAGGCGAGCTGCAAGAGAAGGGTTTCATTCGTCCTAGCTCATCTCCTTGGGGCTGTCCAGTTATTTTTGTGAAGAAGAAGGACAAGACCTTGCGCATGTGTGTTGATTACCGTCCGCTTAATGAGGTGACGGTGAAGAACAAGTATCCTTTGCCCCGTATTGATGATCTGTTTGATCAGTTAACTGGATCACAGGTGTTCTCCAAGATTGACTTGAGATTGGGCTATCATCAAGTCAGAATCAGGGCCGAGGATATTCCGAAGACGGCTTTTGCTACTCGTTATGGTCTTTACGAGTACACCGTCATGTCTTTTGGTTTGACTAATGCTCCTGCTTTATTCATGAACCTTATGAACTCGGTATTCATGGAGTATTTGGATAGGTTCGTGGTGGTTTTCATTGATGATATCCTTATCTACTCCAAGAGTGAAGAAGAGCATGCTGAGCATCTCAAGTTTGTGTTGGGCAAGCTGCGCGAGCACCAGCTGTATGCCAAGTTCAGCAAGTGCGAGTTCTGGTTAAAGGAAGTGGCATTCTTGGGCCATGTTCTTTCAGCAGGAGGTGTGGCTGTGGATCCTAGCAAGGTTAGCGATGTGCTATCTTAGGGTCAGCCCAAGTCAGTCACCGATGTGCGGAGTTTTCTTAGTTTGGCTAGCTACTATCGCCGCTTTATCAAGAATTTCTCCAAGATTGCGAAGCCTATGACTGAATTGCTCAAGAAAGACAAGAAGTTTGAGTGGTCTACTGCTTGTGATGTGAGTTTTCAGGAACTCAAGAAGCGGTTGACCTCAGCCCCAGTGCTTGTTCTCCTTGATATTCACAAGAGTTTTGATATCTATTGTGATGCTTCTCGTCAGGGTCTTGGTTGTGTTCTTATGCAGGAGGGCAAGGTAGTGGCCTATGCATCGCGGCAGTTGAGGCCTCATGAACTCAACTATCCTACTCATGACTTGGAGTTAGCTGCTGTGGTTCATGCACTCAAGATTTGGCGGTATTATCTGATTGGTAACCGTTGTGAGGTGTATTCTGACCACAAGAGCTTGAAGTACTTGTTCACCCAGCCAGATCTGAACCTCAGGCAAAGAAGATGGTTGGAATTGATCAAGGACTATGACATGGACATTCAGTATCATCCGGGCAAGGCCAATGTCGTTGCGGATGCACTCAGTCGGAAGGTGTATTGCAACATGTTAATGCTCCAAGAGCAGCAGCCTACCCTTATTTCAGAATTTCAGCACCTCAATTTGGGTTTGATCGAGTACGGTTCTCTTGCTACCTTGGTTGTGCAACCAACCTTGGTGGACCAAATCAAGGCTGCTCAGCAGTAGATGTTGGTGTGAGTCAAATCAAGCAGAACATCAAGGATGGGATAGCCAAGTGCTTTTCAGAGGATGAGCATGGCGTTGTGTGGTTTGGGCAGCGTCTTGTGGTTCCTAAGGTCGTGGAATTGCGGGATTTGATTATCCGCGAAGCCCATGACTCTCCTTTGTCTATCCATCCTGGGGCTACCAAGATGTATCAGGACCTTCGTCAGAGGTTCTGGTGGACCCGTATGAAGCGCGAGATTGCCAAGTTCGTTGCCGAGTGCGATGTATGCTGTCGTGTGAAGGCCGAGCATCAGCGTCCAGCAGACCTTCTTCAGCCTTTGCCGGTGCCAGAATGGAAGTGGGATTCCGTTGGCATGGACTTCATCACCGGTTGCCCTACTTCTTCTAGGAAGGATGCCATATGGGTTGTCATTGATCGGTTGACAAAGGTAGCGCATTTCTGCCGGCGCGTACCAACCTCGATGTCGATCGGTTGGCGGATCTCTATGTATCTCGCATTGTGTGCACGCATGGTGTGCCACGAACGATTGTGTCGGATCGTGGTTCTCTTTTACCTCTCGGTTTTGGCATCGATTGCAAGAGGCCATGGGGTCGCGTCTTTCCTTCGATTCACTTATCATCCCGGGATAACGGTCGGGCGGAGCGAGTCAACCAAGTGTTGGAAGATATGCTCGTGCTTGTGTTCTTTCCTATGGAAAGATGTGGGAGAAATGCTTGCCATTTGCTTTGAGTTCTCCTACAACAACGACTTTGAGCCGATCTTGGCATGGCACCATTTGAGGCCTTGTATGGGAGAAGGTGCAGAACCCTTTGAACTGGTCGAGACGGTGGCGGCGATTTTGGCCCGAGTCGATTAATGAGGCCAAGGCGAGTCCATTGATTCGCGAGCATCTGCGCACGGCCACCCGAGCGAGAAGAGCTATGCGGATCGTCGTCGCCGTGAGTTGAGCTTTGAGCCCAATGACTTTGTGTATCTCAAAGTCTCACCCTTGAAGGGCCATCAGCGTTTTGGCATCAGGGGCAAGTTGGCTCCTCGCTATGTTGGGCCTTATCGCATCGTCGAGAGAGTTGGGGTTGTTGCATACAGATTGGAGCTACCAGCTGCACTTGAGGGTGTACACGATGTGTTCCATGTATCCCACCTGAGGAAGTGCCTCTGTGTCCCTACTGAGGAAACTCCGTTGGAGGTTCTCGATGTGCAGGAGAATTTGACCTATCACGAGCATCCTGTTCGTATTCTTGAGGAATCTGAATGGAGAACAAGGAACCGTGTCATCAAGTTCCTTAAGGTTCAATGGTCAAACCATTCTGAAGATGAGGCAACTTGGGAGCGGGAAAATCGCCTTCGTGCAGATTACCCATCCTTCTTCTCCGAGTAAACGGAATCTCGGGTCGAGATTCTTGTAAGGGGGGGAGAGCTGTAACATCCCAATTTTGGGATTGTGTTTCAAATGTAAGAAAATGAGTAGAAATTAAAACTTTTTCTTACATCATGTATTTCCTAATTGTGCTGAACAATTATTGTACAAAAAGTTATGGAAATAGTACATAGTCACAAGTCTTTTGATGTTAAATCTTTATCCTTCAAAAACAATCTTGTCAAACCTCTTAATCATCTCCTGGAAATATTTTTCCTGAGTTCTTGGGTTGGTATGTGACCCCTCTGAAAAATTTCACAATTATTAGAAATTGTTTGAATATTTTGGAGGTCAGTCAAACCTATTCAAATTTTGGTCAAATTGTGGACCAGCACCTTGTGGAATTTTTGGAGGAGAAAGTATAGCACAAAAACCTCTGCAAAATTTACACAAGGTCAATAGCTCAGCTAGCAAGCTCCTGTAAAAATTTCATAATTTTTGGAGTAAGTTTGCTACCTCAAACAAATCCCCAAACCTCGAGTTAGTTTAAAACTCAAATTCGAATGCAGTCGACTCGGACTCGAGTCGCTCGGTCGAGTCAAGTTCACCCGAGCTAGGGCTCGGTCTTGTGCTTGCTTGTTCAGGGCCGTCGGATTGAAATCGTGGGGCTCTCAACCTCCCGAGCTCCTCTTCATTCTTCTTCCTCCTCCCGCGTGCGCGTCGTGGGTGGCGGTGCGAGCTCCAGTCACCTCGTGGGGCCACGCAAGCGGCTCTGAGCCTTTCTTTTGTCAACTATGTCGACTTTGCCTGACCTTACCCGCCTCCTCGCCCCTTTTTCTCGCGCGCAACCTCCCTTTGTCCGTCGCCATTAAACCGGCGTCCTCGTGCTCGGTAGGCCTCCGGACTACATGAGCGCTCCTCCGAGGTCCTCCTTTGAACCCTTCCTTCCACTCTCACCGCCTCCCACTCATTTCTGTGTGTGGAACTCAAAGCTCTGAGATTCCCAAATCCACCGGTGTTGCTGGAGCTCCGCGGTGGTCTTGGAGCTCGGTGGTTTTAATTGCAACATGGAATGCCACTTGTTCAATTAACCACCGAGCCTTTTCCTAACTTTTTGTGGTTGATTTCACAGAGGAAGTCCCTGGGGAGAACTGTTCTTCGAGGCTTCTTCTGTCTTCCTCCTCGACTCCGGCGAACTGCTCCACCGCGGGGTCTCCTCCGCCTTCCCCTGGACCTTCCCTACACTCGGGTGAGTTCATTTTAGTCCCTTAGAGCTCTAGGTCTAGTAGTTAGCTGGTTGCGCTCGTTTTCGTTGTTTTCGGTTTTTGCCGAAAACTTGCCCTCCGCCATTCTCCGGCTCTCCGGCGTTTTAGGCCTGCTCTGCCGTCGAGGATACCTCCGTTAGGTTCGCAATTATATTGCGCTCGTTTTGGTACCTTTAGTTAGCTCCGCCTTGGCCGTGGTCGTCGACGGCGTGCCGGCGAGCAAATCGTGGTGCTCTGGACGTTGTCGGATTTTCGACAAGTCCTCGGAGCTCCTCGGGCTGTTCTTGGCCGGCTAAGACCACTGTAGGTTAAATCCCAGCCGTTAGGATCACCCTCCGCCTTGGGGGTCCTATTTGCAAAAGACCTCGTTGAGGTCCTCTTTGTTAAAGACCACCCTTAGACCACTCTCGGGGTCCTCTTGGTAAAAAGCCACCCCTGGTCTTTTACAAAGAAAACCCCGCTCAGAACCTGTTAGGCTCCATCCTAGCCGTTCACGACCTCCTCGGATTTAGATCTGAGCGTTAGATCTCCTTCGTAAAATCCTTAGTCTCAGGACCTCCCTCCGCGTCGATCTGGGCCATTCAGGACCTCCCTATGTCCAATCTGTGCCGTCCAGATCTCCTCCCGTTAAAACCCTATCACATAGGACCTCCCCGAGTAGATCTTGGCCATCCAAGACCTCCTCGTGTAAATCCCAGCCGATCAAGACCTCCCCCTGGAGATCTTGACCGTCTAGGACCTCCTCCTTTAGATCCGTAGCTTGAGGACCTCCTCCTCAGGTCTCAACCGTTAGATTTAGATCTAACGGGCTGGACCTCCCTCGCTTGATCGTGTCCGTTAAAGACCTCCCTCTGGAGATCTAGACCGTCGAAGACCTCCTCCGTGAGATCTTGGCCGTCCAGACCTCCCTCCGTAGGTTTAACCTTAGGACCTCCCCTAGTGCTCGGGACCGCGAGATCTTGATCTGACGGTCCACGACCTCTGATAGCGCGAGGACCTCCTTTGCGTCTTGTTGTGCATGCCGGTCGTGGTCGTTGGATCGAGATCTCAACGGTCCGGACCTCCCCCGGGTGGGAGGAGGTCTTTTGTGCGCTGTGCTTCGAGGTCCGTGGCCGTGCGATGAAGGATCGACGGCCCACGACCTCTCATTTTTCCTTGAGTTCATTTGGACCTCCCGAGAGCTCACATTTTCTAAGTCTTTTAATGTTTCAAATTTCAAAAGTGCACAACTTTGTCATTTTAGCTTCTTTTGAATGATTCCATTCTTTGTAGCTCATTAGAGTATGAACTTTAATTTGAGAATGAATTTAGGCACTTTGTTATATAGTAGAAAATGACTTTAATCGCATGATCTTGTTTAGTGAAAAAGGTTGTTTAGAAATTCATTGAAAATTTGTAAAATGCATAACTTATTCTCTGTTATTCCAAACTGAGCAAACTAAGTTTTGTTAAAACCCACTAGGAATGTACTGTAATGTAGAATAGGTCTTCATGTGATCCTTGCCACTGAAATTAGTGATCTACAAGTTTTAGAACTTAGAAAAATCATAATTAATTCGATTCAACTCCAAATTGTGCAAACTCAGTTTTGTTGTTATTAAGATAACCATATCTACCGACCATAAAAATTTTCAAGTTCCAGATCATTCTAGAAATTTTTGCCATGAACAGTAACCGTAATTAATTTAATTAGGATTTTTCAGGCTGAGTGAACTTAGTTTAGCCATAACTTTTTCATGCTAAGTCCAAATGAAGTGATTCTTGTTTCTAAAATTGTCTAAAATCAATCTCTAGCTTCTGTGGAAATTTCATGGGATTTGGATGTTCTTTGCTGTTGGGTTCCTTTTGGTGTTCTTCGTTTTTATCGGTTTTTATCGCCTTTTCGCGTTAGATTCCGAAGAATTTGTTGAACCTGAGCACTCCCCTCTGCAGCAAGACCAATTCCAGCAAGGCAAGCAGTTTGATCATGATAATCCCAACATTTTAAGTATTTATGTTGTTTACAAATTCTATGTATGCATTGCTATTTGTGTTAAACTACTGTCGTTAGTTGACCTAGTAGATGCATTTCCTTAGGCAAATGTTTATACTCTACTACCGTGAGCCTAGGTTATTGCTGTGATTAGAGTTCGTGGATGAGCTCTTGTCGCTTAGTAGTTTACGAATTAATTGCTTAGCCATACTTAGCTTCCGTTAGAAATGGGCGGTTATCGACTTGTCGATAACCCTGATCACATAAAACTTATTATGATTATGATTTCCACCTTGTGCCATGTCTACTTATGAAAACTAAAACTAAAAACAAATGATTTAGACTTGGGCACAATGGTATGATTGGTGTACTTTTGGGTGTGACTGGAATGGTGCCCGGGTCAATTAAGGACCGAACATCTTGTGAGTACCTGTTATCCAAGGAATTTGTGCGTGCTAACCACACTAGAGGGTATGGGACCTCTCTTGACTTAGTACTTTGGCGTGTATTGGCTTCGGGTCGCAGGGGGTCGCAGGAGGGATGTTGTTGGGAGCATTGTAGTGTCCGAAAGACTTCACCCGTGATGGGATTTGTTGTCTTTCGGCTTGCAATGTAAGCGTATGGGTTTCTATCCATACGAGCGGCTCGTAGTCAATGCACAATATTGGAAAGCGTCTCGTAGGACTTAGCCGTGCTGGCATACCTTCGGAAGTGTGCTTTGTGGCTTAAAGGCAGTCTGAGGTGTGGGTACATTGGTACACCCCTGCAGGGTTAAAACTATTCGAATAGCTTCGTCCTAGGTTATGGACACGCTTGGGTAAGCTTTTAAGAGTTAGACTACAACCTTTTAATTAAAACTTGATGGGTGGTACGAATCGGGGATTCGTCCTATGTTGTGGTGGCTATTGGGATAGTCACTTCCAGGTGGTTACTTGTATGTATCTTTATTTCGATGTTATTTTGACATTAAAACAGATTTGCACACTTGCTTTTAAGTGTATTACATTATTGTAAATAAAGATGGCTTTGTGCAAAATGAGACATACAACCTCCACCTAAATAAGCTTGCATGTAGTTTATGAATAGGTCTGCTATTCCACACGTCAGTCTTGCGATTACCTTTGTGTACTCAGTTATCTTTCTTAAATATATTTGTTGCAAAGAAAGAAGGTGAGCTTGAGGGGCCTCACTTCTGTGAGTTGTGCTGTGGTAGCCTGAGAGGCGTCTAGCTTGGCGGCCCGGTCGGTTGCCTTGTGGGTTGTGTGGCTAACCGGTCGACTTTTGTTCTAGCCATCTTATGGCACCTTTTGCTTCCGCTGTTATTCTTGTATATTGTTCTATTTGGTCGGTCGGCTCTCTTTTGTAATAACTTACTTTATCTATGTCCTTTACTAGACTTGTTAATGTATGTTGTATGGAAATGATGTGTAATTTTGTGATGATGTGCATGTGCTGCAACTCTGGGAAGCATATGTCTATCGAGGCTTAGAATGTTTATTTAGTAATGCTAGAACCATTTGGAGGTTAAGTGTTACTAGTTAAATATTCCGGGTCCTCACAGACCCCTAGATGGCAGAGATTACTGTTACTAGGTCTTGACGACACTCAAGTGTGCTGATGAACCTCGAAAGTCCTGATTTTGGCCCGATCTTTCGATGAGAAGATACGTTCAATTGTAGTCGCTCAACTCTTACGATCCTGGCTACGAACTCGCAAGGCTCAAAACCATGCAATCGCTGAACTGCTCGACAAGTCGTTATCAACCGTGCACGAATACCCGGTTGACCTGATCACGAAGATCGATACCTACATACACCGAAGAAGCACGCAAGAACAAGATAAATAAGCAATCTGAAATTACGAATATGAATGAAATACTTGATAGTCGACACAAGCCAATACACGAAGTTGCATGGAAGCTAACTTTTAAGTAAACAAAATCCGAGGAACTAGAGGGGCGGCGGCCACTATGTAAAGAAGGGAGAGGGAGGGGGCGGCGGTACTGTTCATGCATGAATAGTAACCACATGAACAGTACCTGAAACCCTAGCCATATGGGTCAGGGAGGTGGCCGGCCCAAATACCCTAAAGTGGTGGCTGTCCTTTGGACCCAATAATTGATACAAAGCCCTTGGCCCAATGTGAGGTTGCGCAGCACCAGATATAAGTGAAGCGAATTCATCGTCGTCGGCCTATTCGAGTAGAGTTTGGCGCAGCCAAGTAGCCCAGTTGGAGGTGGAGTAGCGGTCGTATCCGACGGGTTGATGTCCTTATCATGTGCCTATTGTTTTGAGGCCCTTTTGTCATGTAATATATATTAACTTTGGGTTTGGTTGCACATGTCAGTATTAAAACTAGCTGAGAAGCCTTATGTAATAAAAGTTTGGTTTTTATTGTAATTGAAAGCTTGCTTGTGATACTGCTTACTTCACAATTGCACATCTTGGGTGGTTGTGAAAGGTTTGATGGTCCCAAAAAAGGGTCGTTACAAAGTCCGTCACAATTGTTTCTTAATGAAGTCATACTATCACAGTATCACATAAGATCACCATATATATATAGGTGTTCCTTCCAGATGAACTAGAATCAAGAAAAGTAGATCCTAGAAGAGAGTGATATTTGGCTACGATGACTAGCGAATGCATGATCTATCCGCATGTCACCTGCAGGTCACGAGACACCGACGGCCCCAGCCCAGCCCAACCCACATACTCTCCTATTATTTTTGCAAAATTTTCTAGTGACCCCCGCCTTTCTTGTCGTCCGCAGCCCATAAGGCTCTCTCAGCCCACTTCTCCTAGCGGCCCAGCAGTGCACAAGGGAGAGTCAAGGAGGGAGGCAAGGTAGCAACCCACTTCACCCCAGCTTGGCAGCCCACCCGGTTTCTCTCGCCTCCTCAGCACAATAAAAGAATCAACAATTCCTGTCGCCTCCTCAACGCCACTCCCCTCAGAACGCGATTCGCTCGCCGCCCTGCTCGCACTTGCACGCCCAGTCGGCAGTCCCCTAACCTAAATCCCAATTACCAATCCAAATTCGACTATTTCCTTCTGATCATGTCGGTCGAGCCCCTGAGATAACAAGAACCATTGAAGCACCAATGGACTGTGGGCCACTCGATCTCTCAATACTCTCAAGGAGCAATGATGATTTAGTGATCTTCTTAGGGTTTGGTTGATGTCTTGAATTCTTGATGATCGACTGGACTAGAGGTGAGTGGTCAGGTGACTCAGGTGGAGGAGGCTTTCTCTAATTCTTTCCAACACAGTGTGAGGTAAGGAAATTAGTGAAATTGATCATTTATCTTGCATATTTGGTATCTACTTTAGTGTTTAATAATTTCCCTTAATTTGGCAGGTAGTAAAAGTATAATGGGATGGTTTTTGAAAAGAAAAATACCAACAGCCAGTGACACTGAGAGTCTTGATGGAGGGATTTCAAGTAGAGATGGAGGTGCATCAAACATTAATCGTACTGCTCGTCCTTTTTTGCCGGTCTCACAAAATGAGGTAAATTTGGATGATCTTCCTTATGATCCAGTTGATAGGAAGAATATCATAATACAGAGACAAAAAGCTAGCTACAAGATGACATAAGGCGAAAATATTTGATTAGAGGTCTATACAGACCGCAACCTGGTTTTAAATATCCACAAAAGAGCATAGCAGCCCATTGCATCGGTTTAATCCTGAATGGTTCACTAAATATGACTGGCTAGAGTATAGCGAGAAGGCGGATAAAGCTTTTTTGTTTATATTGCTCCTTGTTTAGAGATTGTATTGAAGGCTAAGGTGGGCACGATGCATTCATTACAAATGGTTTTTCTGGCTAGAACAAGTCTGACAAACTTCGAGATCATGTAGGTTGTTATAATAGTTTTCATAACACGGCAGTGAAAGGATGTAACAATTGCTAAAACAAGACCAATCAGTTATTGTTGTCTCAACAAGCAGAGTCACTAAAGAGGAGCATAGTATTGGATTGAATACTATCATTAATGCTCCTAGAAATAATCAAATGGTGGCTCCAACCATTCAAAAGGACATTATTAATTGCTTTGTTGAGGCAAGGTTAGAGGCAGTCTGATAGGCCCTTTGGGCAGTTGGACTGGCCTTGGGTGGCGGTCGGACCGGCCAAAAATGAAAAGTGATATTTTTGGAATCGGCCAAAAATCATGTGTGCAGAAAGGTCAGAGGATGCATTTGCGCTTGGCCTGATTGAAAATGGAGTTTTGAGGTAAAATTAGATAGAGTTTGAAATTTCTAGAGAGAGTACAATTTTCAGACCTGGGAAAATTTTCTAGGTCCCAGGCGTTTTGACTGGTTGTTTGCTAGTGGTAAGACCGATGGTCTGGCAGTCAAATCAGCCGTAGGCGGTGGTATAACCAGCCAGAGTGTGTTCATGTACCATGAAGGTGGTGAATTTTATGGGATTGACCAAAGTGACAGGTTTCAGTGCATAGGAGTTGCAGAATGTATGTTTTGGCTAACGTGGGCCAAGTTGTGAAGAATTTATTTCCGGAATTGATTTATTATTGTATTTGTTGTGTAGGTGACTTGGAGTCAATAACGATCAACGGCAAGGATGATCGGGACTAGGCTAGGAGAGCTGAGGTCTAGAAGGATGAAGGATGGCACAAGATGGAGAATGATCGAACAGGGTGTTCGGTGTGACAGGTTGTATCAAATGGATTGGGGTCGGTGCAAGTGCCATGGTGGTTCTAGTAGGAGACGGATGGGAGAAACTTACCGACAAGTAGAGAGCCGTTGATCAACCCCTACGTGGCGAAGCATGGGATTGCTTCATGACGAATGGACTCAGTCTTCGGAGAAAGATCGAGAAGGGGTATTTTGGTATATTTGCCAAAATACCGGGTTGGTGACCTTTGAGAAACTAGACGCAAAACGGTGCAAGAAGGGATGGTTTAGGTCAAGAGAACATGAAGATCACGAATAGATGGATTTGGGAGACCCGGTTCGTCATCTGCTTTGATAAGCGTGTGTGAGTGTATACTTATTTGTGTGTAGGCTTAATAGCACCCAATAAGGTTTTCTCTCTAGACTTAACCTCCACTATAAAAAGAAATGGTGCAAGATTTGCACCGAGAACCTTTCGAAGTCAAGAAACCCTAATTTGTGTTATAGGGAAAGTGGAAATAGAGGAAACTAGGGTTTGAGGGAGATGGATTGGTTGAATACTCAAGTGTTAAACTTTTATCCTTCATGGTGGAGTGGCTGTAAACCAACAATCTCTTAAATCAATCCAAGCAAAGGTTTATCCTAAGATGAGTTCTATCTTGTTCTTACTCTCTCTTTGATGCCTCTATGGTTTTGTGTGTTCCTTTGGTTTTCCGTGGATTTTTTGCTCTGATCTAGCTTGCTAGGACCTGTGGGAATTGATCTATGGTCATTTTAACCATCATCCACCCATGAGCAAGTTTTTGGATCAAAGTTTGAATTTTCTCGGTTCTTGTGCCTTTTTGACCTCATCCAAGAAATTCATGGAACCTTGATTTTGATCATCCCTATTGTCGATTGGAATAGGTTTCTGACCTTCTTGATAAGCTATTGTTGAAATCTTGGGGGATTTAGATCTTAGAATGAAAAGTTAGGTTGATTTGAGATCATCGCGGGCTATTGTCCCAGCAACCGGTGGTCAGACCAGCCCTTTGGCGGTCAGACCGGCCAGGTAGGTTTTGCCTCGAGTATTTTTGGTTTCAACGTAGGACTTTCGCTGTGCTTGTGTCTCTGATCTTCATAGTTTCTATAGCTACCACTACTACAAAAATACTAATACTAGACGCCTGATCATAGACGGTTCATCGAAACTGTCTGTATTAAACACAATCACAGACGGTTTTTGTTTAGCGACCATCTGTGTTACTTTTTGTTTAGACGATATTACCAAGTATTATAGACGATTTTTTTTGTTGAAAACCGTCTATGATTCTTCACAAACGGTTTTAAAAAATAACCGCTTGTGATACATATCACGAGCAGTTTTTGTTGAAAACCGTCTGTGATAATTCACTCATCACAGACGGTGCAGTGTAGCTCCCCAACAGAGTGTTCTTGACCTTCACCTCTAGCGCTATGGTAACCGTAGGAGATCTCCAAGCCTGGTGAGTCCATCGCCACTCCGTGTCCGGTTTGAGTATCGCCTCACCTCACTGAGCCCAATCATGTGGTCCATTTCAGCTATTGTCGCCCACGCCGAGCTGTCACCACCGCCGCCATCGATGCCAACTCTTCTCCGGTGAGTCCTCGACCCCACCAAAATCGATTTCCCCACCTATATGTCCTCCTAAAGTTGTGTATATGCTTGGTTTCAGTTTATTTCCACCGAGAAGACTTGTCACCGAGGAGCTTACCGCCGTCACCTCTGTTCACTGACGACCAGCCGCCTTGAACCTTCCTCGACTTCGACTAGCCACCTTGGACCTTCCCCAACTTCATTGACACCTTCCTCGTGATCGAGGTGAGCTACTAGAGCATAAGCATCCTTTAATTTGAGTAGTTTCAGGCATTTACACCAAAATCGCCAGTGAAGCCCATAGCGCCGCCACAGGACATCACCGTCGGCTCACCTCAGGCGACCTTAGGGCCCCGAGCCACGACTATTAGCATTGCGATGTCACCCTGAGCCCAATTTGAGCTTCAAATCCTACTATTTTTAATCATTTAGTTAATAAACTAACAAGTCTATGATATGTGGGACCGCCATATATTTTATAAATAAAATCATGAAATAAAAAATGAGTCACTAACAAGTAGGGCCCACATGTAAGTTAATAACATCCGAAAAAATCTAAAAATGAGAAAAACACCTTTAGTTCAGAGAAAAATATGCTTTCTCTGTTGGAAAGCGTAAGCCTCAGAAAATACGCTTTCAAAGTCACCATTTTATTTATTTCTAGGGTTTTCAATATGAACCGAGTGATGGAGTGAAGCTGGATGTACGCTGAGAACCGTGTGAGTGAAGAGGACATTAATGGCGTGTGTGCCGTTACAAGAGCTGCCAGGAGGATATGTTGAATAAGGGGTGGAATATATGTATTTTCCATGCATTGACTGTGAGAATATGAAGATGTTTAAGAACCGAGCACAGATCGAAGTACACTTGATTCGAAGGGGTTTCAAAAAGGGTTATACAGGAAGGTAGTAATAATGACATCACCGACGAAGTCAATGATATGCCGCCGGATGATGTCGATTGTGGTTTCGATTCGAATAGGGTGCACGATGATAATCTAAATCAGATGCTTCATGATGTAGAAGAGAACTGTGATGAGAGGGAGTATGTTAAATTCCGGGGCTTGATGGAGGACTCAGAAAAACCTTTGTTCCTGGGCTACAAGTCGGAATACACAAGGTTGTCATCCGTGCTTGAACTGCTGAAATTGAACGCAAGCAATGGTTGGTCCGACAAGAGTTTCATGGCACTGTTAGGTCTCTTAGTGGACACTCTTTCAGAGAGAAACGAGTTGCCCAAAACCACATACAAAGCCAAGAAGGTTCTTTGTCAATTAGGAATAGAAGTAGAAAGAATACATGCATGTCTGAACGATTGTATCCTTTACCGTAACGAGTATACAAACATGCATTTATGTCCAGTGTACAACACATCCCGATACAAGCGTAAGAATCAATTAGATAACGGCGAGGGAATCGAGGTGAAGAAAGGACTTCCTACTAAGGTGACGTGATATCTTCTTGTAATTCCCTATTTGAAGTGGTTTTTTGCAAACCCAAAGGAAGCAAAACTACTGCATTGGCACTCAGAGGAGCGTAAGAATGACGGAAAGCTAAGACACCCTACTGATTCCGCTCAATGGAGAAACATCGATAGGAGGTTTGCAGACTTCAGTGTGGAACAGAGGAATATAAAGTTTGGATTGAGTACAGATGGAATGAATCCTTTTGGTAACATGAGCAACCGACATAGCACTTGGCCCGTGATGCTCTGTATCTACAACCTTCCTCCTTGGTTGTGTATGAAGCGAAAGTATATTTTGCTGTCGATACTTATCCAAGGGCCGAAGCAATCTGGGAATGATATTGATGTGTACCTAGCACCATTGATGGAAGATCTAAAAATACTGTGGATTGAAGGGGTACAGGTATGGGATACATAGAAACGAGAGTACTTCACTTTACAATCCTTGTTGTTCTGCACCATAAATGATTATCCTACTCTTGCTAACCTATTGGGCCAGAGTACAAAAGGGCCAAAACTTGTATTCACTACTTAGATGATACCGAGAGTGTGTGGCTGAAGCACTCGCGTAAAACCGTGTACATGTGTCCCGTAGGTTCCTTCGGAGGGCTCACCTATACCGTAGGATGAAGAAACAATGCAACAGAGAGAAGGAGGACAGTTCAGCTCCAAGGTATTTGAGCTGAAAAGAGGTCTATGGTATGGTTAAGGATTTAGATGTTGTGCTCGAAAAGGAACGTAAATCGATGACCCATGAGAAGAACATCTGGAAGAAGAGATCAATATTTTGGAACTTACCTTATTGGGAGCATCTAGAAGTTCGCCACTGCATCGATGTCATGCACATAGAGAAGAATGTATGTGACAGCTTTATTGGTCTCTTATTGAACATTCGTGACAAAATAAAGGATGATGTCAACGCACGGCTTGACTTGGTTGATATGGACATCAGACCTGAGTTAGCACCGACAAAGACCGATAAAGGATGAACGTACCTTCCCCCTACTTGTTACACTCTGTCCAAGGCTGAGAGAACTAAACTTTGCTAGTGCTTGCATGGTGTGAAAGTTCCATCCAGTTACTCCGCCAACATGAAGAAACTTATTTCGATGGAAGATTTGAAGTTAATTGGCATGAAGTCTCATGATTATCATGTGCTGATGACATAGATACTCCCTATTGCAATTAGAAGTATTTTGTCGATCAAGGTCCGAGAGACAATCATGAGGCTGTGTTATTTCTTTAACACAATTGCTCAGAAAGTCATCGATCTCGAAGGACTAAATGCTCTACAGGACAAGGTGGTGATGACTCTATGTGATCTTGAGATGTATTTCCCTCCGTCGTTTTTCTATATCATAGTCCATCTCATTGTTCACATTTTGACGGAGATAAAGATGTGCAAGCCTGTGTTCCTACGTAGCATGTACCCGTTCGAGAGATTTATAGGAATTCTCAAGTCCTATGTACGGAATCGATCTCGGCCGAAGGGCAGCATCGTGGAAGGTTATGCAACCAAAGAGGTCATTGAGTTCTGCATCAATTACATGGCTCAAGTCGAACCGATAGGTGTGCCTTGATCTCACCATAAGGGAGGCTCGAGGGTATCGGGACCATTGAAAGGAAAGCAATCACGCCAAAGATGAGAGTGTATGCTCAAGCCAATTTCACGATCTTGCAACACATGAACAAAGTATCCCCGTATATCGACCAACACAAGGACGTGCTTCGGCAACAGAATCCGAGGTGACCGGATGTTTGGATCATGAGACAGCACAACAGTCAATTCAACCAATGGTTGAAGGAGCGACTCGGTAGGAGCTCGATAAGTGATATGCTAACATGGTTGGCAAAAGGGACAACATTTACAGTTGTGACATAGCAGAGATATGACATAAATGGGTACATATTCTATACGCAGGTTCAAGATATAAATAGCACTAACCAGAACAGCGGTGTCCGCATAGATGCGTTTAGTACCGATGGGCTAAGGAGCTCCTACTATGGGCTCATAGAGGAGATATGGGAGTTCGACTACGTGCTTTTCAAGATCCTCTGTTTCGGTGTCGTTGGGTCCATCTTCCACAGGTGAAGGTTGACAAGTACAGCGTCACTACTGTGGACCTCGAATATGTAGGATACAAAGACAAACCATTCGTACTCGCTAAACAAGTTGTTCAAGTCTTCTATGTAACCGACCAAGCAAATAAGAAGCACCACGTAGTTCTTTATGGAAAAAGGAGGATTGTCGAAGTTGAGAATGTAGTGGACGAGGAAGAATACAATCAATTTGACGAGTTGCCTCCTTTTGAAAACAACATAAGGGTTGAGGAAGAACAACGCGATGAAACTAGTTACATACGCGTCGATCATCATGAAGAGCTAATTTTTAAAGATTGAACAATGTGTGTACATGTACATTCTGAATAGTTAATTTTAGTTCATTTGAGTTAATTGATTTGTACTGTGAAATGGATGTGCTTGTTTTTTTAAATGAATGTGAATTATATGTATACATGTACTTGTTATGTTTTCTACTTGTTTCAGAGGGCATGGCTAGTATTTTCTGAGGCTAGCCAATAAACAGAACTAGATTAACCAATACAAAATAATATCACAAACGGTTTCATCTACAAACCGTCTGTGATTATATATCACAAACGATTTCATCTACAAACCGTCTGTGATACATAAGCTATCACAGACGGTTCCTTAGCATAAACCGCCTGTGATACATCATATATCACAGACGGTTCCTTAGTAAAAACCATCTGTGATACATCATATATCACAGGCGGTTATTTATTAGAACCGTCTATGATGTCCATCCCTATTTATATTCGGACTCTAGGGTTTGCCCGTGCCCCCCACTCAAACGATTAAGTTTCTCAACTCCTCCCCCGAGCCCGTCGTCGCCTCCTCCTCAAGCCCGGTGTGACTCCTCCCCTGAGCCCATCACCGTCATCCTCGACGTCGCCTCCTCCTCAAGCCCGATGCGCCTCCTCCCCTGAGCACGCCGGCTCCTCCCCTCCCCAAAGCACACGTCGCCTCCTCCTCTCTCAAGCCCGGCGCGCCTCCCCTTTGACGTCGCCCTGCTGCTTCGGTACTGCTCCCTGCTCGTCCTTCTCCTCGATGCCCAAAGGTAACCAATGCCGAGTTTCCAACCCCGACGCCCCTTTCCCTCACTCTTTCTATCAATAATCTGTCATACTGTCATGGTCCTCATAGACTCATGATAATTGCGCTGGTACCTGGTTCAAACACTAAGTAGTATGAGATGTTATACTTGTTTTAGGAATTTGTATTTGTTCTAGTCAATGATTCATATGGTATTTGTTTTGATACTGCTACTGGAATATTTGCAATGTAGTGTGGTGGGCTTGAGATGAATGCTCTGTGATGATAATAGTCTTGTACTAAAATTGTTTTGATAATCAGGTTTGAACTTGAGCTCTAATTGTAATACTTACTCTACATCTGAGAGCAATATATATCAAAATGTTAAATCTTAACTTTAAGCTCATTTTATTTGTTCACATGATGTTTGTGTTAAGCATATTATTCCTTTTAAATGATTTGGAGGATTTACATGTTTATATGTCAATTATTCGCCATTCATGAGAGCATATTATTCCATACACATAGAGATCAAATCTTATGATAATATGTTTATGCATGTCAGAACTTCTATTTCTTTTAAAGATGTCTTTCGGTCATTCTTCGTCATTGTCACCTCATACGTCTGATACGCCGTCCTCTGGAATATCCAAGCGCGGTAGAAGAAGAGGAATATCGAAAAGACCCGAGGGCCGATTTACCATCATGGAGGTCCATGAGTCTAGGGCCCCTATCAATCCTCGCCGAGAAGCATCCACATTCCAGAGAACACTCGGAATAGTTGCACGGCAACGGGTCAACATCACCTACAATTCGTGGGAAGAGTTGACCAAAGTTTAGAAAGGTGAGTTGCAGACGGATATTTTCCAATCGTTCGAGATCCTGAAACAACACAAGGGCTCCTCATGACGACACGTGTTGCTACAGGCGTGCAAAGCGGGGAAGTACTTCAAGAGTGCGCTTGTCAAGAACTACGTGAAGAAGGATTTGATGCCCTTCAACAAGTATCCATTCTTGGAAGAGTGTTGGGAAAACATTGTGGCGAAGAAGATGACAGATGATTTTAGGAGTGAAAGTGCGACGCACAGGGCCCTCCAGGCAAAAAACAAGAACCCCCACAGACTTGGTATCGCTGGGTATGCGGGTAAAATCTTGCAATAGAGGGATCAGAACCAGTAGGCAAATCATTTGAATGTCTCCTCGCCATTTGCCGAGATCACTAATGAGCGCGCCTGAAACTGGTAATGAGGAGGTTATCTACCCTGTCTTCGGGAGCCATCTCCTTTCCAAACCCCACAGAAACGGAAGTATCCCAGCGCCTGATAAGATATCGAACTACCTAGTTTGTAATTACTCCATAACTTCATAGGAAGTGAAATGACATGTCGAGCCATTGCAGGTAACGTTGAGTGCACAATCTTCCCAAGGCTCATTCCAGGCAGACAGGGAGAGAGATATACTCTCTGCAGCCCTGGGAAACAATGAGCACGCGGATCGCACTAGAGGCATTGGTCTTTATGTTCCATAGAAATATGGATCCTGAGAGGACTCCGAACCATACCAAAGTAGGAAGAGAGCCAAAGCGAAGTGTGATGCAAAGCTAGTGATGAGGACATCAACCCTATGGATGCAACCACTACTTCGACTCGCTGCACTGCATTCTCTACTTCAACCACATCTCCTTCGAAAGGACTTTCAGCTACTGCATTGCCATATTCTCTGGTTGGACCACTGAGCTTCATCTACATGCCATGGTGCTACGTCTATATGTCATAGTGCTGCGTCTACATGCCTTGGTGCTGCGTCACCAATTGGCCCATGGGCTTTGTAATGAATGAGCTGATTTAACCTATATGGCCCATATGGTCCATGTGGGTGACCATCTAGGGTTTTCAATACTGTTCACCTGGCACTGTACCCGCGGACACCACCCCTTCTCCTATACATAGTGGCCGCCACCCCCGCTTGTTGCTTGGGTTTT
Source organism: Ampelocalamus luodianensis (assembly GCA_036346255.1). Classification (NCBI taxonomy): domain Eukaryota; kingdom Viridiplantae; phylum Streptophyta; class Magnoliopsida; order Poales; family Poaceae; genus Ampelocalamus; species Ampelocalamus luodianensis. The sequence continues at coordinate 34,459,349 of CM070636.1, forward strand.
GTTGATTGAAGTTTAGTTTTGCCACTTTATACTTTGTCTTCTTGTTCGACGAGATCAACAGCGACATTGTTCTTCGGAACCCCACCTATCAATATAATTTTAATTCCTATTTGCAATTTTATATTACTTATTTATCTTGTTCTTACGTGTTTCTGTGGTGTATGCAGGAATTGTCTTCGTGATCAGATCAGCCGCATTCGTGCACAGTTGATAACGACTTGTCGGGCAGTTCAGCGATTGCGTGGTTTTGAGCCTTACGAGTTCGTAGCCTGGATCGTGAGAGTTGAGCGACTACTATCGAACTTACCTTCTCATCGAAAGTTCGGGCCAATATCAGGACCTCCGTGGTTCATCAGTTACGAGAGGAGATTCGTGAATCCCTTAAAGATGAGATCACTGAATCCCTCAAAGATGAGATCGATGATCGCGTTAGAGGTGAGATGCAACGCGGATGGAGATCTTTGAGGAAAGGCTTAGGGAAGTTCAGTTGCAAGCCCCTGCCCCTACTATGCTAGCCATGTTGGTGATATGCCCTAGAGGCAATCATAGAGATGATTGTATCACATCTATGTTTATGAGTTATTGAATTGTAACATCCTGATTTTCAGAATCGGGATGTTAATATTTAATTTGGCGATCTAATAAATATTTGACTGTGATTTAAAATTTTCCACATTGAAGTAAAAGATTGCTTCTAAAATCACATCGAATTAATTAAAAGGATGCAATTAAAGTTAAATTGAGTTGTTCAAGAAGTTGCATAATAATAATAATAATAATAATAATAATAATAATAATAATAATAATAATAAAAAAACAATATTTAATCGCATTGGTTGAAAGACCGTAGTTAAAATTTAATTTTATTGATATATTGTTTTGGCATGCATTTTAAAAATCATGATGCATGCATTAGTATCGTTGCTCTTTTCAGTCCGACCGACCTCAGATGAGACGCCTGCGTGTCCATTCTTTTTCCCAACTTCTCTCCTCGCAATCACAACCAAAAACCAAAAATCTTGTAATGCATGTTATACCATTGCGATCGTTATCTCGAGAGCGTTCTATTTTAGCGACTAGCTCGTGCATGCGAGGTCGTTTGAGCATGTTGTAGAAAAGGAGGGAGAAATGCTGCTATTATTCCACTGTCAATTTTTATTTCTCGTTCACCCTTGTGCTAGCCGAACCACACTAGTCACTACCATTTCTTTTCTTCTCCCAAGCACACTCACAGCCACTCACTTTTCTCCCCAACACAACAGCTCCTCTTTCCTTTATGCCCAGCCGAGAGACACCCCTCTCTGCCCTTTTCTTCTCTCTCCCATCCAAAGTCACACAGCCTTTCAACACTACTACTATTTTATTTCTCTTCCCCAGCACCAAAGCCACCACAACCACTCATCCACCCCACTGCCCAATTCACTCACTGCCACTTCATCTTCTCCTCCACGCCATTTTCTTTCCTCCCAACAGAGCAGCCATTTCTTCTTTCTTGAGCTCAAGCTAAACCACCTTCTCTCCTTCCAATCCCTTCCAAAAACACAAGATCATCCATTGCATGCTATGCCATTGCGATCATCACTGCAAGAGGAACCCATTTTGGTGATTTCTTTGCGCATGCACGAAAGTTTTAGCGTTTTGCACCAGAGGGGAGGAGGCAGTGAACTGTCGTGGCCTTCGTGGCCATGGTGCTGTCACGGCAGCACAGCAAGGCAGCAGGGCTGCAGAGGCAATGAAGCGGCATGGGAGCAGCTCCCTATGGCGTAGCGGCCTAGCGCGCGGCGCAGAGGAGCCGAGACGCTGCTTGCATGCGGCCGAGAGCTGCTGTAGCGGCGGCTCGGTGGTGGCCGAGGGTGCGGCGCAGCGCCAGCAGCTGAGGCGCCATGTTGTGTGGCGCGGTGGCGCCACAGCAGCAGCGGCCTAGCGGAGGCGTTGCTCAGTGGTGACCAGGTCTGGTTGGCCAGAACAGAGAGAGCAGCTCACGCGAGGCGGCAATGTGAAGCATGAGGAGCGACCCGACACGGCCGAAACTGTGCATGCGACACAGCGTGGTGCTGCTGCCGGAGGCGGCCCGTGGCGCGGCGGTGACCAGCGAGGCCCGAGCTGTGCATGCAGCGACAACCCTGGCACGGCGCATGCATGTCGAGCCCGGCACAGCCGACGCGGCGCGGCGCGACCCGGACGGCCCGGGCGCGGTCGCTGGCACACGGTCGCAGCACGGCAACCCGAGCACGGCATGACAGCGTGGGCTGCGGCCGCGTTGCAGCGGCAAGGCTGCTGGCGCAGCGATGTTGGTCTGGGGCGGCTTGGCGGTGCGGCATCAAAGCGGCCAGCAGCGCCGGCGTGGCCAGCAAAGTGGCGCGGCCAGCCCCGGCTACCCCGTCGAGAAGAGTTGAAGAAAAGAGCAGAGAGGAACAAAGGTGGAAAGCACATGATGCTTGAAACATTGAAATGTCCGTGTGTGTTCTTATCCAATGTAGACATGTACACGTTGAAGCACTTGGCATGAATTGTGGCTGAGTAGTGTACGTTAGTTGTGTGTGAGTGCATGCAAATTGCATGGAGCGCGTCACTTGTTAGTTGTGTGTGAGTGTATGCATTTGCACGGAACGTGCATGTACATGTTGCTGCTAGTGTTCAGGAGTGCATTTGTGTGCTCTTTGATGGCACTGTCTACATAGGCAAGCCAAGAACGCACCATATGCATGCGACGACCATGCATGCAGCGGCACGCGGCCTGAGCGTGGCGGCGCCGATGCGAAGCGGGACGCGGACACGGCGACGACTACGGCGGACGTGGACACGGACACGGCGACGACTACGGCCGACGTGGACACGAAACGGCGACGACTACGGTGGTCGTACGTGGACTGGAGCCGAGAAGACGTCGTCCGCATTGCGGTAAAATTTTTAGTGTTATTTATTTTACCGCCTTACGTTTTTAGTCGTGCATGTTGCATATTAGTCATGAGCATGGCATCTATTTATGCATGTTAAGTTGTAAAAATATTTTGGTAGCTTAAGACCGGTGTAATTCTCCGGTTATGTCTTATGTGTGCGTAGGCGTGATTATGTGTTGATATATTGGTGAATGCGAATAATTAGATTATTGAGGCGAAATGTGTGTATTGTTGATCGGTGGATGCTACATTAAATATACATTGGATTGTTTGACCGGATGATATTTTGGAGTCGTATGCAAAGTTGTGCTGATCTTGGATGATGAATTAATTGGAAATTTCTTCTCACATTGAATTAGTAATTTTTGGAGATAGGACGCATAAAGATGTTATAATCTATTACTTGATGGATGAGTTAGGTGTTGATGATTAATGAGATATGGAGGTTGAATCAGATGATTTATTCAATCATGAGTAAATTAATCGGAGGTCTTAAGCAATAGTCATGGAAGTCATAGATTCTAGAATTGGAAGAAGGTAGGAATGGATTATTTGATTGCGGATAAATATTTGGATTGCCATGTAATTAGTAGGCAAGTCCCATGTGCCGAGTCGATGCAATCTTACTCTCTTTTGGATTAGTAGCTAAATGATTATTAGTCGATCGTAGAGACGCATATGTGATTGGATTGGTAGATGTAGTACACAACTAAGTTCAGTGGTATGGATATGAGTAGATCAATTAATGAGACATTAGATGTTGGATGTGTTACTAAAATGGTTAAGCTCATTAGGTGTCGGTTGGTCAAATAAACATCGATCGGTGGAAATTTTGGTATATGCGAGGATGATTTGCCGAGGAGAGACTAGTAGAGCTAGATAGTTAGTATTAGCTTAAATAGTATATCGGAGAACGATTGATGGATTTAATCGTGGTCTTATGCTCACGAGTCGGTGGATTTCGTGTAATTATCGGATAGGTTGTATATTTGGAAGATCGTGAGTTCGGGCATCACTCGATGGATTGACTACCTTGATAATGTCTTAGTGGAGGCTAGTATGGGATTTAGATCAAGATATGAGAATATTATTGGAGAGTGTTATGCATGTGATTGGATTCGACACCGCAGAATCGGTTAAGTATATGCTTATGAGAAGATTAGATTGTCGGTAGATGTTTTTCTTTAGAAAATAAATGAAAAAGAAAATAAAATACGTAGACCCCACTTGTCATGGCAGAGGCTAGGTCATCCTACCTATAAAAATTATTTAATGCAGTAGCAAAATCAGAAAAGAATTATTTTTACACGAAAAAGTCTTTTAACTTCAATAATTCATAACTAATTCATATGAACTCCAAATGGGGTGATTAAATTTTTATTGATCTTAAATTTTAATTACCTTTCATACCATGTGAAGCTTATCCCTACAACTGTTCTACCAATTTTCACAAAACAATTAAATTCGGATGAACAATAACAGAACATTGATTTTCAATATTTTCCAAAAATCTGATTTTTCAAACTACTATAACTCTCTCATATAAACTCCAAATGGAATAATTTTTGTACCTAAATTCATTTAAAATTATAATATAGCTACTGTATAAATTTCATGCATTTTGGAGCAATTTGAGTTTTTGGCTATTTCTCGGTGTTTATTCGATATCGCCTTTCTATAGATTCCGAGTTGCCGGAAGTAAGAGAGTACGTAACCGAGAGTGAGCAAGTGAACTCCCAGCAAGGCAAGCATCCTTTGAACTTTCTTTTGCATCATATTTGATCCCAGTTTTGTTAAGGTAGATGCAATGATAATTGCTTCCATGCTATTTTATAATGTCGCTATTTTTGGTGATGAGTAGTTAGACACATCCTATTATCTTGTCATTGTGGCTATCTATGAATTACTCTAGTACTGAAATGGTTATGATAGGATGTGTGAAATAGTGTTGTTCGAGTTTGCTTAGCCATGCAAGTCTAGAAACGGTAGTCTGATTGTCGGGAATAACCCGACAATTATGGGATAAACACAACTCTCATTATATAACTTAGTTTCATATCTTCGTACCTGTTTTATAAGTTAAATTTTATTGTTTTAAATGAGCTTTTGGTCTGGACAAGTGATGGCTAGTGATGGTGCCTTCATGCACGAGAATTGGGTATGTGGTTTGGCTTGTCTGGACAATTAAGGACCGAACTTTGGGTACCTGCTGTTCAAGCAGTATTCGTGCTATCACACGCGGGTTGGGAGCCATATGGTTAAGTAGGGGGGAGGTTTTGTTGTGTTGAGTCCCACGGTGGTGAAATTGTAAGGGCATGGGACCGTGAAATCTCGTGTTCCTTTTGGGCCGATAGGATGGGGGCGTTAACGTCTTGTGTTTCCTAGGAGATAGGATGGAGACGTTAACGTCTTGTGTTTCCTAGGAGCCATGGGTTGAGGGACTTAGCTCAATGGGATCTTCTTGCCAAAAATGACCATATCTTGATTTACCCGGCCGGTATACCATAGGAAGTATGCTATATTCGGAGGCATCTGGAGGCTTACGGGCTAATCAAGTCGTGTGGGTAAAGTAGTACACCCCTGCAGGGTATAAATCTATTCGAATAGCTGTGTCCACTGGTTATGGACGACCGCTTGAAATCTGTGGCTGCTTATTGTTAGGCTTGGTATTAAAATTGTGGTTAAACTCGGTATCGTCATGAATGGGCTATTCATGTTTGGTGTTGTATCAAAGTGGACAGCCACTTTGCCATTTGTATGATTTATTTGTTATTGAATTCATTACTTATTCACATGCTTTACTTCTACTTCAAATCTGAATGTTAAATGGCACGTGAAAAACTAATATGTGTAGGTTGTAACTTGTTGCGTCCCTTTTGCAAAACTAAGCCAATATGAGCCATCCCTTGGAACAGCCTTATGCATACCTAATTTTTATTTGTGTAAGACTTGCGAGTACTCTTTTGTACTCAGCCAGGTGTTTGCTGGCTTTTACAGGTGAGGAGGATATTGAGACCGATGAGCTTGTCGGTGTCGATTTAGGCGACACCGATGAGTAGTGTGCTATCTTTAGCTCCCAATCGGTTGCCAATGGATTATGTGGCATACCACTGCAGGCATTTTGGTTTATTTACTTGCTTCTGCTATGAACTTGTTTAATTTGGCCGGTCGGCCCCTTATGTAGTTGTAAACTTGAAACTGTGATGTATAACTTTTGTACTATTTATGTATGAGCGTTGTATGGATGTGATCGACGTTGTAATAAGGGTATGAATATATTGGTCGCTGATCTTGGGAGCCAATATAGGTCATGCTCGCTGTTTATGGCTTCCTATTTAACTCGCTAAGTGTAGTGCTTGCTGGTTGGAGAACCGACAATCATGTAGTGTTCGCAGATGAGCGGCGTGCATGATCGTCGGGGCTCTAGATTTTACTTAAGCCTCTCATTTGGACTGAGTTAAATTGGAATCCATTTACTGGAGATCTAGAGTTATGTCCCTAAGACCTTGATTAGTCTCGGTCTTACAGAGATAACTCCGGGGTCCCCACAGCGTTGGTATCAGAGCCATACTGACTGTAGGTTAGAGATAGCATGGGCGTTAAGTTTAGCTAGTCCTTGGGTCTAAAATTATTTTCAAAGTATCAAACTAATTTGAGAAAAACTAAGTTAGGAATCTCTTTTATTCCTTATCCATCTTAGTATCTTTCCTCACCTTATTCTTGTTTCGATTTACGAAACTAACTCATCTTGCCATTCTATCCTTGATTAAGTCATCAATACCTTGTCGGGAGACCCAAACTGAAGATGTGGATGGATATCCGGCGCTTCTAGAGATATATTGTGTAGAGAAAACTTCATTTATCAACATCAATACTCCATCTACCATCGGGATCAAGGACGAGGGATGGAGGAGTATTTGGCAGTGATCCATATCATTGCCAGACACGTGACAAGGAGTATCCCATACAGATTCCAGGCGTGTGGCACCTCTGAGGCCACGGCATTGCAGGAAGTGGCTCGTGTGGCACTGAGCCATCTTCATCATGACTTGATGCAGTTAGCTCAGCTTCCATACTACCACTTTCCTCTGCAAGCACGTGGCTCAGAAGTGAACAGTGTTGCCAGGATCCAGTCTGGGAAAGACACTCAAGTGCGACAGCTGGCAAGGTTGATTCACATCATGGATCGATCCATCATTGTACTATGCATGAGTTATGGGAGGTGCGGCGTCGTCTCACTATGACTCAAGGGCGTCTGCAACCCCTATGCAACATGGGGCTTGTGGATCGGCATGTGCTTTGTGGGGAGAACGAGGTCTCTCCATATGCGTCTACACCACCAGAGTACCGTCTTCCTGAAGTGGGAGTGCAAGTACTCAATCTTGGACCAAGACGTCAAGCTCGTATGCTCGTAGGTTCTCTCGTGTCCAGAGCATCGGCGAAAGGACAAGAAGATGATGCCTTGCTATGATATTAGGGTTTATTCTTAGATTATATGCGCCTAATGATATTATTACTTAGCTGGTAGACGTTGGATTTTGTGGCGATCATTTGCTCTCTCTTTTCCAAGTAGTTATGCATCGCCTACGGGTGGGTTGTATCGCAACTATGTTGGAAAACTAACCATGCTCGTTTGTATCTTGTGATGTCCCTACTGCTTTCCTTTTCGTTGTTTCAAGTTGGTTCTTGTGTTATGGAGCTTCAAATCTCTGAATTGAATTAAGGACCTTACCCCTGTTGTTTCCCCTACCTTATGCTTTTCCCTCTCATCTCTTTAATGGAAGTCACGTGTTGATTAAGAGTTGATAGCGGAGTCGGTGAAGAGAAGGATATGATTGAATAACTACTTTTTCATCTTTAATTAGATCTTTTATGTTTTGATGATATTGGTGGTTGTGCAGTGTCAGAGTGATATATGATAATTGAGAAATTGAATTATTACTCATGATCCCTGAATATCCCTGAATATGATCTTAGAAGTGTTAATTAGATTTTTGAATTGTGATATATTAACCTTTGTGAGATTAATTGTGGATTATGATAATTGTGGATTATGGTAGGTGTTACCATCAGAGGTTACGATATGATTATAAATGGAACTATTATAGTGAGGTGTAAGCTTGTCTGCGGGTGATGTTGGATTTTTATCGGAGAAATTTGCAAGTAGAACTCATAGAACACTTGTAATAGGCTTGAATAATTAATTTATGGGTTCATTTAGAGATTTAGATTAAAGATATGTCTTAATCAAATATGGCAACAAGATTGTTAGTCATATTTTGGTTTAGTATGATAAAGTTATAATTTGAAACGGTGATGATATTATAAATTTTGGTGGATACTTAAGATTATAATTGAGATTTGTGAAGTTGTATTTGAGTATATAACCAAATCGTAATACTTTTAGAGATGAGGAATGATTAGTTGATTGAATGGTCATGTAGTGGATGACTATGAGGATTGAATGGGAGATTTATCTCTTTGGGAATAGTTATCCCGAGGATGATATAATTGGATCAGTTAGGGATGATTAAATGTGGCGGTTGGAACTAACTAATACTATAAGTAGATTGTGGAAGACATCGAGTTAATCTTGTTTAATTGAACTAAGATTATTGTGGATAACTTGATTTGTACAAAGTTAGTGATTCAAACTATTTGGATTATGGATGGATTACAAACTCATCTTGGATGGATGATCTTTTTGATGATTTGATATACCTAGGTCGGAGTTGACTTTGGATAAAGGAGGCATACCTTTAACCTTGGGTAATTGTGTTGATTTTGATGATTGATTAGATCCTACAATAGGGATGAGTGGATTATACTTTAAAATATTGATTTGAAGTATTTAGTGGATTGATTATTGCAAGTAGATTGACCATGCTAACAAAAGGATTGAGAAGCCGAAATATAGAGATATTGCTTGAAGATGCAATTTGATCTTATATAGATGTACCCTCTTTTAGAAATTAAAATGGTTGTGAGAAAAATTGCTGAAAACAACAAATAATTGATGGATGGTTGATAGTATATGTCAATTGGTGAATATTGATAAATGATATATATAACTATTTGCTTTTGTATATATATATATATATATATATATATATATATATATATATATATATATATATATATATATATATATGATTTCTGAAGCCGAATTAAGAAATTCACCGCTAGGTTTCCTCGACCCATACGTGGTCTCCCAGCAAACCATCAAGGAGAATGCAAAATTCATCGAGGATTACATGATAGAGTCATTGCTGGCTCACCGCAACAAGGAATTTATACTTTTGCCCTATAACCAGGAGTAAGTGTTGCACTAATGGCTATACTTGTTGATTTGTACTTTATAAGTAACACGAACTTAGGTTTAATAATCATAGTAACATACCTGTGTAGGTACCACTGGATTCTAATTGTAATTATACCAAAACGAAACATGGTAATATACCTAGATTTCGTACAGAGGACCAAACACGACTTCACAGTTGTCCAAAAATTAATCGGCAGGTAAACACATTTCCTCTATAGAAACTCTATTGTAGTCATTCTTTCCTTTGCAATGGCTAAGGCTAACTTTTTGGAATCACGTAGTTCGTTCATCGCATACTATGCAAAGGGAGAGAAATCCAAGGGAGTGAACCTGTGACACGATCTAAAATTACCGGTATTCGCTAGCTAGTACACATTAATCCTATATAACACTTCGTAGTAATGCCTCTCGAGCTAACCGATTCTATTTTTGTAGTGCCACCAGTAGCCACCGGCCTGCAACCTCTGTGGACACTATGTTTGCCACAATATGGAACTACTCATCGGTTCCGTGATGACCAATGATCCTTAGGTTTGCCAATCTTGTAATAATTATTTCATACTTATCAATTTATATATGGACGAATTTAATCTTCGTAGCGACAGGTTGCAATCATCGCGGAAACTGTGTTGGAACAGGGCCAGCTCATAAACATTCGAGGACAATTTGCAGGATTCTTGAACCGTGAGGTCATAAATCTAGATAGAAAGTTCCACAATATAGATTGAACTTGATTGGGATAAGATTGAACTTAATGGTATATGGGTGTAAATGTACATGAATGGTTAATTTTAGTTAATTGATTTGTGAATTGAATGTGCTTGTTTCTGAAATAAATGCGATTTGGATGTGTTTGTTTCTGAAATGAATGTGAATTGGATGCATATAACTTGTTGTGTTTCAGCTTGTTTCAGAGGGCATGGCTAGCAATACAAAAGAATATCACAGACGGTTCCTTAGGGTATACCGTCTATGATGCATCATCTCTCACAGACGATTTTATCTACAAACCGTCTGTGATACATAAACTATCACAGACGGTTTCATCTACAAACCGTCTGTGATAGTCGACTAGTACAGACGGTTTTGAGTTAATAACTGTCTGTGATGACCTCATGTCATTACAGACCCATAAACTCAGACGGCTCACAAAACTATCTGTGATAACGTTTTTGAACTGTCTGTGAAAATCTTTTCTATAGTAGTGTACTACTGAAGTGAAGAAAAAGTTAAATACGGTCGGGGTTAAAAAAGATTAGGTGCTCCTATATATCCACCAACTCTAATATGGCCTTCTCTCATAACAACTAGATGTCTTCCAGAATATAGCAATAGCATCCTTTCCTATACCAGTTGGATCAGCACTACATCAGTCCTTGGCTACCTTTAAAGAATGCTCTTTACTAAAACTGTGTTATCAGAAGATGCCCTATAACTCAAAGTGGTTTCCATACGTGCCAATTCTAGGCCAATGGGATATCTTTACAAGTTTGGTATGTCTAACCACCTATGCGTTGCAGTCATCATCAGATGTCACCGGCATTCCTTTTGATTCCTTGCCACCCTGTGAAGAATTCCTTTATCTTTGAAATTGCAACACGCTGAACAAATGCCTTTTATGCCTTTAGATGTTATGCTCTCTTTAGGCTAATTTGTGATCACTGCTTTAGTGTTGAAAGAAGATATTAGCTATAGCAAGTGAAAATTAGTTCTCTATAGTTTTTTTTTTTTAAAAAAGTTCTCTATTACTCTTCATCCAAACCAATTGTCTCGTGGGCTCCACTCATCATGAGAGAAGTTACAATGTGAAGATGTTTTAATTGTTTTTTCTTTGATACAGAATCTGGCAGTCCGCTTTCTTAGTAATGACTTCCAGCTGGTTTAGCTGACTCCTTTTCCTTTGAAGACATGCAACTTTTGCATAACAAAGGTGGAGTTAACGAGACTTTGGCTGTTGGACATGACATGTCACTGCAAGGATTCCTTGGTTGTTTGTCTTGCTACGCAACTTATTTAGTGGGCCGAGTCCACACAGGCCGTCGCCGTCGCCGTTCTGCTCGGGCCGAGATCGACATTTTTAAGGAAATCATCCACAGTTTTCTTTAAAAGAGTTCAGTTCCAAAAAAAAAAAAAAAATAGAACATCGATCTAACCGTCGCGCTATCCAGTGCCGCCTATTAGACTTTGGTGCTTTAGTCGCCTCGCCGTCTAATGCCACCTATCGATGGTTTCGTTCCATCAGCTGTGATCCTATTCCCGGGAACAAAGTTTCGTAGGATGAACTACAGATTGTGGTCTTCACTCGTGGAGATCACACTTGATGGTCTCCGCCTCTGAGGACATGTTGTTGAAAATGAGGGCAATATTTTAATTCCAGATGTTATTAAAAGACAAATATTGCAAAAGACTAATGATGCATAAAACAACACTGACAACAGACAACTCATTGTACTTCGCAATATATGAAAAACAGGATGTAAACAAATCAATCAATCACACGATAGACTTACAGATGGGTCTGATGAAGAACAGGAAGCAGCGCAGACTTGATGCCGTGTAGAAACGTAGATGTCGCAGTGCAGCAAGCGGTCGCACGCATGCACCGCCGAAACCTTATTGTCGCCTCGTGCGGTCTTCACGGCAAGAACGGCTCGAGATACCGCTTCTTCTTCTTCACGATGCACGCCGAGAAGAAGAGTCGGCGAGGTTCAGACGGCGCAGTACAACAACACAGATTAGAAGGAAGAAGGAATGGAGGCTATTCTTCGCACTATGCACCGGACGCGTCTCGGACATATATAGATGCATCGGTAATCGACAGTTAAATGTACCATTTACCCACCGTAATCGACACACTTAACCAGCCATTTACCCACCGTAATCGTTACACTTAACCAGCCATTTACCCACCGTAATCGTCATCATCATTACCAATAAAGCCTCAAATTCAAACATTTGAATCTCATTCAAACAGAGAGAGAGAGAGAGATGCATGGTTCAAGAAAATAAGGTGGACTTGGTTCGCTAAATGGCGCGCCACGCCACGCAAGACGGCCGCGGCCGCAAGTCACAAGTCACGCGATTTTTCACGCCAAGAATACGCTGAACACGATGCAGCGCGCGTGCGTGTGTGTGTTTAGCCAGAGCCCTCCTCATGCCACCCTCATCCATGTGTCACATATTTTAAGGAGTGGCAAGAACTCCACCTTATATGTTGGTCACCTCCACCTTGCCTTAGCAATATGGTACTAACCCATAAATGCTTTAGAATTATAGAAAATGGGCCTCACTCATATGGGCCAATTTCTAATAATCCCCACCAATTCCAAAGCAAGAAGCAAAAAGGATATCAAAGATATTGTGCTGAAGTACTATTAATATACCAGTCTTTTAGTGTAAGTCCCGTACGGGTTGAACTTGCACATAGAATGAGAAAATTCATCTTCTCACAGCTGATGAATGGACCATGCCTTGAATTCACAGCTTTTCGTGATTAGATTTCACTTGAAATCTCAACTGATACTAGGCTGTCAAAGAACTGCGCCTAAAGGGAGTGTTATTTGGTCATGCTCCCTTATCTGCTCATAAGCTTTCTAGAGAATGCCCTATTCTCGTGAACTGTGACCTCACAGTTGGGCTCAAGTAGGTATATTCTTTCTAGGTATCCTGCAGGCTAATACCTTTTCCTCATTTGGACAACAGAATATATTAAGGCTTAATGCCAACCTTCCATACAGTCGAGAGTAATTTGTCTATTAGGACATGGATTCAATGAATATATACTCTCTTGTTACAACATCAACTTATTTTTCCCATTGCCTAAGTCACGGATCTCCGATCAAAAGGTATGGGTTATCATTGAGTTGTAACTCCAATGAGCCTCATTCCCATGTCCATAGACGCAACGAAAAATCGCTTTCTGCTAGCCCCTTTGTGAAAGGGTCTCGCGATTTTTCTCGGTCATGTATATAATTCACGATAATCACTCCGAGTTCCTCAATTTTCGATGATTTAAGCCTACGCTTCACATGTCCGGAGGACTTCATGTTATCCTTAGTACTTGTAACCTTAATCAACACCGCTTGATTATCACAGTACATTAGGATTGCTGGTATTGGTTTCTCAACCAGTGGTAAGTCCAACAGAAGCTCTCTAAGCCATCAGCCTCAACAGTAGCTGTGTCTAGTGCTACAAGTTCTGCTTCCATAGTTGACCTCGTCAATATAGTCTGTCTACACGACCTCCATGAAACTGCAGCTCCTGCTAGTGTAAAGACATAACCACTTGTAGCTTTGATCTCATCTGCAATTAGAGATCCAATTTGAATCACTATATCCTCTAATACAGAAGGATGCCCAGTATAGTGAATTCCGTATGAGGTTGTGCCTCTCAAATAGCGCAACACTCTCTCAAGTGCCTCCCAGTGATCATCTCCTGGGTTAGAGGTAAATCGACTTAATTTGCTCACAACAAATGATATGTCAGGTCTTGTGGCACTAGATAGATACATAAGTGATCCAATAATTTGTGAAAATCTTAATTGATCTTTTCCTAACCCTTAGTTCTTTCGAAGCTTAATGCTTGCATCATAGGGCGTTGGAGAAATTTTACAATTCTCATAGCCAAAACGGCTTAAGATTTTCTCAGCATAATGGGATTGGCTCAAAGTAATCCCATCCTCGTTCTTGATTAATTTAATATTCAGAATGACATCTGCCTCTCCTAAGTCTTTCATATCAAAGCATCGAGATAAGAAAGATTTGACCTCGTCAATTACGGCAGTGTTTGTTCCAAATATAAGTATGTCATCTACATATAGGCACAAGATCACTCCTTGACCCCCACCATAACGATAGTATACACATTTATCAGCTTCATTCACAACAAAGCCAGCAGATGTTAAAGTTTTATCAAATTTCTCGTGCCATTGTTTAGGTGCTTGCTTTAGACCATATAAGGATTTCAATAATCTACATACCTTATTTTCCTGTCCAGAAATCACAAAACCATCAGGTTGATCCATATAGATTTCTTCCTCCAACTCTCCATTAAGAAAAGTTGTCTTTACATCCATTTGATGGACATGTAGACCATAAGAAGATGCTAACGCAAGGAGCACTCTGATGGTGGTTAGTCTGGCGACAGGAGAATAGGTATCAAAGAAATCTTCTCCCTCTTTCTGGGTGTAACCCTTGGCCACAAGTCTTGCCTTGTACTTCTCAATAGTACCATCAGGCCTTAGTTTCTTTTTAAAGATCCACTTACATCCTACAGGTTTGCACCCGATAGGACGATCAGTGATCTCCCAAGTCCCATTAGCCATGATAGAGTCCATCTCGCTACGGACTGCTTCTTTCCAATACTCAGCATCAGAAGATGCATAAGCCTCTGAAGGAATGGAGGCTATTCTTCTGCTTACTGGTAACTGATAGATTAAACAACCATTTACCTACTGGTAACTGACACACTTAACCAGCCATTTACCCACTGGTAATTGTCACACTTAACCAGCCATTTACCCACCGTAATCGTTACACTTAACCAGCATTTACCCACCGTAATCGTCATCATTACCCAATAAAGCCTCAAATTCAAACATTTGAATCTCATTCAAACAGAGAGAGAGAGAGATGCATGGTTCAGCAAAAATAAGGTGGACTTGGTCTGCCAAATGGTGCGCCACGTCACGGCGACGGCCGCGCCGCAAGTCACAAGTCACGCGATTTTTCACGCGAAAATCTGCGACAGCGCGCGCGTGCGTGTGTGTGTGTGTGTGTGTTTAGCCAGAGCCCTCCTCATGCCACCCTCATCCATGTGTCACATGTTTTAAGGAGTGGCAAGAACTCCACCTTATATGTTGGTCACCTCCACCTTGCCTTAGCAATATGGTATTAACCCATAAATGCTTTGGAATTATAGAAAATGGGTCTCACTCATATGGGCCAATTTCTAACACATGTCACTGGTGCTTGACCTTGTCCACTATCACCGGTTCAGTCTCCTTCCAGACAACCTACTTCTGTACCTCCTATAGAAGATGAGGCCGCCAAGAAGGAGGTAGAGGTCACCGTTGCTGCTGCTGACGTTACTGATGAGGCCTTTCAGTATGCCATAGACGCTTTTGAGCGCTGGTGTGCTGATGAGGCCCGTGTTCAAGCAATCCTAGTGGTCAGCATCGACGACTCCATCCAGCCAAACATTGTTGGTCTACGTTCCACTCGTCAGATCTGGGAGTACTTGTGCAAGCGATACCAACAGAGTAGCGATTCTCAGTTCTTTTCGCTTGGTGAGTTGAGACGCTTCACTAGGAGGACTCCTCCGTCAACGACTTCTTTCGAGCCCTGGCTCAGTCTCTGGCGCCAGGTGGATGAGCTGGCTTCTCTACTTTGCTAGGAGTGTCATAAGGTGCAAAAGGCAAATCGTGACCGCCTTCGCCTTTATGACTTCGTCTACTGTCTTCGCCTAGAGTTTGAGCCAGTCAGGGCTCAACGGTTGAGCTACTCACCACGACCGACAGTCACTAAAGCTCTTTCGACACTTTGATGAGGGACATCCCTCCTTTGGATAGAAACACCAACACTTCTCAACCTCTAGGACCAATGACTAGGGTAAAAGCACAACAATTAAACTATTAGGTAAACTCGTTCTTAGGAGTAAACAATATTTTCGATGAAAATCCGATATTTTCTAATACTTGTGATTTCCTTGTTCTTAGGAATCATGGAGAGAAGGAGCCAAATAATGGCAAGGCAAACAATCATGGAGAGGGGGAGCCACTCACGGCAAGGGTAGCAACAAGGATTTCATTCAGTTCGGCCATCTCCTCCAATTCGGCTGCATTCAAGTCTACTTTGTCGGACTGACGAATTTAGGCTTATTATCCATTGTGCTATGGCACCTTTTATTTTGGGTCATGGGCCTTGTATTGCTTGGGCCTAAGGGGAAGGTGTAACCCTAGTTTCGGCCACCCCCTGGCCGACACCCCCTCCTAGGGTTCTCACCTCAACTCATATAGGAGTCGCCCCCCCCTCTTGTAAAACTGGGGTTTTGTTGATTGAAGTTTAGCTTTACTATTTTATACATTGTTCTCTTGTTCGACGAGTACAACAACGATATTATTCTTCGAAACCTCACTTTTCAATACAAATCTTAATTCATATTCGTAATTTTAGATTGTTTATCTATCGTGTTCTTGCTTGTTCTTCGAATGTATACAGGAATAGACCTTCGTGGTTAGGTCGATCGTTCTTCTAGTAAGATCGATAACAATCTTGGAGTTGGTTCAGCGATTGACGGTATATTGGTCGTGTACGATTGGTAGTCGAATCGTGAGTCGTCTCCACCAAACCGAGTTATCGTTCTGATCGAAAGATCGTGACACACATTGTCGTATCAGGTGATATCAGAGCTTAAGTTGATCGATGAGAATTTTTTTCTTTACATACGGTCCACAAAAGCCACGAAAATCAGAAAAAAAACTAGAACGTGAAGCGCGATACGCTGCGCATCTTGCTGGTCCTGGCATAGGGGTGGCTGAGCATTCTGCTGGTACGGGCAGAGGGGCAACGGTAGGCAGTTGTACACATAACAGCGTTTCCGGTAGGTTCAGAAAAGACAAGTAACCGTTCAGTACTGGTCTATAGTTGTTAGTCATAGCACATAGGTATGGTAGGATAAATTATGTACAGACGGCTGGGAATTGTTATGACGGACGTTAGATGACAAGATAGATTTAGCAGTAATACGACGGAGAAGTGTGGTCGGCGACCAAAACTGTGTTTATCTATTTAGTGTTACTATATGTTTGCATACACAGAAGGGACTGTAGGTTGACGTCTTAGTGTTGCATGTGCGATGAACAACGCAAAGCAGTCACGATGCTCTGTTCACAGAAGCACGGTAGTCTGGTCTTACCGTCTTAGGGCAATGGCTGCACAGTAGCGGGCTGTAGAAATGGAGTAGATAGAGCTGGATTAACATAGTAGAGATATCGAAGATTAGAGGCAGCCAAAAGTATTGTTTAGTGTAGTGGTACCACCTGTTGTTTGATTGGCCTCTAGCTTCGTCGACGTTAAGCTGCCTGATGACGGACCTTTTTCTTTGTAGCTCCGTTGCACTAAGAATTGGATGGGTGATGATGCCATTAGACGGAAGCAAGCAGCTGCAGCCAGTACCAACTTTGACAGCAAATTCCATGCAAATGTCAAACGCAGTACGATGCAGCTTGACGCCAGCCTTAACAAATTGCAGCATATTTCGAGAGTAAATCCCATCTATCAGTATTATAGCAGATGCTGCATAGTACAGTACATATCCATGAAATCATTAACTGAAAATGAGCATGGAATCTTGAAATTCTAAAATAAATCAAGGAAAACTGAAATACAAATAAAAATCATAACAAACTCTGAGATACCATTTCTGTAAGATTCACACAATTAACGATACTTTTGGGCTTTTCTGTAGGATGCATAGCTAATAGGCTACTAAGATAGCATTATGAGGATTTATTTGGTTAAAAAAAATAAAGGCCTAGTTAGTCAGAAATATCATTATTATTTTATTTATTTGCACGGCTCTCGTCTCTTTGACCTTGAGGGGGTTTCATTACTAGCCTACTCCAACTTGTTTGGAACTAAAGGCTTTATTGTTGTTGTTATTGTTAGTCAGAAATATCATGCAAAATAGACATAACTGATATGATGCAGTCAAACACTGGAATTGATTTTAATCTCTCTAATGAGCTAATCATATTTTTCACATTAATCTAAAAGGGTAGAACTTGGTGTACTACAAAATGAAAACTTTCAAACTTTAAAAGAAACGAATGGTATACATTGGTAAATAGCAACCTAGAACAGATAAACATACCTGAAAGACTATATCAGCAGTGCCTGGTTGCAATGGCAAAGAATTTCTCTGAAGGACTTGCATTATCCTCTCCATTAGTTTAGTATCATTGTGCTCTTTAGCATGTTGCTGCAGAAGGAGAAAATCATTACCAAGCAACTTGGAAAGTGATAAGAGAGTTAATATTCACCAAATACCAGTAGATAATGGGAAGAACCAATGGTCGGTGTTACTCCGTAAACATTATGCTTCCATGAAACCTTCAACCCTGCATTCATGGCATAAAAACGAATTAATGGGGGCAATAGGGTTCTGGGCTCCATAGACTTTTTTTTTTTCAAGCTAGAATGGGGCATTGCCAAACAGAAAATTGCACAACGAGTTCAATACACTCATTATACAACCCACACAGCTGGAAAGTGAAAAAACCTAAAATGTTTCCAGACAGTACATGAAAGTTAACATGTTCGGCTGTTGGCATAACTGAGATGATGCCACACATGCTTTATCATGTCAACTTTATCTATTGCTTCCTAATGAATGAGCTTGTCAAACTCGTGAAAATATACTAAAAGGACAAGTCCTGTTGTTTAATATGAATGTATCTTAGCAGGACAAACAATGATAGCACATGCTTAATTTATTGTTTGAATATCTATACAACATCCTTGTTTCCATTAGGATTTAGGATGCAAGGCACAAGATCTACAAGGCAATCAAAATCTATACACAAGAAATACATCAGAAGATTCAGAAACCAGATTCATCTGACAAAACAAAGCTGGAAACAAGCTCACGATCCATCAGTCAAGGTAACAAATAACAACTTATGTTTTAGAATTTTAAATAGGGTCATACCATAGTCAAGGGCACCCACACGAGCACAAGCCTCCGACACTTTCATACCCAGCTGGTCATTGAAGTTTGCATTGATGTGATGTTTTGATAGTCTCTGTATCGATAAATTAGTGTTAGTTTAAGATACCTCCTAGTGACAGAACAATATAAAGGGAAAATATAAAGAACACCCTTGACCATCTAGTAGTTTATTTAACTATAACAACTGGAAGAAAACTATTTACACAAAAACTGCTCATTTTATGAAATAGTTAAGAATCTTCCTTCCTTAGCAATCCTAGAAATATGTTGACATTCTATTGACATCATGATTCCATACCATACAATCTTGTTCCATATGTACATTTAAAAGCATCAGTTGAAAATTTTGTCAATATGATCAACATATAATGGAAAATGTATGTTAACTCGGCTGAGTTTTTTTTTTAGATAATGGAAGAGAAAACCTCTCCCAGCCTCTGTATCCGATGATACACACAGCCCAAAGTTTATTACAATAACAATAATATTCTTAACCAGATAAAGCAATCGCCCTATAAACCAGAACAAAACGGCAAAACAAACGCCGACATAAACCAACGGCAAAGCAAAAGCCGTAAAGGTAGTAAACAACCTTATGAAAATAAACAAAGGCAAAGAAGTGTTTCAAACATTTCGAAGCCTATTAAAAAGCTTCCACCCATGCTTGTTGGAGATCTCCCTTGTAATAACATCCAATGTTTTGCTCCTAGATACCAAGGCATCCCTCCTTCCATGGCATTGTAAAGCTGATCAAGAGTGGATCCAATGGATACACCTGAATATAATCTGCAAAGGATGGTCAATAACTTTCTTGTCGAAAACGACATCATTACAACATAACCAGATAGACCAACAAAGTGCAGCTGCCCCCACCAAAATATTTTCTTTTAAATTCGAAGTAAAACCTACTAACCAGTTCCCAAAAATATTCCGAACAGTATTAGGTCCGTTAAGATTAAAAGCAAACGGGCAAAGCGACAATCAAAAAACAAATGTTGTATAGTCTCCTTGTGATCACAAAAACAACAATTTGTGTCACCTCTTCAGTTCCGTTTTAATAAATTATCCTTAGTCAAAGTAACTCCTCTAGAAAGGTATCACAAAAAAAAAATTATCTTAAAGGGTACTTTAATTTTTCATAACTTTTGACTTCGAAAACGACAATTGGTGTCACCCAAAACAGCATACATAGATTTGATTGAAAATTATCCATTTCTATGTAAATTCCATCGAACAGTATCCTTATCCATGGTAAGATGAGCATTGGCTATTTTCACTACAAGATTATTGAAAGCAAGCAAATTTGGGCCCATAAGTGCTCTCCTAAAATTCAAATTTAAAGGCACAGTCCCTAAGACATCTGCAACCAAAGCATGTTTATTTCGGACTATCTCAAACAAAGTTGGATAAAGTTCAGAAAGAGGCCGATGTCCAACCCAAATGTCCTTCCAAAATCTGATTTCCTTTCCATTCCCAAGATTGAAAGAACATCGAATAAAAATAATGCTTTACCTTCATCAATCCCTTCCAAAAATGGGAATCCCCGGGTTTACTCTCAACTTGAGAGATAGACTTATCATTCAAATACTTATTTTTAAGCAATTGTTGCCAAACCCCTTCCTCATTCAAAAGTTTAAACAACCATTTAGCCAAAAGGCACTTATTTTTTATCTCGAGGTTCTGAATTCCCATACCACCTTGGCCCTTGGTCCTACAAAGAATATTCTATTTAGCCAACTTATATTTTTGTTTATGATTGTCACTCTGCCAATAAAATCTGGACCTAAAAAAAATCTAGTCTTTTAAGGACCCCCTTGGGTACCTCAAAGAAAGAGAGCATAAACATAAGAAGGCTGCTCAAAACCGAATTTATAAGTACCAGTCTACCACCAGTAGATAAATTTTTCCCTTTCCAATTGCTCAATCTTTTTTCAAAGTGATCTTCCAAACCCATCCATTCATTATTCCGCAGCCTTCTAAAATGAATCGAAATACCCAAATATTTAAAGGGAAAACAACCATTTTCACATCCGAATATCTCTAAGTATTGGGATTCAAAAAATTTCGCTTCGCCAAAGCAAAAGAGCTTGCTTTTATGAAAATTTATCTTTAAACCAGAAAGTTGCTCAAACGCACAAAGAATAAGCTTCAAATTTTTTGCTTGATCAAAATTGTGATCCATGAAAAGAATAGTATCATCAGCATATTGAAGGATAGAAAGACCATCATCAACTAAATACGGTATTATCCCACTAACTTGACCCTCATTCTTAGCTCTTCCAATAACAATAGCTAACATGTCCGCAACAATATTAAAAAGAATTGGAGACAGAGGGTCCCCCTGTCTAAGCCCTTTCTTGGTTTGAAAATAAGGTCCAATACTATCATTAATATTAATCCCCACACTGCCCCCTACAATGAAATTTTCAATCCAAGCACACCAACTTGGAGAGAAACCCTTCATTCTAAGAGTTTGCTGTAGAAAAGGTCATTTGACCTTATCATAAGCTTTTTCAAAATCAATCTTAAAAATAATTCCATCTAATTTCTTCTTATGAAGCTCATGGATTGTTTCATGTAAAACAACTACCCCTTCATGATATTTCTCCCTAGCATAAAAGCTGTTTGAGATGGACGAACATCTTTTTGAGCAATACCCATAAGACGATTAGTACCTACCTTCGTAAATATTTTAAAACTCACATTTAATAGGCAAATCGGCCTATATTGCTGAATTTGTCGTGCTTCATCTTTTTTTGGGAGTAAAGAAATGACACTAAAATTGAGTCTAAAAAAAGGTAAATTGCCTCTATGAAAATCTCAAAAAAGAGCCATCAAGTCATTTTTAATAATGTTCCAAAAAACTTGATAAAATTCAGGAGGAAAGCCATCTGGACCCGGAGCTTTATTATGCTCCATTTGAAAAATTGCATCTTTTACTTCCTCTTCAGTAAACTCAGCAGTAAGATAATCATTTTCCAAGTGAGAAACTTGAGGTATATCCTCCGTGATACTCTCAACCATGGAAAAGTGGTTGGTATCAGGAGGTCCAAAAAGACCTTTATAATAAGTTGTGATGTACTGCTTTAAATTGACATCACCCGAAATTAAACCCTCCTCTTGTTCTAACTGAAAAATTTGTTGTTTCCTATGTTTACCATTGGCAATCAAATGAAAATACCGAGTATTACTATCTCCTTCAAGCAAATGCTTCGTCTTAGCCTGTTGATACCATTTGATTTCTTCCTCTCTTAGTAAATGCGCAAGACGCTTATTAGAACTATGTTTAAGATTAATTTTAAAATTAGATAACCCTGTAGACTCAGCTTTCTTATCGAGATTATCAATGATATTCAAAAGACGTTTTTTTCTCTAGTTTATACATACCACTAGTATTTTTAGCCCACCCTCTGAGAAATTGTCTAAGCGCTCTAATTTTACATTGCTAACGATTAATTGCAGAATTACCAACATTATTTTGTCGCCACACCTGAGCCACCATATCAACAAACCCATCCCTCTTAAGCCAACCTAACTCAAATTTAAACAAATGTTGGTTCCTAGTATCGAGGCACACATCAGTGCTAAGAACAATAGGCGTATGATCAGAAAGAACACGTTCCAAAGCATTTATAGTGGTCAAAGGGAACTTCTGTTCCCAATCCGTATTTACAAGAATTCTATCAAGTTTTTCATAAATAGGATGATCCAAATTATTAGCCCACGTAAATTGCCTACCCGAAAGCCTAAGTTCTCTTAATTCTAGGCTCTCAATAACCGCATTAAAAAGAAAAGGAAAATGCCGATAAAAATTATGATTATTTTTCTTCACTGCGCCTTATGATATTAAAATCCCCACCAATAAGAATAGGTAAAGTTTCCTTACTACACGCATGAACTAATTCGGCTAAAAGATATCTTTATAAGTCAAGTTGTGCAAGACCATACACACCACAAGGATCCATTGGAACCCATCTTCCTTATTACGTAAATAAAACTTAATAAAAAGTCTCCTCAAAAATAGAGCCCACCTCAAAACCGCCATGTTCACACCAAGTAAAATACATCCAGAGTGTCCATGGGATGGTAAGTAGTGCCAAAAAATCCACCGCTAAAATGATTTAATTGTGAATTGGAAAATCCTTCTTAACAGCTTTCTAAAATAGCAACAAAATCCATATGTTGTTCCCAACCAACTCCATAATGTACCTATGTTTCACTGGTCGCCAAGTCCCCTACTATTCCAAAAACACCTTTCATTTTCTTTTGCTTATTTTTAATATTTAAACTCAACCACTTTTGCAAGTGCTTTCTTAACCCTATTCTTTTCTTTTGTGTGATTTCAATTGCAAATCATGATCATCATCTACACTAGTTCCTCATAACACAAATCATCTGATAAGCTATGTAGAGATGATAAATCAAGGTCGCCATTTCGTCGTCTAAATCCTCTTTGAGGACATGTTCTTTCCAATTTTTCCGAATAAGCCAATCTACAAGCCGCCTACCAAGTTCGATCTTTTAATAGATTCTAAAGAAGAGGTTGTTTCCACTCAAGTAACTCCTAAAGAAATTCCTACTTTATTCGAATTAGAAATAGCAACCTCATCTGGAATAGACAAAATAGAAAAAGCATTATTTAAATTAGTACCTTTGTTCTCCTCCAAGTTTTTATATTTGGCCCTTCGCATGGCCTTCAGCAAGGAATCCTCATCTGCCCCAACTTTGCTCGCAAGACGCCGGCAACACCTTGGCTCCTACGCACCCCTTGTTTGCCACCGCACCCGTCGACCTTCCTTTTTTTCTGAACCAACGTCCACTCCGAAGCACCGGACAATGTAGCCCCCGCCGATCGTCCCCGCTGCATCTTTACCATCACACCAGCCTCCTTTTTCGGGCCTATCCACCAACGGTAACACTGCATCCTCAGACCCTTCTAAAGACAGTTTCTCAACCCGAGTCGGTGGCGAAACTGTCACCAACGAGTCCACCACCCCCTGTGCAACACCTGTACTCGGCTGAGTGTGCATATGTTAGTTTAATCTTGTCATGTTTACTTTGTTTTTTAGTTTGTGTCAGCATGTATTTGCATGACACTGTGCACCTGTTAGCACGTTTGAGTTTACAACGCATGCATCTCCACCTTATAACTGAATCTAACGCCACATGACTGAAAATAGATAGCGATAAACATAGATTAGATTGCATCATAGCCAATGATGCAGAATACCAGCTATCGACGAGCAACATGGAAGTAAGTTCGTCTAACACTACCACCTTATAATGTTGAAAATGTTGCTACAGAACACCTGCATCGATGAGGAATAAAACTCCTTCGCAATGACTGTCTTTCCTTTATCAAGTCTCATCCGCAGTTTCCCAATACAAAGAACATGATTAGAATCTGTAGGCTGAGCGATTCCATTCACTTCAAGAACAACGACCTGTCGTAAGGGACAAAACAAGGGTACTCTCAAAACAATGACCTGAAGATACTAATTCACCTGATAAAGCTGCCATAATGAGCTGTGGAGTGCAAGCACAAAAGGACATTGTTAAGACTTAAGATAGGGTAAATAGATAGCATTTTCTATTTTTCAAGTGTTATTGAAATAAGCAATCAAAAGAAACTGATTTTTCTACATAAAAGCAGCAGGTGGAATGCCAACATGGAAATTTCGATGAGATTGACCAGCTACGAAAGCCAACATACTGGCCCACATAAGACTTAGAAAATGGCAACCCTTATATAATAAATTATATGTGTATGTGCAGGAACTAAAGTGGCTGAGGAAGGGATGGTCATACATTATACTTAGTTTCAGGATTCCTTACTGTTAAATATGGGATATATTATGATCCGAATTTCTAATATGGAAGTATCCAGATTAGTTACCATATTAGCGGATTAGTTTCCTACTTGGACTTTAAGTCCTTTTACCCCTTTATATACCTCTTGTAAGCCGCACGGGGAGAGTTGACGCCTGACGCCTCATTGTAATCCCTGACGTTTTGTAAACACTCCTCATATAGTGATCATCGCCGGTTGGCGCCCGTGGTTTTTTTTCCGCAAGGGTTTTTCACGTAAAATTCGTGTCTCTCGTCTCCCTTGATCTGTGTATTATTTCTAACAAGTGGTATCAGAGCACAAAAGATTAGGATTTGAGAGATACGTGGAAAAAAAAATATAGCAGATTGATTTCGCCGGCCGCCGTCACGCAGCGATCTTCGTCCGCGAGTCTTCCTCGCGCGTCGGTCCTTCGTCGCACGAATCAGCAGCAGCCCGGCGCGTCGCTCCTTCGCCTCGATCGTCGATCCCGTCGCGCGCTGTCTCCAAGTAGCTCGCCCCCTGTCGCCTCAGTCCGTGCGCGTGCGTCGACATCAACAGCAGCCAGCGCTCGGCGTCTCTTCGGTCCATCCAACAAGCAAGCAAGCCAAGCAACGCACGCGTAGAAAGCAATCAAAGTGCTCAGGTCCAAAGGATTTCTTTCATTATTTTATTAATCTCCAAGGTAGTGCTCTGTTCACATGAATCCAATCTTTATTTAATTAATCATCAAGCCAATCTCAATTCTTTGCTTCACGTGGAGCAAGCCAGCGAGAAGATCTTGTGTTTAATTTTTGCTACGTCCACACCCGAAGCTTACCAGGAAATTAGAAATCTTTGTTTTGGGTACACAAAAAGTATACCAAAGAGGTCGTGATTTTTGCTAGGTTTACACAGATCAGTACTAGCAATTTTTATGTTTTATTCCTCATGGCGACTTTGAAGTATGATCTTCTACTCCTGGATCGTGACACAAGATTTTCGCTGTGGCAAGTCAAGATGAGAGCTGTATTGACACAGATGGATTTGGATGATGCATTGGAAGGTTTTGCGAAAGAACCTATCGCATGGACCCTAGATGACAAGCGTAAAGACCGTAAGGCTTTATATCAGATTCACCTTCATCTATCTAATAATATTTTACATGATGTTTTAAAGGAGAAGACAGCTGCTGCATTATGGCTGAAACTGAAAAAAAAATTGCATGACAAAAGATCTCACCGGCAAGATGCATCTCAAGCAGAAGTTGTACTCTCATAAATTGCAAGAAGGAGAATCCGTGCTTGATCATCTTTCGATGTTTAAGGAGATTGTTGCCGACCTAGAGTCGATGGAGGTAAAATATGAGGATGAGGATTTGGGTCTTATTCTTTTGTGTTCACTGCCTAGTTCATTTTCAAATTTCAGAGATACCATATTATATAGTAGAGACACTCTCACTCTTAATGAAGTTTATGAAGCTCTGCATGCTAAGGAGAAGATAAAACCGATGGTACCTTCTGAAAATTCAAGCTCGAAAGGAGAAGGCTTGTTTGTTCGTGGCAGGCAAAAGGAGAAGAACTCAAATAATGAACCTCGAGGCAAAAGTTCGAACGGCTACAAGAACCGGCCGAAATCTAGAGGCAAGTACAAGTCGTGCAAATATTGCAAGAAAAGTGGGCACGACATCTCTGAATGCTGGAAGCTCCAGAATAAAGAAAAGAGAAATGGCAATTATAAACCAAAAGGTAAACCAGATGATGAAGGTAAAGCCTCTCTTGCTGCTGATGATAGTCCTAATAGAGAAATTCTTGTTGCCTTTGCTGGATGTGCTAAGACCAATGATGAATGGATTCTTGATTCTGCCTGTACCTTTCATATGTGTCATAATAAGGATTGGTTTCCCACCTATGAACCTGTTGAAGGTTGTACTGTGTTAATGGGTGATAACTCATCTTGTAAGGTTGCAGAAATTGGTTCAATTCAGATCAAGATGTTTGATGGTATTGTGAGAACTTTGACAGATGTGAGGCACATTCCAGATTTGAAAAGAAACCTCATCTCTTTGAGTACTCTTGATACTAAAGGGTACAAGTATTCGTGAAGGTGGAGTTTGAAGGTATCAAAGGCACTCTTATTGTGATGAAAGTGATATTAAATCGCTAACTGCACCATCCGCGAGGTACTATAATATCAGGTAATGTTGCTGTAATTTCAAGTTCATTATCTGATTCTGATGCTACTAATCTCTCGCATATGCGTCTTGGGCTTATGAGTGAACTTGGTTTGGCAGAATTGAGTAAGAGAGGACTTCTTGATGGACATAACATCAACAAGCTGAAATTTTATGAGCATTGCGTGTTTGGCAAACACAAGAGGGTGAGATTTAATACCTCAGTTCATACTACGAAGGTATTTTGGATTATGTGCATTCTGATTTATGGGGCCATCTCAAGACATCTCTAGGAGGTGCTCGTTATATGTTAACAATTATTGATGATTATTCTAGAAGAGTGTGGTCTTATTTCTTGAAGTATAAGTCGAAGCATTTTCAGATTTAAAGAGTGGAAGACTATGATTGAAAGGCAAACCAAAAGAAGGTAAAGAAACTTCGACCGATAATGGGATGGAATTCTGCTCGATGAATTTGAATCATATTGCAAGGTCAAGGCATTGTTAGGCATTACACCGCTTCGTACTCTCAACAAAACAAGTGTAGCCGAGCGTATGAACAGAACCATCATTTCTAAGGCCGTGCATGTTGTCTAATGCAGTTTGCATAGGCGTTTTAAATGGCCGCTTCCATCGCTTGCTATCTCATTAATCGTCACCCAATATTGCAATTGAAAAGAAGACTCCAATTGAGGTATGGTCTGGTTCCCCAGCAAATTACTCAGAATTGAGAGTTTTTGGTTGTACTGCTTATGCTCATGTTGATAATGGAAAATTGGAGCCTAGAGCTATTAAGTGTATCTTTCTTGGTTATAAATCTGGTGTTAAAGGATATAAGTTGTGGAATCCTGAAACAAGGAAGGTTGTGATTAGCAGAAATGTTGTCTTTAATGAATCTGCTATGCTTCCTGATAAACTGCCTACTAACGTTCCTGTTGAGAGTAAGCAGAATTCGAGTGTTCAGGTGGAGCACTCTGTTGGTTCAGGTGACACATCAGATAAAGAAAATATTATTATTCATGATTCACCTAGTGTTGAGGATACTCCCATTGTTGAGCAGCCATCACAACGGTCTATTACAGTTGATAGGCCTAGGAGGGAGATTAATCCACCTAGGAGGTTGATTGAACAAGCTAACATTGTTGTTTATGCTTTGAGTGTAGCAGAAGAAATTGAAGGTAATACAGAACCTTCATCATACTCTGAGGCTATTAGTTCCACTGATTGTAATAAGTGGATAACTGCTATGCATGATGAGATGGAGTCACTTGAAAAGAATGGCACTTGGGAACTAGTGAAATTGCCAAAGGAGAAAAAGCATTTTCATTACAAGTGGATTTTCAAAAGAAAGGAAGGTATTTCTTCTATTGAACCAGCAAGGTATAAAGCAAGATTGGTTGCTAAAGGCTATAGTCAAATTCCAGGTATTGATTTTAATGATGTCTTTTCCCGGCTAGAAGCATAGTTCTATTCAGACTTTACTCAAGATTGTTGCTATGCATGATTATGAACTTGAGCAGTTAGATGTTAAAACTGCATTCTTACATGGGGAATTGGAAGAAGACATTTATATGGACCAACCTGAAGGTTTTGTTATTTCTGAAAAAGAACACCTTGTTTGTAGATTAAAGAAATCTCTTTATGGTTTGAAGCAGTCTCCTAGGCAATGGTACAAGAGATTTGACTCCTTTATGCTCTCTCATAATTTTAAACGGTCTGATTATGATAGCTGTGTTTATTTAAAGACTGTTAATGGTTCAGTCATTTATTTGCTTCTCTATGTTGATGATATGTTGATTGCTGCAAAAGATAAGTCAGAAATAGTAAAACTGAAATCACAATTGAGTAATGAATTTGAGATGAAGGACCTAGGTGCAGTAAAGAAAATTCTCGGTATGGAGATTATTAGAGAGAGAAAATCTGGCAAGTTATACCTTAGTCAAAAAGGTTATATTGAGAAGGTTCTTCGTCGTTTTAATATGCATGATGCAAAACCAGTGAGTACTCCATTAGCTACGCATTTCAGATTATCTTCAGCTTTATGTCCTAAGTCAGATTATGATATTGAGTACATGTCTAGAGATCCATATTCCAGTGCAGTTGGTTCTCTTATGTATGCAATGGTCTGTTCTCGTCCTGATTTATCTCATGCAGTGAGTGTTGTTAGTAGATACATGGCTAATCCCGAAAAGAGCATTGTAAAGCGCCAAAGGATTTTCAGATATTTGCGTGGCACTTCTAATGCTTGTTTGCAGTTTGGGAATTCTAGAGATGGACTTGTTGGTTATGTTGATTCTGATTATGCTGGTGATTTGGACAAGAGGAGGTCTCTCACAGGTTATTTTTCACCATTGGTAGTTGTTCTGTTAGTTGGAAGGCAAGTTTGCAACTCATCTTGCTTTATCTACCACCAAGCGTAATATATGGCTATTTCTGAAGCTTGTAAAGAAGCTATTTTGTTGAGAGGTTTGTACACTGAGCTTTGTGGAGATAATTCTTGCACTACTATATTTTGTGATAGTCAGAGTGCTATATGCCTTACAATGGATCAGATGTTCCATGAGAGAACAAAGCACATTGACGTGAGATATCACTTTATTCGATGTGTTATTGCTCAAGGTGATGTTAAAGTGTGCAAGATAAGTACCCATGATAATCCAGCTGACATGATGACAAAGCCAGTTCCTGTTACTAAGTTTGAGCTTTGCTCAAGCTTAGTTGGTATTACAGTCTAGTCCTAGAGACTAGTTGGCGCACGGTGATTTTTATCTTACTGTGGAGTTATTTGATGATTGATGATTCTTCATTATGCTGCAAGAGGAAATTCGTCTCAAGATGGAGATTGTTAAATATGGGATATATTGTGATCCGAATTTCTAATATGGAAGTATCCAGATTAGTTACCATATTAGCGGATTAGTTTCCTACTTGGACTCTAAGTCCTTTTACCCCTTTATATACCTCTTGTAAGCCGCACGGGGAGAGTTGACGCCTGACGCCTCATTGTAATCCCCGGCGTTTTGTAAACACTCCTCATATAGTGATCATCGCCGGTTAGCGCCCGAGGTTTTTTCCCGCAAGGGTTTTCCACGTAAAATTCGTGTCTCTCGTCTCCCTTGATCCGTGCATTATTTCTAACACTTACAAGAGCACCGGATTGTGCATCTGCCTGAATTCTTCAAAGCCAGACAGTTTTCAAGAGCGACCGTGAGGCTGACAGTTTTCAAGAGCGACCGTGAGGCTACCTAGGATACATCGTTCATTGTCAATACGACCTGCAAGCATGAAAAGAGGAACTACACAAAGAGACTACAACTAATGAGAAGTAGGACCTGGGCTGTTGGAACTTTTTTCTTTGACTTTGCTCTGTCCTTCGCTTCGTTCCGGAGGAAAACGTTCCAGAGAAACGCTCGGCTTTTGCTCTTCGTGAGAACAGCTGCGCTCTCCTTTTTCCTCCGTGGGTCCCGCTGCCTTTCCTGCCCTCGACGTGACTCACATGAACTGCAGCGCCTTCCCACTCGATGTAGCCTTCACGTGATAGCACGACCTCCTGGTCTTCCTTCTTTTCACAGGAAGCTAGCTAGCACCTGGTAGCTGTGCTGGGTTGGTTGCTTTTCTTGAGAACGAGCAAACACCACCAAGGACAAAACAAACAACCGAGACACAAATTGATTGGTTCGGAAGCACCTGCTCCTCTTTTTGTGTTTTCTTTATTTCTTCTCTTCTCTACACACAATCTTTACATGGTACCGACCCTTTTATACACACACAAAACGCCGACTCACACACTCACACATGCACTCGAATCACTACTCGGACTCCAACTCCAAAACAGAATTCGGAAACGGAAAAACCTTCCTAAACAAGATTAAATCCAACAATCACCCCCTTAATCTTGTTTCTTCATCTTAATCACGTTAATTTTCTCTCTCATCTGAACTTTCAAGTCTTCCTCTTTATCTGCACTCCCGTACACCATTCCTTCCTGGGTCGATACTGCTCTACCGCCTGCACTTGCTCCATCCTGAGCCATGCACAAACCAACGCTTGCTGCGCCTCTCACCTGGACTGAACTCGTCCTCCATTGCACGCCCGCCTGGGCTGGAGCACCTACTCCCACGGCCGTCTGGGCTTCGCCATTGCCTAAGCCTCTTGCTCCTCTCTCTTGGACCAAGTCTGTCCACTTCCCCACATACATCTTAGCTGAGGCTACACCGTCTCTCCCTCCTGCGTCAACTTCATGTACGTCGCACCCTTCATACGCGTGGGACTCACCTCCCCCTGTAGCGCCCTGTGCGCCTTGCTGCGCGTCGTTTGGACCTCCCAAGGCTCCGTCTGCTGCGCTAACTACGTGCCACTCTTGGGTTCCACCGTGTTCTAGTTCGACACCCAAGTCCCACTCTGGCTCCTCCAGACTGTCCTTCACACAAATCGATTTATAAATTTTTAGAGAAATTTTGTACAACCAATTCTGGGATCTTACCACCTTCATCAACAGATCTTTGTTTTTGCCATAGACACGCAAGAACTCATCTTACAGCACCACCCTGCACCCCCGTTCCGCCAACTGCCCGAGACTGAGTATGTTGTTGCACAAACTCGGTATAAAATAAATTTCAGTCAGCATTCTCTGATCAACGTTCTTGTATTGCAACAGCATTGATCCTTTGCCTTTTATCTCCACCGTCGAGCCGTCAGCAAAGTTGACTTTGCCCGAAATCTTCTTGTTGAGCTCATTGAACATGGAGCGATTTCCTGTCATGTAATTGCTTGCTCCATTGTCGAAGTACCATTCATCGGTATGATCACGGTTGCCTCCCTTCGTGCGTAGTTTAGGAACTACGTTCTCCTCGTTCAACATCACCATGACCGGCGCCTTTTCGACACATGAGGAGAAAAGCAGGGCTAGCTCGTCATCGTCTTCACAAGCTCGGGTGAGATTTGCTTCCTCGTTCTTCTTCTTGTTTGGACAATCCAAAGCGTAATGCCCGTACTTGTCACAACTGAAGCACTTTATGTGGATGCAGCACTCCGACGCATAGTAACCGAATTCTTCACATTTAAAACACTTGACATATGACTTATCACGTGATCTGTCACCACCGCCTTGTCTAGCCCCGTCTCAATGTCCTCCTTTGCCGCCTCGCCCACGCCCGCTTCTTGTATCTCCCTTTAACAAAGAACACACTGCCGTTATGGACTGATACTCACTCGTTACGATCGATACCCTTCAATAGATCCTCATGCGCCTTGAGGGAACCGGTGATCTCCTCAATCTTCTTTGTCTCCAGATCCGAGGAGTACATGAGCGTGGTGACGACAGGTACGAACTTTTCTGGTAGCACACGCAGGTATTTCTTCACTGCCACAGATTCCTCCATCTTGCCGCCGAGAGAGATAATCTGATTGCACAATGAAGTCAGCTTGCCGGCGAACTCGTCCACCGACTGGGTTTCTCCCATCTGGGGATTTTCGAACTCGGTGTGCAAATTCTAGAGCCGCACCTCCTTCACATTATCAACTCCCTCGTGCATCTTCTGAAGCATCACCCACGCTTCACGTGTCGTCTCCTTGCTGATGAGCTGCCGCATCATCGAGTCTGGCACCGCCTGGTAGATGATGGCCAAAGCTGTTTGGTCCATCTTGTCGTCCACCTCCTTGTCCTTCGCCTTCGGACCGACTGCACACCAAACTCCCTGGGTGCGCATATTCGCCTTCATCTTCATAGCCCACATCGGGTAATTGTCGATCGTCAGGACAGGGTATAGGAGAGAGAACGGGCCTATCCCGGGTCTTCGCCTTATCGCCTATGATCTTCAGGTACTACCAAGATCAGAACGCTCTGATACCAACTGTTGAAACTTTTTTCTTTGACTTTGCTCTGTCCTTTGCTTCGTTCCGGAGGAAAACGTTCAGAAACGCCGCTTCGCTCTCGTGAGAATTGCGCTCTCCTTTTTCCTTCGTGGGTGCCGCTGCCTTTCCTGCCCTCGACGTGACTCACACGAACTGCAGCGCCTTCCCGCTCGATGTAGCCTTCACATGATAGCACGAGCTCCTGGTCTTCCTTCTTTTCACAGGAAGCTAGCTAGCACTGGTAGCTGTGCTGGGTTGGTTGCTTTTCTTGAGAATGAACAAACACCAGACAAAACAAAACAACCGAGACACGACGATTGGTTGGAGCACCTGCCCTCTTTTTGTGTTTTCTTTATTTCTTCTCTTCTCTACACACAATCTTTACATGGTACTGGCCCTTGTATACACACACAAAACCCCGACTCATACACGCACTCGAATCCCTACTCGGACTCCAACTCCAAAACAGAACCGGAACGGAAAACCTTCCTAAACAAGATTAAATCCAACATGGCTCGCGCTCAAGAAGAACGGTGAAAGTGCTAGTCGAGGCTCGCAGCCACGTGATCCCACGAAACCCTAGTGCAAACGGGCGTTCTTCCCAAAGATGCGCTAAGAACAAAGAAGATGCACAACTGTTAAAACAGAACAACGCACGAACGAAACAAGAGGCCGAAAATTGTCATAGACAAGGAACAAGAACATCAACGCAAGAACACAAGGCAGCGACACGAGGCTAACAAAACCACGTGCAACGCACAAGAGGCGACAGGGAAGGAGAAGGCACGACTGGTATGGACCCAAAAAGGCCAACGAACCAAGTACCGCCATTCTAAGGCGGACCCGGTTTAACGAAGACAGCAGTGGAGGCGCACCACAAGTAAAGAAAACGAAGAAGGGACCACCAGAGGGAAGAGGATGGAGGGATGAATGTCAGAACCCGGGTATTAATACACCCAGATCCTCTGTGCATAACTGAACTAGTCCCATGATCAGTGGCTAGCTCACACAGTAAACAAAATGATAACAAATTCATATCACAACTTTATTAATAAATAACAACAGATGATAAGTTCTTGTATTGCAACAGCATTGATCCTTTGCCTTTTATCTCCACCGTCGAGCCGTCAGCAAAGTTGACTTTGCCCGAAATCTTCTTGTTGAGCTCATTGAACATGGAGCGATTTCCTACATGTGATTGCTTGCTCCATTGTCGAAGTACCATTCATCGGTATGATCACGGTTGCCTCCCTTCGTGCGTAGTTTAGGAACTACGTTCTCCTCGTTCAACATCACCATGACCGGCGCCTTTTCGACACATGAGGAGAAAAGCAGGGCTAGCTCGTCATCGTCTTCACAAGCTCGGGTGAGATTTGCTTCCTCGTTCTTCTTCTTGTTTGGACAATCCGAAGCGTAAAGCCCGTACTTGTCACAACTGAAGCACTTTATGTGGATGCAGCACTCCGACGCATAGTAACCGAATTCTTCACATTTAAAACACTTGACATATGACTTATCACGTGATCTGTCACCACCGCCTTGTCTAGCCCCGTCTCCATGTCCTCCTTTGCCGCCTCGCCCACGCCCGCTTCTTGTATCTCCCTTTAACAGCAACACCTGCTCGTTATGGGACTGATACCTCAGCTCGTTACGGGACTGATACCCCTTCAATAGATCCTCATGCGCCTTGAGGGAACCGGTGATCTCCTCAATCTTCTTTGTCTCCAGATCCGAGGAGTACATGAGCGTGGTGACGACAGGTACAAACTTTTCTGGTAGCACACGCAGGTATTTCTTCACTGCCACAAATTCCTCCATCTTGCCGCCGAGAGAGATAATCTGATTGCACAATGAAGTCAGCTTGCCGGCGAACTCGTCCACCGACTGGGTTTCTCCCATCTGGAGATTTTCGAACTCGGTGTGCAAATTCTAGAGCCGCACCTCCTTCACATTATCAACTCCTCGCGCATCTTCTCAGCATCACCCACGCCACGTGTCGCCTCCTTGCCGGCGAGCCGCCGATCATCGAAGTCCGCACCGCTCGTAGATGATGGCCAAAGTCGCTTGGTCCACCTTGTCGCCCACCTCCTTGTCCTTCGCTTTCGGATCGATCGCACACCAAACTCCCCGGTGCGCATATTCGCCTTCATCTTCATAGCCCACATCGTAATTGTCGATCGTCGACAGTATAGGAGAGAGAACGGGCCTATCCTGGCTTCGCTTTATCGCCTATGATCTTCGTGTACTACCAAGATCGTAACGCCTGATACCAACCGTTGAAACTTTTTCTTTGACTTTGCTCGCCCTTTGCTTCGCCCGAGGAAAACGCTCAGAAACGCCGCTTCGCTCTTCGTGAGAACACCGCGCTCTCCTTTTTCCTTCGTGGTGCCGCTTTCCTCGCCTCGACGTGACTCACACGAATCGCAGCGCTTTCCCGCCGATGTAGCCTTCACATGATAGCACGAGCTCCTGGTCTTCCTTCTTTTCACAGGAAGCTAGCTAGCACCTGGTAGCTGTGCTGGGTTGGTTGCTTTTCTTGAGAATGAACAAACACCAGGACAAAACAAAACAACCGAGACACAGATCGATTGGTTCGGGAGCACCCTGCTCCTCTTTTTGTGTTTTCTTTATTTCTTCTCTTCTCTACACACAATCTTTGCATGATACTGGCCCTTGTATACACACACAAAACCCCGACTCATACACGCACTCGAATCCCTACTCGGACTCCAACTCCAAAACAGAAACCGGAAACGGAAAAACCTTCCTAAACAAGATTAAATCCAACATGGCCTGCGCTCAAGAAGAACGGCTGAAAGTGCTAGTCGTAGGCTCGCAGCTACGTGGATCCCACGAAAACCCTAGTGCAAACGGGCGTCCTTCCCAGCATGCGCGGCAAGAACAGCAGCATGCACAACCTGTTAAAACAGGAACAACGCACGAACGAAACAAGAGGCCGAAAATTGTCATAGACAAGGAACAGTAACATCAACGCAAGAACACAAGGCAGCGTACACGAGGCTAACAAAACCACAGGCAACGCACAAGAGGCGACAGGAAGGAGAAGGCACGACCGGTATGGACCCAAAAGGCCAACGAACCAAGTACCGCTACGAAGCGGACCCGGTTAACGAAGACAAGCAGTGGAGGCGCACTACAAGTAAAGAAAACGAAGAAGGGACCACGGAGAGGAAGAGGATGGAGGATGAATGTCGAACCCGGTATTAATACACCTGATCCTCTCAGGCATAATCGAACTAGTCCCATGATCAGTGGCTAGCTCACACAGTAAACAAAATGATAACAAATTCATATCACAACTTTATTAATAAATAACAACAGAGTTGATTACAAAGGGGGTTTACAGGCCCACAATAAAATGGACACAATGAAGACGAAGAAGTAGTAGGGTCCATTAATCGCCACGAGCAATCGATCGAAGCGGCCTAGTCGTCGAGATCCACATCGGTAGCAAAGTCCTTCTCCTCTGAAATTTGTTTGCATAAGCAAGAATGAGCACAACTTCCGTGCTCGCAAGTTACACCCGTCAAATAACAGAATGACATGCATATATGGATGTAACAAAGAATGGCTTATACGGTTATTTGCATAAAGCAGCATTTTCTTTAAATACTGGTACTAGATTCCAAAGCAGTTATTCTAAACTAAAGTTTATAAAATTCTCAATTTTATAGTCAGATAACGTTCACACATGAATGGTGAAGGATAAGTATCAATAAGCGGAAGCATAAACCACTAAGGGAATAAAGATAACGATAACAAGTTCAATAATTAAACAACCTCTAGCAGATTAATCCAAGTGTAGTCCACAAAGGCATCAATAATAATTCAACAGAACACTCGTAAATAGCTAGTCATTAGGCTAGTTTCCTCTCAACTTTATTACAGCATGAAACTATGAATTGAGTGCATTATTGTAGTGCCGCTCTACCCATCCTAGGAATGCTTAAGAATCACCTGAAAGGGGGAAAGAAACAACAAGAGTGAGATAAAATCTCAGCAAGTAAATTGAGTAACAGGTTAATCAATAACAAGCAAGCTACAACACAAATTATATTATTGCATGACCGCAACCACATTCCACTATCTCATTCAATTAACCACATGGACTAACATGAGTCCTTCCTCTTAAGATTTCAACCATTGGCATAAGTATGCATGTCCTCCATCCACAATGCTTAATGCAAATGCATGCCATGCTCCATCGCACTCGCACTCATCAGTAAGAGTGTGCATCGTATCACGGCAATGTACGATGTCAGACTGATTCTATGCGGCCATAAGTGGCGACATCCACAATGCAATGTCATGATATGCTATGAATGATATGATACTCATAAACCACATATGTGTCATCTCCATAAGAGCACCAACAAGGTTAACTTGTACTACTACCACATAAACACTATAGAAAAATACATCCATGATGCACATTCAGCACATAAAACAACCACTTCATGACTACATACAAGATAGCCAAAATAAAACATTAGATTATTAATTTTTGTTATCACCTCATTTGTAAGTCAACCAACCATGGCGAAATACTCCAAAATACGAGAATCATATAGTTTGCAAGTAGTAGGAACAACCAATTAAACGGTAGTAACACTGCATAATTACTTGCCTTCCACGATGCGACGCTAGCCGCCAAGTTGTTACTCCTAAACCTGAGGCTTCACCTCCTAAACAGGTAAAATAAATTCAATAAGGACAATATACCCAGAACTACTAATTGACATTCCACATCGCTTACTTGACGACTCAAAACGAGTTTACAAAGCTGAAACTGAAAAACAACGTCTCCTACTATGTACCGTTTCTGGACAGCAGCACGGTAAATGACATAACTCATGATCTGGAAGTCAAAAAGAGGTAAACCCAATTTATGTAGATTCTTAATTGACTAATCTACAATACTCTAGTTGACACGATAATCCAATTCGGCCAAAATATTAGGCTAACCATTGTCTGAATTTTCAGTACAGAAACTGCCTACACAATCGAACAGCAAAACTAAAATGACCATAACTTTTAACAGGTAACTCCGAATTGATCGTTCTTTATCAATCTGAAAAGTTTATCAAATTACCTACAATAACCTAGTTGGGTGAACTTTCAGATTCTACCAAAATCCCTTTCAAATTTTAGAAAATAACCAGACAGATTATTCTCGTCAGATTTCTGGCAGCAGATAATAAATTGATCATAACTTTTGACTCAGACCTCGCAATCGAGTGATCTTCACGGCTACTGAAAGATAACAACATAACCCACATATCTCTAGGAGATGGAATCTTAAAATTCAGCCTCTAAATACACGAAAAAACCCACACAAGGTACTGGACAGAATTGAATCTTCTGCAGCCCAACAATTAACCAACAATTCTAATCGGTTTCGCATCTACTAAGGATCAAACAGCGGGGAAGGCATCTCGTTACCCTTGTAGAACCGCTAGAACTCGCTGAACCAAACCCCACACAAGATCTTCTTCTCCTTCTTCTCCTTCTTCTCTTCCTCTTTCTTCTTTCTTGCGCAAGGGACAGCAAAGAAGAGCAGAGGGGAGGCGCAAGGGACAGCACCTTGGGAGAGGGAGGTGCAAGGGAGAGGAGAAGGGGTCGCCAAGGGGGAGGAGAAGGCGGTGCAAGTGGGAGGAGGAAAGGGGAGGGAGGGGGCGGCTAGGGTTTGGGGAGGGTGGCCTCCCTTTGGCCGGCCACACTAGGTTAGATGGGCCAAGGCCCAGCCCCAAATGGAAGAGAAAAAGCGGAAAAGCCCTCTCTAACTTGATTTGACGAAACTCAAAAATAAAACTTCCCGATTAAATAATTCTCTCACCGATTAATTTTAATTAATCCGATTCTTGACTTCTCACACTCGAGTATTACATTCTTCCCACCTTAAAAGGATTCGCCTCGAATCCAATTCTACAAACCACAAAGAACAAACAACAAGCAAACAAAGAACCCAAACTAGAGTACTCACCACCTCAAGAGCTCGGGTACTTCTTTCGCAAATGATCTTCCAACTCCCACGTAGCCTCTCTCTCGCATTGATTCGCCCAAAGGACTTTCACATACTTGATGGTCTTATTCCTCAAGACTCCGCTCCGACGATCCAAGATACGAATCGGCCGACTCTCCACAAGGTGAGATCCTCGCTTCCACCGTGACTGCTCCAGTCAATCTTGTGTTCGATCCCGCAAGTATTTCTCAAGATAGACACATGGAAAACATTGTGCACACCACTCAATGAGTTTGGCAACTCCAAACGATAAGCCAAACTACCCACCCGAGCAACCACCGAAAGGACCGATGTACCGCGGGCTAAGCTTCTCGTGGTACCAAAACGAACAATACCCTTGGTTGGAGACACCCAAGGAGCACAAGGCTACCCACCGCAAACTCCAACTCTCGTGCAACATCCGCATAACTCTTTTTGTCGGCTCTGAGCACCAACAGAGTTCGACGAACCTCCCGCACTTTCTCCACGGTCACGAACAAGATCCGACCAAGCAACGACCTCTCACCCACTACATCCCAACAAAGAGGGGAAACACACTCCGACCATACAAAGCCTCAAAAGGAGGCATCTTGATACTCGCCGATAACTATTGTTATAGCGAACTCGCAAAGCCGGATAGTCCTCCCAACCGCCCTTCCAAGATAGCACGCAGCACAAGCATGTCCTCCAGTGGTCCGAATGGTCCGCCTCGATCGACCATCCGTCTCGAGGGTGAAAAGTCAGATCGAGGGAAACTGCTGCCCAACGCAGCTCAAGACTCGCTGTAACTTAGAGACGAACTTGGCATCTCGCCGAAACAATGGACTTGGGTACACCGTGCGCCTCACCACCTCTGATGTACAACGGGCTAGGTCTGCGCCGTGTTGGTCGTTTTATCGGTATGAAGTGTGCGGACTTGGTAAGCCTGTCCACCACGACCCATATTGCATCTCGCCTCTGGCGCAGCGCAACCCAACCACAAAGTCCATAGTGATATGCTCCCACTTCCACTCGTGTACCTCCAAGGGCCGCAACAAACCAAGAGGACGCTTGTGCTCGCCTTTACTCGTTGACAAACGCCACAAGCAATGACATATTTAGCAATATCCACCTCATCCGCTTCCACCAAAAGATTTGTTTCGATCACGATACATCTTGGTCTCTCTTGGATGTACCGAATATGGGGTCCGTGAGCCTCACGAAGAATATCATCCTTCACCGGTGATTTCGGGTACACATACCGCCTTTGAAACGAACCGCACCGTGTTCATCCACACTAAAATCTCGGAATGCCCTCCGAGATCCTCTTCCGCACCTCTCAAAGGAGCCGATCGTCCGTTGAGCTTCAAGAACGCGCTCGTGGATGGCGATCGATGATCATTTGTGTCTCTCTGCCGGAGAACCAGAAGACGTAAAGAAATACCCAACTTCTCAAACTCGAGACCAAGGACAACGCTACCCGAGGTACCCCCATCCCGCTTAGGGCATCACCACCACATTAGCCTTACCGGGGTGATATCGATAGTCGGTCATAATCTTTGATTAACTCCAACCACCTCCGCCTCAAATTTAGCTCTCGCGTGAATATATACTTAAGGCTCTTGTGATCGGTGAAGATATCGCATCGCTCCCCATACAAGTAATGCCTCCATGACTTCGTGAGCAAACACAATCACGCCAACTCGAGATCATGAGTGGGATAATTCGCCATGAGTCTTCAATCGTTTAGAAGCATAAGCGATTACTCGCCCTCTTGCATCAACACACATCCGAGTCCAATCCGAGAAGCATCTGTGTACACCGTGAAGCGCTTGCCACTCCCGGGCAAGGATAGAATAGGTGCATTCACCAGCTTGTTCTTCAAAGTCTGAAACCCAGCCTCACAAGCGTCCGTCCACACAAAAGGAACCCCTTTGCGTGAGTCGGGTCATTGGTTTAGCAATGCTAGAAAATCTCAGACAAAGCGCCGGTAATACCCTGCAAGACCAAGGAAACTCGGATCTCGACACATTGGTTGGCCTCCGTAACATCCCAAATTTTGGGCTTGTGTTTCAAATGTAAGAAAATGAGTAGAAATTAAAACTTTTTCTTACATCATGTGTTTCTGTTTGTATTGCACAAGTATTGTACAAGACTTATGGAAATGCAAAGTCACAAGTCTTTTGATACAAATCTGCTCCTTCAAAAACAATCTTGTCAAATCTCATGATCATCCTCTGGATATATTTTTCCTAAGTCTCTGTGGTGGTATGTGACCCTCTGAAAATTCCACAATTTTTAGAAATTGTTTGAATATTTTTAGAGGCAATAAACCTGTTTGACTCTCAACAAACATTAAAACAGAGCCTTGTAGAATTTTTGGAGATTTATTCATGGCATAAAACTCTCTGAAAATTTTACACAAGGTCAATGTCTCAGTCAGCAAGCTCCTGTAAAATTTCAGAATTTTTGGAGTTATTTTGCTACCCCAAATAAATCCTCAAAAGTCTCAGCTTAATTGAAAACCTAAAAACCAAATTCACTATTCATTGGGTTCGAGTCGGCTCGAGTCCGAGCCACTTGACTTGGTTGAACCACCTAATCGCACCGAGCCGCGGTTTAAAACGCGCGCGATATCGCCGTTGATTCGGATCGCGGCCCATGTTCGTAAGCATTCGACCTCCGCTGCATTGGTCAATAGGACCGTTGATTCAATCCAACCGTCCGCATCCTTGAGAGCAATCGGATCGTCCGCAAACTTGTTTAATCGTGACCGCCCATTTTCGATCCGACGGTCACCGTCGCCGTTCTTTCGTTCTTCTTCCTCCTCTGCTTCTTCGAGCGCACGCGCGCAATGGCGTAAAGAGAGAGGTTGAGTGGGTGGCGTTGTGGTGTCACCTCGTTGCTTTCGCCAACGCTCTCGTGGAGCATTAAATGCGCTCGGGCTTTTCTCCTCCATTGTCACCATGCTCACTTGCTCCCATCACTTCTTGGTCCTTGACCGCGCCATGAACCGAGCTCACCATGGGTTTATGTTCTGCTCGAAACCCTAATTCCTTTCCTATAAATAAGCCCTCTAGGTCCTCCCCGGTGTTCTTTGCACCACACTTAGCTATTCTCTGTGTTTGAGCTCAAGAACACCTCTCACCTCAAAACACCATTGTTGGTCGTGGAGCTCCAATGGCACCTTGGTGTCCAAAGTGGTTCATCCTCAATATTTCTTGCACCCTTTGAACCCCTCAACCTCCTTTACATTTCCCCTAACTTGATTTTGGGTTGCATCTACAGAATCACTCAATTTTAAGTTTGGAGATTTTCGTTGGTTTCACCCCTTTCTTCTCAGCCTCCATTAAGTGATTCTTTTGCAATTACTTGCTTTTGGAGCCTCTTTGAGCTATAATGAAGCTGTGGTAATGATGTGGTTCCACTCATTTTGCTCGTAACCTCATTTCCCACTTCATCTTCTTCGCCCGGTGACTTCATCGTGTTCAAGTCTTCCCCGCCATCTTTGGAGCTCCTCTCGGTTAAGGTAGCTCCTATGTAGTCCCTAGAAGTCATGGCACTCGCTTCCTTGACCGCAGCAGCATTTTGCTATTTTCGTGTTTTGCCGTGTCGCCTTCATCTTTGTTTTCGGCTCGCCGCGTTCTGCACCTCCACCGCCGCGAGAGGTCATCATTGGGTCCGCAACACTATTGCGTAACCCATTTTGATAGTTTGTGGCGCCGCCGCGACCGAGTCGCCACGACAAGCCGCCAAAGCCACTCGGTTTTGCCGCACGTAAGCTCCGCTGCCGATCATTAGGACACATTAATTACCAATCATTAGCTGTTAATTATGTCTTAATCATTATTATTGGGCCACCACCAAGGGGCCAATTTCTTAAATCAATCTGCTTTCACCCGCATCGCTCCGACATCATTAATGCTTAATCATTGATTAATAAAAATGTCAGACTTAACTCGCTTAAACCTCCTCGGTCGCCGACTTAGCCTGCCCAGTGCATCGTGGCGCGTGGGTTAAATCGTTGCGGTCGTGACTCGTAGTCACCGACATGCGTCCCACTCGCCGCAACCTCTTTTTGAACTTCGATCTATAGCCGCGTCCATTTTGCGATCTCGCGCCCGTATCTTGTATGCATTCGACCATCCGGCTTCCTCATCATCCCGACCGCCCATCTCGTGATCGCGCGCGAGATCATGTGTGCAATCGGACCTTCCGGTTAGATATGGGTCTGAGCCGTTCATCTTTTGATCTGCGGTCGTGGTTCGCCGAGGCAACCGCATCGTCCGGTTGCATACACTCGTGTGAGCCGTTGGATCTTGATCCAACGGTGGGTTTCATTTAAGCGCGCGTGCGCTGTTTTCGGCGCGCGTGAGCCGTAGGATGTTAGATCAAGGGTTGGGGGTTGTCCACGTCATTTTCTTTTTATTGGGTTGTTCTGTATTTCGGTAAGCATTTGTTTATCAACCAAAATGATATAAAACTTTAGAAACTCATAACTAATTGTTTTAATCGCTTTTGGTTAATTCCAACTGTAATAAATCATGTTATCACTTTAGCTTATTATAAAAATGGATTTAAGCATGTTCCAAAGAGTAAAATTGTATAACTAGGAATAACTTGGTTTCGCCATTTTGAATATTCCGTAAAATGAATAAAACTTTAGAAAATGCGTATCTTGCTCTGTGTATGTCCAAAATGAATGATTCCAACCTTGATAAGTTTGTTATTAACCCAATGTTAATATAAAATGATGGTAGGTCCAAGATTGTAATGTAAACCTTGGTTAATGATTTAGTACCTATTTTCAAAGATTTAGAAAATTCTAGGAGACTTATAAATGCACCAAGAATTCTCTGTAAATGCAAAATATATATGATAAATTCTAGAGAACCCTCTGTTGGTATACTTCATCAGTAAAATTAGCTTTGAACATATTTATGCTCTGAAAGTGCA
This sequence comes from Ampelocalamus luodianensis, assembly GCA_036346255.1. Taxonomy (NCBI): domain Eukaryota; kingdom Viridiplantae; phylum Streptophyta; class Magnoliopsida; order Poales; family Poaceae; genus Ampelocalamus; species Ampelocalamus luodianensis. The sequence continues at coordinate 34,503,088 of CM070636.1, forward strand.
TTATGCCAATTTTGCATCTTAGAAAAATCATAACTAAATCACTTTAACTCCAAATGACCTGAAATTTTATATGGGTTATTTCAATACCAGTAGGTAGCTACCATAAAATTTCAGCTTCAAAATCTTTCTAGAAAATATTTTGCTACAGTGTTAATTATGGCCGAAATTGTATGTTTAGGCAAAATCTTTTGCACCACAAATCCAAATTAGGTTTTTCCAGTTTCTATGTCTAGGTATATTCGTATTTCACCTTGTGTATAAGTTTCATCGCATTTGGATAATTTTTGCTTGCTCTTTGGTTTAAGTGTTGCTAGTCTTATTGGTTGTTCTTGGTTCTTTTGCCTCTCGCTAGGGTTCGACATTTGCGTAACCCCAGAACGATCCTCCGCAACAAATTGAGCAACAGCAAGAAGGCAAGCGCTTTGATCATGTTAATCCCAGATTTTAAGTATTTATGTTGATTACAAATTCTATGTATGCATTGCTACTTTGCTTTAATAGTTGGCCTAGTAGATGCATTTCCTTAGCAAATGATTATCCTCTACTACCATGAGCCTAGGTTACTTGGCTGTGATTAAGAGTTCATGGAGGGGCTCTGTCACTTAGTAGTTGCAGTTAATTGCTTAGCCATGCTTAGCTTCGTAGAAATGGGCGGTTATCGACTTGTCGATAACCTTGATCACACAAAACTTATTATGATTTATGATTTCCACCTTGTGCCATGTCCTGCCAGAAAACTAAAACTAAAAGCAAAATGATTTAGACTTGGGCACAATGGTATGTTGGTGTGATTCTCGTGTGACTGAATGGTGCCTAAGTCAACAAGGACCGAACATCTTGTTACACTAAACCAAGCATTTTAGCGCATAACCACACTAGAGGGTATGGGACCTCTCTTGACTTAGTACTTTGGCGTGTATTGGCCCGGTCGCAGGAGGTCGCAGGAGGGATGGTGTTGGGAGCACAGTAGTGTCCGAAAGACTTCACCCGGGATGGGATTTGTTGTCTTTCGCTTGCAATGTAAGCGTATGGTGTTTCTACCCATACGAGCGGCTCGTAGTTAATACACAATATTGGAAAGCGCTCAGAGGACTTAGCCGTGCATACCTACTGAAGTGTGCTTTTGGCTTAAAGGCGATCCGAGTGTGGGTACATTGGTACACCCTCGCAGGTTAAAACTATTCGAATAGCCTCGCCCCAGGTTATGGACACGCTTGGCAAGGTCTTTCAAGAGTTAGACTACAACCTTTAAATTAAAACTTGATGGGTGGTACGAATCGGGATTCGTATATGTTGTGGTGACTATCGGGATAGTCACTTCCAGTGGTTACTTGTATGTATCTTTACTTCATCATACTTTGATAACAAAACAGATTTGCAAACTTGCTTTTGAAATGTATTACATTATTGCAAATAAAGTTGGCTTTATGCAAATGAGACATTCAACCTCCACCTAAATAAGCTTGCATGTAGTTTATGAATAGGTCTGCTATTCCACACGTCGCCTTAATGTACAAAGACAATCTTTGTACTCGATGCTATGCTTAATTGTTTTGTTGCAGAGGAAGAAGGTGAGCTGAGGGGCCTCACTTTTGTGAGTCAGGTTGTGGTAGCTTGCAGGGCGACTAGCTTATGCCCTGGCCGGTTGCCTTGTGGGTGTGGCTAACCGGTCGACTTTTGTTCTAGCCATCTTATGGCGCTTTTGCTTCATTGTCATTCTTGTATATTGATCTATTTGGCCTCGGCTCTCTTTTGTAATAACTTTACTTTATGTCGTTGTTGAACTTAGTGATATATGTTGTATGGAAATGATGTGAAATTTTGTGATGATGTGCATATGTTGCAATTGGGAAACATATGTCCATCGAGGCTTAGAATGTTAATTAGTAATGCTAGAACCATTTGGAGGTTAAGTGTTACTAGTTAAGTATTCCGGGTCCTCACAAAGTTGGTATGAAACTAGCTAATGCCTATACTCTATTAGGTGGTTATACCCCGATTTTTGGGCTGTTTTGAGCCAGGTTTTAGTTCTGAAATTTTGGGTCTTCTCAAACGATTACTCGTTCTTCCATACGGGTTAGTCGTTTGGAAGTCGATTTGGTGATTTTTGGTCTTGTACTCTTGGTGGTTATTCACGAGCCCTTTTATTGAGTTTGCATTTCTTTGCTTCTTTTTATCTCGGGCTTGTAGCTAACTTATCTTAGTGAATCGGGATGGTGGTGGGACACGAGCGCCGGAATCACCGTAGTCCCGATGAGGAGCTTCCCCTCCTCCGACCATGGCGAAGTCCTCATGCAAATCGAACGCAATCGCTCGAGGACCGTAGGGTGTTGGAGGTCATCGCCAGAACACCTCCACTTCCTCTGGTGCCTCGATCCGGAGGTGGACACCCGAGCTCGTGGGGGCTTGCGGAGTTCCTCCGTCGCAGCCTCCTACCTTCTCCCGGTCCGAGGATCCTTGGACGCAGACGATCGGTTGCGCCTCGTTGAGCGGAAGCTCAACGCTGCTCGCCGAGCAGAGCGGGCACTTTTCGCATCCCATCGCTTGAGGGTGCGGCACTCATGGTGGGAGAATTTCTCGCCATGCAGCTGCGGACACGTGGTCTCGTGGGAGGAGTTCCGCCACTTTCCGTCGCCCCATGTCCCCGCCTACTGATGAAGTCAAGAAGAAGGAGTTCCTTGCGCCAAACAGGCGCAAATCGGATCGAGTACCTCCATGAGTTCAACCATTTGGCGAGGTACGCCTCGCCGAGGTGGCCACCGGCGAGGCAAGCAGAGAAGTTCATGGAGGGTTTGTCGAGGAGCTTCGTGACAAGCTCTCTATCGTGGACTTCCCGACTTCCGCACCTTGGTGGACAAGGCCATCATCGCCGAGCACAAGGCGAGCGCTGGCGAGTCCCGCAAGCGCAGTGGAGGCCCAATGTCCGCACAGCCGGCCTCGCTTCGCCCCCGTGTTGACCTGCACCGGTGGCCCGCCCTCGAGCTTCCCTACGCCGAGGCCTTCACCAGCCACGTCCTCCGCAGCCGTGACTCGATCCACGCGCCGCGACCAGCAGCAGGTGTTCCCGCAACCCCGCGCCGACGCCACCGCTTCTCGCCACGACAAGGGCCACTACGCGAGTAGTTGTCCTAAGAAGATCGAGCGCCCTCGCCCCAATGGAGGACGCGGCAAGGAAGTGGTCACCACCACCGTAAGACCCCGGCTTGGGAGCGCCGAGTCAACCATATCTCGGTGAGGAGAGCACAGGAGGCGCCCGACGCGGTGTTGGGTACGCCCTTGTTAATTTGCGGCCTGCTCAGCTTTATTTGACTCGGGCCTCGCATTCTTTTATTTCGAGGTCTTTTGTCGTTGATTGTGGGCTTCACTGTGTTCCTCCGGGATTCCATCACGATTCGCCTCCGGTTCGGAAATGAGAGTCGACTGGTATGCCGGGATGTTCCTATCCACATCGGGCGTAGGGTTCTGGCGAATCTTATTCTACTCGACTCGCGCGCTTGGATGTGATTCTTGGCATGGATTGGTTGTCCCAACACTTGGGGCAAATCGATTGCAGAAGATTGTCTATCTCACCACCCTTCAGTGAACAGGTTGGGTTTTGCGCAGCTGATAGAGCCCCATCTCTATGTCCTTGAAGCAAAGCCAAGATTGGAGATTCGCGACGCCCCACCGTGTGTGGCTTCGCGGATGTCTTTCCGAAGATTTACCGTGATGCCTCCTGCTCGCGATCCGAGTTTGTGATAGAGTTGCGCCCTGGCATCGCCTATTTCTAAGAGGCCGACGCATGCCTCCTAATGAGTTGGAGGAGTGAAGAAGCAATCGGGTGAGCTGCAAGAGAAGGGTTTTATCCGTCCTAGCTCATCTCCTTGGGGTTGTCCAGTTATCTTTGTGAAGAAGAAGGACAAGACCTTGCGCATGTGTGTTGATTACCGTCCGCTTAATGAGGTGACGGTAAAGAACAAGTATCCTTTGCCCGTATTGATGATCTTTTCGATCAATTGACCGAGCACGAGTCTTTCCAAGATTGACTTGAGACCGGCTATCATCAAGTCGATCGTACCGAGGATATTCCTAAGACGGCTTTTGCTACTCGTTATGGCCTTTACGAGTACACCGTCATGTCTTTGGTTTGACTAATGCTCCGCTTATTCATGAACCTAATGAACTCAGTATTCATGGAGTATTTGGATAGGTTTGTGGTGGTATTCATCGATGATATCCTTATCTACTCCAAGAGTGAAGAAGAGCATGCTGAGCATCTTAAGCTTGTGTTGGGCAAGCTGCGTGAGCACCACCGTATGCCAAATTCAAAGAAGTGCGAGTTCGTTGAAGGAAGTGGCGCTTCTTGGGCCATGTTCTTTCAGCAGGAGGTGTGGTCGTGGATCCTAGCAAGGTCAGTGATGTGCTATCTTGGGGTCAGCCCAAGTCGGTCACCGATGTGCGGAGTTTCCTTGGTTTGGTTGGCTACTATCGCCGCTTCATCGAGAATTTCTCCAAGATTGCCAAGCCTATGACCGAATCGCCAAGAAAGACAAGAAGTTTGAGTGGTCCGCTGCTTGTAATGTGAGTTTTCGTGAACTCAAGAAGCGGTTGACCCCACCCGATGCTTGTTCTCCCGATATTCACAAGAGTTTCGATATCTATTGTGATGCTTCTCGTCGTGGTCTCGGTTGTGTTCTTATGCGGGAGGGCAAGGTTGTGGCCTCATGCGTCGCGGCGCTTAAGGCCTCATGAACTCAACTATCCTACTCATGACTTGAGTTGGTCATGGTCCATGCACTCAAGATTTGGCGGCATTACCCGATTGGTAACCGCTGTGAGGTGTATTCCACCACAAGAGTTTGAAGTACTTGTTCACCCAACAGATCGAACCTCGTGCAAAGGAGATGGTTGGAATTGATCAAGGACTATGACATGGGTATTCAGCACCATCCGGCAAGGCCAATGTCGTTGCGGATGCACTCACGGAGGGTGTATTGCAACATGTTGATGCTCCAAGAGCAGCAGCCTGCTCTCATTTCAGAATTTCAGCGCCTTAATTTGGGTTTGACCGAGCACGGTTCTCTTGCTACATTTGTGGTGCAACCAACCTTGGTGGACCAAATCAAGGCGACACAGCAGACAGATGTTGGTGTGCGCCAAATCAAGCAGAACGTCAAGGATGGGATAGCCAAGTGCTTTTCGGAGGACGAGCATGGCGTTGTGTGGTTCTGACAGCGCCTTGTGGTTCCTAAGGTCATGGAATTGCGGAATTTGATTCTCCGCGGCCCATGATTCTCCCTTGTCTATTCATCCCGGCTACCAAGATGTATCGTGACCTTCGCCGAGGTTCCGTGGACCGAATGAAGCGCGAGATTGCCGTGTTCGTTGCCGAGTGCGACGCGTGTCGCTGTCGGGTAAAGGCCGAGCATCGCCCAAAGAGGTCTTCTTCACCTTGCTGCTGCGAGAATGGAAGTGGGATTCGGTTGGCATGGACTTCATCACCGATTGCCCCGCCGTCAAAGGGAATGATGCTATTTGGGTCGTGATCGACTGTGTTGACTAAAGTGGCCCATTTCCTTCCCCGTCAAGACTCGGCCGTGTGGGGCCTTTGGCGAACTTTATGTCTCGAGGATTGTGAGCCTTCACGGTGTACCGAGGACGATTATTTCGATCGTGGTGCGCTTTTCACCTCGCGGTTTTGGCATAGTCCGCAGAGGCTATGGGGACCCGCCTTCACTTCAAGATGCCTTTCATCCTCGGGATCGATGGTCGACGGAGCGAGTCAACCAAGTGTTGGAAGATATGCTCAGTGCTTGTGTTCTTTCCTATGGGAAGAAGTGGGAGAAATGCCTACCTTTGCTGAGTTCTCCTACAACAACAACTTTTCGGGCCGCCTTGGCATGGCACCATTTGAGGCTTTGTATGGGAGGAGATGCGAACCCCATTGAACTGGTCGAGATCGTGAGCGGCGCTTTTCGCCCGCATTCGATTAATGAGGCCGAAAGTCGAGTCGCTTGATCCGCGAGCATCCGCGCACGCCCACCCAGCGTAAGAGCTATGCAGATCGCCGTCGCCGTGAGTTGAGCTTTGAGCCCAATGACTTTGTGTATCTCAAAGTCTCACCCTTGAAGGGCCATCGTTTTGGCATCAAGGGCAAGTTGGCTCCTCGATATGTTGGGCCTACCGTATCATCGAGAAAGTTGGAGCAATCAGCATGCAGATTGGAGCTACCAACCGCACTTGAGGGTGCATGATGTGTTCCATGTTTCACACCAAGAAGTGCCTCCGTGTCCCAACCGAGAAGCTCCATTGGAGGTTCTCGATGTACAGAGAATTTGACCTCATCACAGCATCCTGCTTCGTATTCTTGAGGAATCGAACGAGAACAAGGAACCGTGTCATCAAGTTCCTTAAGGTTCAGTGGTCAAACCATTCCGTAAATGAAGCAACTTGGGAGCGAGAAGATCGCCTTCGCAGATTTTCCTTCTTTCTTCTCCGAGTAAACTAATCTCTGTCGAGATTCTTGTAAGGGGGAGAGTTGTAACATCCCAAATTTTGGGCTTGTGTTTCAAATGTAAGAAAATGAGTAGAAATTAAAACTTTTTCTTACATCATGTGTTTCTGCTTGTATTGCACAAGTATTGTACAAGACTTATGGAAATGCAAAGTCACAAGTCTTTTGATACAAATCTGCTCCTTCAAAAACAATCTTGTCAAATCTCATGATCATCCTCTGATATATTTTCCTAAGTCTCTGTGGTGGTATGTGACCCCTCTGAAAAATTCCACAATTTTTAGAAATTGTTTGAATATTTTTAGAGGCAATCAAACCTGTTTGACTCTCACCAAACATTAAAACAGAGCCTTGTAGAATTTTGGAGATTTATTCATGACATAAAACTCTCTGAAAATTTTACACAAGGTCAATGTCTCAGTCAGCAAGCTCCTGTAAAATTTCAGAATTTTTGGAGTTATTTTGCTACCCCAAATAAATCCTCAAAAGTCTCACTTAATTGAAAACCTAAAACCAAATTCACTATTCATTGGGTTCGAGTCGGCTCGAGTCCGAGCCACTTGACTTGGTTGAACCACCTAATCGCACCGAGCCGCGGTTTAAAACGCGTGCGATATCACCGTTGATTCGCATCGCGTGGCCCATGTTCGTAAGCATTCGGACCCTCCGCTGCATTGGTCAATAGGGACCGTTGATTCAATCCAACCGCCCGCATCCTTGAGAGCACCTGATCGTCCAAGAAACTTGTTTAATCGTGACCGCCCATTTTCGATCCGACGGTCACCGCTCGTTTTTCTGTTCTTCTTCCTCCTCTCGCTTCTTGAGCGCACGGGCGGCAATGGCGTAAAGAGAGAGGTTGAGTGGGTGGCGTTGTGGTGTCACCTCAAGTTGCTTTCGTCAACGCCTCTCCGTGGAGCATTAAATGCGCCGTGCTTTTCTCCTCCATTGTCACCATGCTCACTTGCTCCCATCACTTCTTGGTCCTTGACCGCGCCATGAACCGAGCTCACCATGGGTTTATGTTCTTGCTCAAACCCTAATTCCTTTCCTATAAATAAGCCCTCTAGGTCCTCCCCGTGTTCTTTTGCACCACACTTAGCTATTCTCTGTGTTTGAGCTCAAGAACACCTCTCACCCTCAAAACACCATTGTTGGCCGTGGAGCTCCAATGGCACCTTGGTGTCCAAAGTGGTTCATCCTCAATATTTCTTGCACCCTTTGAACCCTCAACCTCCTTTACATTTCCCTAACTTGATTTTGGGTTGCATTCACAGGAATCACTCAATTTTAAGTTTGGAGATTTTCGGTTGGTTTCACCCCTTTCTTCTCCACTCCTAAGTGATTCTTTTGCAATTACTTGCTTTTGGAGCCTCTTTGAGCTATAATGAAGTGTGGTAATGATGTGGTTCCACTCATTTTGCTCAGAACCTCATTTCCCACTTCATCTTCTTCTGCTCGGTGGACTTCATCGTGTTCAAGTCTTCCCGCCATCTTTGGAGCTCCTCTCGGCTAAGGTAGCTCCTATGTAGTCCCTAGAAGTCATGGCACTCGCTTCTTGACCGCAGCAGAGCATTTTGCTATTTTCGTGTTTTGCCGTGTCGGCCTTCATCTTTGTTTTCGGCTCGCCGGCGCCTGCACTTCCACCGCCATGAGGTCACATCGCTGGGTCCGCAACACTATTGCGAACCCATTTTGATAGTTTGTGGGCGCCGCCGTGACCGGAGTCGCCGCGACAAGCCGCCAAAGCCACTCGGTTTTGCCGCACGTAAGCTCCGCTGCCGATCATTAGGACACATTAATTACCAATCATTAGCTGTTAATTATGTCTTAATCATTATTATTGGGCCACCACCGGTGGGCCCAATTTCTAAATCAATCTCTGTTTCACTCGCATCGCTCGACATCATTAATGCTTAATCATTGATTAATAAAAATGCTCGGACTTAATCTGCTCGGAAACCTCCTGCGGTCGCCGACTTGTGGGCCCAGGCACCGTCTTGGCGTGGGTTAAATCGTTGCGCGCGTGACTCGTAGTCACCGACATGCGGTCCCACTCGCCGATACCTCTTTTTGAACTTCGATCTATAGCCGTCGTCCATTTTGCGATCCGCGCCCGGATCTTGTATGCATTCGGACCATCCGGTTCCTCATCATCCCGACCGTCCATCTCGTGATCTCGCGGCGAGATCATGTGTGCAATCGGACCTTCCGGTTAGATATGGGTCCGAGCCGCTCATCTTTTGATCTGCGGTCGTGGTTGCCCGAGGCAACCGCATCGTCCGGCTGCATACACTGTGTGAGCCGTTGGATCTTGATCCAACGGTGGGTTTCATTTGGGTTTCACGCGCGCGCGCTGCTGTTTCGCGCGAGCCGTGAGGATGTTAGATCAAGGGTTGGGGTTGTCCACGCCATTTTCTTTTTATTGGGTTGTTCTCAGATTTGGTAAGCATTTGTTTATCAACCAAAATGATATAAAAACTTTAGAAACTCATAACTAATTCGTTTTAACTGCTTTTTGGTTAATTCCAACTGTAATAAATCATGTTATCACTTTAGCTTATTATAAAAATGGATTTAAGCATGTTCCAGTAGCAGAAAATTGTATAACTAGGAATAACTTGGTTTCTGTCATTTTGAATATTCCGTAAAATGAATAAAACTTTAGAAAATGCGTATCTTGCTCGTGTATGTCCAAAATGAATGATTCCAACCTTGATAAGTTTGTTATTAACCCAATGTTAATATAAAATGATGGTAGGTCCAAGATTGTAACAGAAACCTTGGTTAATGATTTAGTACCTATTTTCAAGATTTAGAAAATTCTAGGAGACTTATAAAATGCACCAGAATTCTCTGTAAATGCAAAATATATATGATAAATTCTAGAGAACCCTCTGTTGGTATACTTCATCAAAATTAGCTTTGAACATATTTATGCTCCTGAAAGTGCATTATGCCAATTTTGCATCTTAGAAAATCATAACTAAATCACTTTAACTCCAAATGACCTGAAATTTTATATGGGTTATTTCAATACCAGTAGGTAGCTACCATAAAATTTCAGCTTCAAAATCTTTCTAGAAAATATTTTTGCTACAGTGTTAATTATGGCGAAATTGTATGTTTAGGCAAAATCTTTTGCACCACAAATCCAAATTAGGTTTTTCCAGTTTCTATGTCTAGGTATATTCGTATTTCACCTTGTGTATAAGTTTCACGCATTTGGATAATTTTGCTTGCTCTTTGGTTTAAGTGTTGCTAGTCTTATTGGTTGTTCTTGGTTCTTTTGCCTCTCGCTTAGGGTTCGACATTTGCAGTAACCCCGAGAACGATCCTCCGCAACAAATTGAGCAACAAAGCAAGAAGGCAAGCAGTTTGATCATGTTAATCCCAGATTTTAAGTATTTATGTTGATTACAAATTCTATGTATGCATTGCTACTTTGCTTTAATAGTTGGCCTAGTAGATGCATTTCCTTAGCAAATGATTATCCTCTACTACCATGAGCCTAGGTTACTTGCTGTGATTAAGAGTTCATGGAGGGGCTCTTGTCACTTAGTAGTTGCGAGTTAATTGCTTAGCCATGCTTAGCTTCGGTAGAAATGGGCGGTTATCGACTTGTCGATAACCTTGATCACACAAAACTTATTATGATTTATGATTTCCACCTTGTGCCATGTCTGCTTGTGAAAACTAAAACTAAAAGCAAAATGATTTAGACTTGGGCACAATGGTATGTTGGTGTGATTCTCGTGTGACTGAATGGTGCCTAAGTCAACAAGGACCAACATCTTGTTACACTAAACCAAGCATTTTAGCGTATAACCACACTAGAGGGTATGGGACCTCTCTTGACTTAGTACTTTGGCGTGTATTGGCTCCGGTCGCAGGAGGTCGCAGGAGGGATGGTGTTGGGAGACAGTAGTGTCCGAAAGACTTCACCCGGGATGGGATTTGTTGTCTTTCGGCTTGCAATGTAAGCGTATGGTGTTTCTACCCATACGAGCGGCTCGTAGTTAATACACAATATTGGAAAGCGCTCGTAGGACTTAGCCGTGCTGCATACCTACGGAAGTGTGCTTTGGCTTAAAGGCGGTCCGGAGGTGGGTACATTGGTACACCCCCGCAGGTTAAAACTATTCGAATAGCCTCGCCCTAGGTTATGGACACGCTTGGCAAGGTCTTTCAAGAGTTAGACTACAACCTTTTAAATTAAAACTTGATGGGTGGTACGAATCGGGATTCGTGCTATGTTGTGGTGACTATTGGGATAGTCACTTCCAGTGGTTACTTGTATGTATCTTTACTTCATCATTACTTTGATAACAAAACAGATTTGCAAACTTGCTTTTGAAATGTATTACATTATTGCAAATAAAGTTGGCTTTATGCAAATGAGACATTCAACCTCCACCTAAATAAGCTTGCATGTAGTTTATGAATAGGTCTCATATTCCACACGTCGGTCTTGCGGGTACAAAGACAATCTTTGTACTCGGATGCTATGCTTAATTGTTTTGTTGCAGAGGAAGAAGGTGAGCTCGAGGGGCCTCACTTTTGTGAGTCGTGTTGTGGTAGCTTGGGGCGACTAGCTTGGCGGCCCTGGCTGGTTGCCTTGTGGGTGTGTGGCTAACCTGGCGACTTTTGTTCTAGCCATCTTATGGCGCTTTTGCTTCCGCTGTCATTCTTGTATATTGATCTATTTGGCCGGTCGGCTCTCTTTTGTAATAACTTTACTTTATGTCGTTGTTGAACTTAGTGATATATGTTGTATGGAAATGATGTGAAATTTTGTGATGATGTGCATATGTTGCAATTCTGGGAAACATATGTCCATCGAGGCTTAGAATGTTAATTAGTAATGCTAGAACCATTTGGAGGTTAAGTGTTACTAGTTAAGTATTCCGGGTCCTCACACTCCGCCACTGAACCACTGCTGCCACATTCTTCGGATCCACTGTAATACCGTGCTGACTGATGGTATGACCCAAAAATCCTACTTCGGATAACCAGAAAGCACACTTCTTTAGCTTCGCATAGTATTTATTCCTCCGAAGAGTATCTAGGACCAGGTTGAGATGCAACTCGTGGTCCTCCTCCGCTTTGGAATAAACCGAGATGTCGCCGATGAAGACCACCACAAAAGAATCCAGTACTCATGGAGCATCCTGTTCATAGCTTCCATAAAGACAACAGGAGCATTAGTCAGTCCAAAAGACATAACGACATATTCGTAATGCCCATACCTTGTGCTAAATGTCGCCTTCTCTATATCCTCCTCCCGATTCGCAGCTTGATGGTAAACTGCATCGCAAATCAATCTTGAAAATATTTTGGCACCTCTCAACCGATCGAAGAGATCTTCAATACGAGGCGGGGATACTTGTTCTTGATTGTCACTTGGTTGAGTGCTCGATAATCCACACAAAGCCTCTTGGTGCCATCCTTCTTTCCCACAAACAAAACCGAGCAGCCCAAGGTGACGTGCTCGGCCTAATGAACCCCTTAGCTAAGAGTTCATCCAATCGCTTTAATTCCACTCGCCAACCGGTGCCATCCGGACGGGGACTTATAAATAGGCCGCGTGCACTGAAACAAGCTCGACACGGAAGATCAACTCCCGCCCCGTGGCGTGTCGGGAGCTCATCGGAAAACATCCGGTACTTGCGGACTACCAGATGTTCTCTAACTTCAAGGCACCTCGTGACCTCCACCAAAGCCCACAACAACCCCGACTTCCGCATCCGCCGATCAGAAACAATCTGCACAAAGAACAAGAGAGAGTACCACTGAGCACTCCCTTGAAAAACCACTTCATGCCTGCACAGAGAACACAAAGTGACCGCTCTTCCGTAAACAAGAGATAATAGCTTGATATCATGTGAGCTACCCATGCCAAGGATCACATCAAGGGCTTGGTATAACCACCAAATTCGCCACGAACTCCTCATCCGCTAGAATTACCACACAAACTGTGGTAAACACGGAACCGGATATAAGCCCACTAGGAGAACTAACAACCACCGCCCTCCCAATTAATCGCACCAAAGCCCCGCCTCTCAACAAAATTCTCCGAGACAAAGAGAAACTGCCCAATCAAAAGTACGCAGCATCGAAAGAGTCAACAGATAAGGTACTGTCACAACGCTCTACGATCCTCGCCATTCGATGCCTGGCATGGAGAATGCCGCAGGACAGCTGAAGAAGAAGGATCTCCCACACTCGGTAGGTCGGCGCAGTGTCCACCGAGGTACCGGGTCCATGGAGTAGGTCACGAACCCAAGATCCTCCGTGGGGGCGCCAAGACAGCCAATGAAGGTGCTGAAGGCGCCGTAGGTAACGCGTGTAGGGACCGCGGGTAGGGATGCGGGTAGGAGCCACACCATCATCCGAACGGTGCCATCGGGACGAGAGAATCCCGCCAAGGTGTAGGCGCTAACTCCCACCGTAGCTTCCCTGGGATTCTCGCCAGCACACCACATCCTTGTGGTTTTGACCACAAATAGTACACCGCCTCCAAGAGCAACTCCACTCCGCTGTGCGGATCCTCACAACGAAGCACACCAAGCCCACCGGCTCGGCGGCACGCATCGCAGAGAGCTCCTCCGTGAGCCGGTCCGCCTCGCGCTCTACTGTAGGGGCCGGTGACGACGACCTTTGCCTTCTTAAACATAGGCCCCCGCATGGCCCCTCCTCTCGCTATGACCTCGAGGCTGATCTCTCCGCAGGCCTTGCGAGTGTCCTCCGTGGTACGCATGCCGCATCTCGATCCCCAAGGCCTGCTCCACCGTGGTACGAAAATCTGTGGATCGAAAGGCACCCACAGTGGCGGATCAAGGCCTAAGCCCCGACGCAAAACCGCTCGGCCTTCTCCGCATCGCCCCGCGCCACATGTGGGACGGCGGACTATCCGATTGAAGCCCACCTCATACTCGCCACACACCGCTTGTCTTGAGTGTATTTGCCCAAGTCAATTTTCATCTTGTCCGAAAGGTCTCGGATAGAACCGCCTCTCAAACCGCCGACGAACTCCGCCACGATGGAGTCCATGTGCACTGCAGCAGCAGATCGCACTCCTTTCCACCGTGATCCGGCCTCTCCCTTCAAGCGGTTGTGCCACATAGCGCACGCGATCGTAAGCCACTACCTCAAAAGCCTCCATCTTGTCCTCCACGCAGACAAGTCGCAAGGCACCGACAGAGTGGCCGCCGCGTCGGCCGCCCACCAACCCTACCCACTCACGGCGAGATGCCGCTAATCGCCCACCGCCGCAACCTCAGCACCGGGCGCAAGACGCACCAGGCCACCCGCCTCGCTTCAAAGCTCTCAACTCTTGCCGCATGGCCCGACTACGCCCAACAGCCTCTTGGAGTACCATCGGCCGAGCATCTCGCCTCCTCAATCGCCGGTTGTGCACGGCGTAGTAGCACGAACACGGCCACTACCCTTAGGTGGCATTCTCGCAGCCACCGCAACCCACAAGCAAACAAAACATTAATCTCGCACAAGTGAAGCACAAGCAATAAATTAAAGAATTCAACAAGGTATATGCAAGATATGCAAACCCTTCCCCATCCTACATGTGCAAGTGTGTCAATTTTCTTACTTCTCCTAGAACCTAAAGCCTAGGCTCGATACAACTGTAACACCTCAGACCCACAATACCACGGGATGCTACTTAACCACTCTCAATGCCTAGCCAATAATTTCAAAATTTATTATTTCGGCAGCAACTCTAGGCAAGTATCAATAAGCGGAAGCATAAACCACTAAGGAATAAAGATAACGATAACAAGTTCAATAATTAAACAACCTCTAGCAGATTAATCCAAGTGTAGTCCACAAAGGCATCAATAATAATTCAACAACACTCGTAAATAGCTAGTCATTAGGCTAGTTTCTCTCAACTTTATTACAGCATGAAACTATGAATTGAGTGCATTATTGTAGTGCCGCTCTACCCATCCCAGGAATGCTTAAGAATCACCTGAAAGGGGGAAAGAAACAACAAGAGTGAGATAAAATCTCAGCAAGTAAATTGAGTAACAGGTTAATCAATAACAAGCAAGCTACAACACAAATTATATTATTGCATGACCGCAACCACATTCCACTATCTCATTCAATTAACCACATGGACTAACATGAGTCCTTCCTCTTAAGATTTCAACCATTGGCATAAGTATGCATGTCCTCCATCCACAATGCTTAATGCAAATGCATGCCATGCTCCATCGCACCGCACTCCATCGTAGTAAGAGTGTGCATCGATCACGGCAATGTACGATGTCAGACTCTGCATTTGATCATGCCATAAGCTACGACATCCACAATGCAATGTCATGATATGCTATGAATGATATGATACTCATAAACCACATATGTGTCATCTCCATAAGAGCACCAACAAGGTTAACTTGTACTACTACCACATAAACACTATGGAAAATACATCCATGATGCACATTCAAAGACATAAAACAACCACTTCATGACTACATACAAGATAGCCAAAATAAAACATTAGATTATTAATTGTTGTTATCTCCTCATTTGTAAGTCAACCAACCATGGCGAAATACTCCAAAATACGAGAATCATATAGTTTGCAAGTAGTAGGAACAACCAATTAAACGGTAGTAACATCGCACAATTACTTGCCTTCCACGATGCGACGCTTAGCCGCCAAGTTGTTACTCCTAAACCTGAGGCTTCACCTCCTAAACAGGTAAAATAAATTCAATAAGGACAATATACCCAGAACTACTAATCGGCATTCCACATCGCCATTTGACGACTCAAAACGAGTTTACAAAGCTGAAATCGAAAACAACGCTTTCTGCCATGTACCGCTTCTGACAGCAGCACGGTAAATGACATAACTCATGATCTGGAAGTCAAAAAGAGGTAAACCCAATTTCTGTAGATTCTTAATTGACTAATCTACAATACTCTAGTTGACACGATAATCCAATTCGGCCAAAATATTAGGCTAACCATTGTCTGAATTTTCAGTACAGAAACTGCCTACACAATCGAACAGCAAAACTAAAATGACCATAACTTTTAACAGGTAACTCCGAATTGATCGTTCTTTATCAATTTGAAAAGGTTATCAAATTACCTACAATAACCTAGTTTGGTGAACTTTCAGATTCTACCAAAATCCCTTTCAAATTTTAGGAAATAACCAGACAGATTATTCTCGTCAGATTTCTGGCAGCAGATAATAAAATGATCATAACTTTTGACTCAGACCTCAGAATCGAGTGATCTTCACTGCTACTGAAAGATAACAACATAACCCACATATCTCTAGCAGATGGAATCTTAAAATTCAGCCCCTAAATACACGAAAAAACCCACGCAAGGTACTGGACAGAATTGAATCTTCTGCAGCCCAACAATTAACCAACAATTCTAATCGGTTTCGCATCTACTAAGGATCAAACAGCGGGGAAGGCATCTCGTTACCCTTGTAGAACCGCTAGAACTCGCTGAACCAAACCCCACACAAGATCTTCTTCTCCTTCTTCTCTTCCTCTCTTTCTTCTTTCTTGCGCAAGGGACAGCAGCAAGAGCAGAGGGGAGGCGCAAGGGACAGCACCTTGGGAGAGGGGAGGTGCAAGGGAGAGGAGAAGGGGTCGGCCAAGGGGGAGGAGAAGGGGGCGGCTGCAAGTGGGAGGAGGAAAAGGGAGGGAGGGGCGCTAGGGTTTGGGGAGGGTGGCCCTCCCCCCTTTGGCCGGCCACACTAGGTTAGATGGGCCAAGGCCCAGCCCCAAATGGAAGAGAAAAAAGCGGAAAAGCCCCTCTCTAACTTGATTTGACGAAAACTGAAAAATAAAAACTTCCCCGATTAAATAATTCTCTACCGATTAATTTTAATTAATCCGATTCTTGACTTCTCACACTTCCGGAGTATTACATTAGGCGTAGCATCATGCGCTCGAAGACCGGTCCTTAATTGAGTTGGGCAACTTTCCAATAAAACCCATGGGCCTTAACCCTAACCAGATTAAGCCCGTGCATGAACCTGCACCCACCAATCATCCATTCCGCCCAAGTCCAAACCATCATTTTATTTTATTTTCCAAGTCATTTGTAAAACTTCCATGACACACAGATGCCAAGGGTACAATTTAATCAATAATTGATTGATGGTGAAATTCCCAAAAACAAGTTTGGTCTAATGAAGATGGCTAAGCAATACGTTTAAATGATCCTAGTTCATACTATCGTATCAACCAGGTTTGATCTAGGGTGATAATGTGTTTGATTCAATGTCAACATTGGCCATACAAAGGATTTTAGGCATAACTATATATTTAAAACAGGAATTTAAGATACTCGATATAGATAAGCATGCAAGAATAATTCAAAACAGAATATAAATAATTTAAAATAGTAGGATGAATATGATCAAGGGTATAACTTGCCTTGCTTGATGAGGTGACGTTGTTTTTCTTAACAGATCACCTTATGTAACTTCGTGTTGAGGTGACGTTGTTTTTCTTAACAGTCACCTAGTACTCACAAGTTCTATCTTCGTAGTCCAAGTGTACGATCGCGATGATCATACAACAAAATCAATCCTCTTATGTTGCTCTTCGCTTGGTGTCGAATCGATTCTCCAAGTCGTCGAACTCTAAACGTGCAATACAACAAATTCAACTCAAATTCAAATAAATTCAAAAGGACAGATCAAATTAACTCCAAATAGAATTATTTTACTTTATTTAGCTAGATAATAATTTTATATGAATTTACAAACTTGAATGGACTAAAACGGAGTTCGGGAGCAAAAGATATGAATTTTAGAAGTTTGGAATTGCATGAAATGATAAGTTAGGGTTTAAAGGAATTGCAGGTCAAATGAACCCAAAATCAAAAGATTTTGGTTTAGATGCCTAGATCTTGATTTTATAGGAATATAGAAATTTGAATGGACGAAATCGGAGTTCGTATGAGGGAGAACGAATCCCGGGAAGTTCTAAATCTAAATAAAACATAAAATCAGATTTTATTGATTTTTCCCGAATTATTTTTCTAAAGGAAATTCAATTTATTGCGCAAGCATGACATCAGCGAGGATTTTTTTTTCCACCAATTATCTTCCTAAAGGAAAATAATTTGTTTCATCGACAGTGGGCCTCGCGTGTCGGCGATTCACCACGGTGAACCGGTTCACCGAGCCCAAGAAATCAGTGCGGTGGACCGGCCAAGCGCGCATGCCACGTGGAGCGCATTACGCAAGCGGGAAGGGTGACATGGCGATGACTCGCGCCACATGGCGACATCGATGTCGCCACATCGCCGGACGGCGGTGCTCGAGTTCCAAGAACCGGCGAGCGCGGCGTTGGGCGGGCGGCAGGGGTACCAAACGGAAGAGGAGGGTTCGGGATCGTGATGCTCACCACGGCGACGATTGGGGACGGAGGAATCGCCGCGGCGACGCCGGCGGGCGGCGCGTGTTACGCTCGTGGCGCGATGGGGCTCGGCGGTGCTCGGTGACAAGGAGATGCGCCGGGGACGGCGGGGTGGCGCGATGCCTTTTGTGTGGTCGGGATGGTCGGAGAGTCGATGACGGCGGCGCTAGAGGCGTGACGCGAGTGGCGCCGCTTGGTGAAGAAAAGATGATTCCGCGAGGTGGGAGCGAGAGAGAGGAGTGGGTGGTGGCGCGAGTTGAGGAGGAAGAAGCGCACCCGGGGCGTGCTTTTATAGGGGAGGAGGGGCACGGAGGAGGGAGATCGTGTGCAGGTGGTGCGGCTGCGGCCGTTACGACGTGTGGGTGAACCGGCAGAGTTAAGAAAGGGAAAAGTGGGGGAAGTGGGGCGGCGTGATGAGGGCTTTTGAATGCGCACGATGGCGAGGGACGTGGGGCAGAGAAACGGGCGCTAACGGAGCTCGCGGGCGCGTAGTAATGGCGACGGTTTCTGGCGCGAGGAAGAAGAAAGGAATGAAGAAGAAGGGGTGGGTAGAATAAAGGAAGACGATGATGCGGTGGCGTCCGATTTTGATCGAACGGTGGAGATAGAACATGTGAACCGGTAAGTTGGGGTCGGCCGCAGCCGTTGGATTTTGATCCAACGATCACGTTAGATCGAGACGACACGGTGAATTAATAAAGTCACCGTGCTCGTGGGCCGCTCGGATGGGTATCCGATGGTGTGAGAGAGGAAGCGCCGCGTGGGCGCTTGCGGTCGTCCGATGTAGATCGGAGGGTCCTTATCTCGTGATATTCTGACCGCCCAATGACTTCAAACTGATCGTTGGTTTGAGATCCGACGATCGGGAGAGGTGAGGAGGCGGTGTGCGTGAGTGCCGCTCGATGGAGATCGAGCGGTGAGGGAGAAAGAGAAGAGAGAGGCGGCGGGACGATGGATAGCCGCTCGATTTGAATCTGACGGTGAGGGAAATAGGAGAGAGAGAGCGGCGGAGCGGCCTACCCGAGTGGGTCTGCAGTCGGAAGAATGGACCGGGAGGTGCGTGGAGATGGGCCGGACCAGTGGGGTTTCGGCCCAAAGGTAATTTTGGGATTTTAAAAGGATTTCTTAATTGATTTATTTCCAGAAATTCAAAAGGACTTTAGAAAATAGTAAAATACATCCAAAAATTCTAGAAAAATTCACAAAAATTCCTAGAGTTATTTTGGACTTAAATAAAATAGTTCCAACTTAAAGTTGGCTTTTATTTTTGCAAATAAATTATTTTGGCTTTAAAATATTTATAAAAAGGCTTTTAAAAACTCAGAAAATTCTAGAAATTAAGTAAACTTTTATTTTTCAATTTAAATCCAATAAAACTTCAATAACTTCAAATAAATTTTAAATTTGATTTTCAAAATTTCAAAGATTCAAATAAGGCAATCAAACTCTGGCAAATTCTCAGAAAATCCAATTAGAAAAATACTTTATTTTAATTTATTTTGGTAACATCACTTTGGGATGTTACACTGAAGCGAGAGGGGGCGCACCGACACCGCACCAAACTTCGGGAAGAGTCACATGCACGGAGAAGAGGATGGAGGGCGGGCGATTGTGGGCCACGCCGACGGTGCACGAAACTCCCGGAAGAGTCATGAGAAAACGATGGGAAGCGAAACGGAAATGGCGAGACCGCCAAAAGAAGGCTTAGCTGGTGCGTGTGCTCCGCTCGGTGCGAGGGCACGCACATGGAGGAAAAAAAGTGTTAAGAAACTATGGGTTCGGCCCGGAAACCGGTTCCTGTATGGGTTCCTCATCCCAAACTCTAATAGGGTATCTAGCTATAAATAGAGGGTGTTATTCACTATAAAGGATTGATCGCTTGATGAAAGAAGAAGTTCCCCTACATCTCTGTGTTCAATCTCTTATTCTGTTCTTGTGATTCATGCATTGTTCTTACGATTCTGAGTTTGTCTACAAGGTAATCGCTCAGATTGGACTCGCCAACGATGGTTCCTCAACACGTTATCAACACGATCGACTCTCCTCGCATCGAAAAGGTAACCGTCGATGAACGACACTCGTAGATTGAATCATTTTTCTAGATCGCTTTTAATTCTACAATTGTTGCTTTCTAAATTGGTTTCCTATGGTGCAAATCCACTCTAATCTACCGCGAGCCGACTTGAAGTCGCCGGCCAAGCCGATCGGTGGGTTGCATGTAAGAGTAGATGATAATTGCACTATAGTTTGTAGATGCAATAGCACGAAAGGCATCATGTGCATGGCACCGTCTGCAAGCGGCTGTCACCACCTCCGCGATACGTTACCGGTCGGCTAGTCCGCCACCATGCATCGCCATGGAGGTAACGATAGATCAACGCCGCTAGCATGCGACAAGCATGCACACATCGGCTTGAAGCCGCGCCACCGATGCAATCCCGCACTACATTACATGGTATTGCATCGCACCACATATGCATGTATGAACAAGAATAAAAATCCACCGCCGCCCGAATCGCGCTGCCACTGACCTCACGCACGCACACGGTTACACCGCCCGTAGCCGCCTCACTGCATGCCACGTCGCCCGAAGTCGAAACGCCGCGCATGGGCTCGCCTCCGTGCCACCACCCGAAGTTGGCGTCGCGCACGCATGCCTGCCGGCCACACCCTGTGCCTGCATGCACAACCGGCCGGACCGTCTTGACTGAGCGCACCACCTTGAGCCGTTGCACTGGCCACATCGCACGCCACGAGCTCGTCACCAGCCACCTGCGTCTATGGCGCGCCGCCGCACCGGATGGCCGCCCGAAGCCGCCGCACCGGATGGCCCTTGCGCGCCGCCATCGGAACCAGATCGCACCGCCGCTGCCAAGTGCGTGAGCTCCGCGCGTACGGCGCCTCAAGGTCACGGCCAAGCCATCGCTGCAAGCAACAATGATCCATCGCCCCGCACGACCATCTTCGCCCTCCGCCGCGCGCCGCGACGCGCCTCCCGTGTCGCCTTGAAGTTCCGCCCGCACGCGCCTACTGCCGGCCAAGCTCGCCGCTAGCTCAGAGCTCAGAGCCCGCCGTCGGCCACCCACAATCTTCTGCGCCATGAACCAGGCCATGCTCTGCGCCATGGCTTGAGGTCAGTTGGGGGAACCTAGAATTCCCGTGAGAAAAGGGGGCCATGTTATGCCTAATGGGCCAAGAAAAGATAGCCCAAAAGAAAAAGGGGAGACCAGCCGAATGAAATCACGGGAGAAAAGAAGAAAAAAATAATTGGCGCGGGGCAACAAAAGGAGAAGGCTGGCTATCAGTTATGGCCTCGGGAAAGGCTAGTCGGCTGTGAGCTTTTGTCCTGAGCATTATGGGCCAAAGGAAAATGCCAATTGGTCTTTGCATGAAACGGCCCTAAGAAAAAAAAGAAGGGACGTACGAGAGAATAAGAAAAAATGGGAAAAGAAAAAGTAAATCCCATTTTAGCAATAAGGCCCTCAGAAATTCTGAAAATTATGAGGATTTTCTGGGATAAAGAAATTCTTGTAGAATAACTCCTCAGAAAATGAAAAATTGCGCATAAACTTTTCTCTGTACTGAAATTTTGCGTGTTAACCCCTGGAAGTTTCAGAATTCGCTGAAAAGTCACTTTTTCAGCAGAAAAGGGCCTCAGCAATTTAATTTTTTGCATATTTTTGAACTTTAAAGCATGTTTAACTTTGTTATTGTTATTTCTATGCAATTTATGTATCGTATTTACTGTTTTTGATTATCTGTGATTGTTTATATTGCTTTTAATCATTGAAATAGCAGTAAATCATGAAAATGAATAGAAAAATACGGGATCACGAACCGAGAGTTCAGAGAGCATTATGAGAATTTTGCAACCATTTTATGCAGATTACTAGCAGTAATCTTATGAATTTTTTTTCATGAATATGAAGATGACTGGCATCACGAATCAAGAATTCGAAGAACTGACCCAACATGGCCAGATTTTGTATAAAATTTGTATCAGTCTTCAATTATGTGGCAATGTAATCACGAATGAGCAGAATATTGAGAAGACTTTCTACCTTTCACCCGAACACAGTGTAATCCGCACTCAACTATCGTCAAGATGGCTACATGAAGTATGTCGAATTAATTGACATCATGCAAGTTGCGGAAGCTCAAGATAATGTTCTAAGGAAGAACTACATCTCACAGCCACCTGATAGCAATGTTGGTCATGAAACCAATGCTGGCAGCTACAAGGTGATGAAGCCTCTCACGAAGGAGAGTGGCAAGAAGGGTAAGGTCGTTGGTAGCATATTATTGATGCTTTCCGGTCTAAGAATAAGGGCAAATGATAGCATGAGGCACACCTCGCCATTGCAGGCACAGAGGGTCCACGGCCGTTAGTCGCACTCATGGATGTGGATAGCCCATAGCAGCCCCCATTATCCCTCATTTAGACATCGCAGCGGCCGCATTCGTAGTTGCCCAAAGAGGAGAAGATCGCCATAGAGCAGATTGAGGCAGAAGTTCCTGAATACTTCGTCGATTCGATCTAGTGCATGCATTGCACTCGGATCTTTTTATAGAAACTTGCAGTTTGTAATTGAAGCAGAACTTTGAATTATTGAATAATGGTTGCAAGCTCTGGGAGAGCAAAGCATTAAATTCTTATTATGAGTCCTGCAAGACTTATTTTCCCGTCTTTATAATAGCAAGTTACGTTCTGATATCTGAAGTATTTTATTTATGTGTTTCTGCTACATATTAATAAAGTACATTATATTGGAACGCGTGTGGCGCCCTATGGAGGAAGTGTGCTCAGCAGGTAGCGGCACAACGAATACCATCCTAAGAGAAATAGAAATTTTCCAGTCAATTAGCAAGAATACTGGTAGTCTTACGACAGTCGCAGGCAGCGATACTTGTATAATAGGCTCAGAAAAGACCATAATTATACTCCCAATGGGCACAACTTTGGTCATTGAAGAAGACTTGTTGTACCCAGAATCGACTAGAATTTCAAAGATATTCGCGTTAACGGTTTTCACGCAGAGACTGAAGAAGAGTATAGTACAGAATACCTGCTCATTACAAAGCATGAAGAAAATGTAACAATGGCATTAGAATGACTTCCTTCATATGAAACTGGGCTATACTACACTAATATTAAGGCACCAGCAGCCTATACTGCCGTAGAAACCGTATTTAGAAGCTCTGAACTTTTCTATCTCTAGCATGATAGATTATGCCGCCTAGGTCTTAGAATAATGAGAGATATAATTAACAATTCACAGGGACATAATATGAATGTAAATAATTTTCCGAATCAGGAAGATTTTGTGCACTCCACATATGCCACCGGAAAATTAATTACTAGACATTTTGCTCTGAAAGCGAAGGATGAAGTCCCTGCATTCCTGGACCGTATCCAGGGAGACATTTGCGGTCCTATACAGCCCCTGTAAGGGTTATTTAGGTATTTTATGATGCTCATCGATGCTTCCTCGGAATGGTCGCACGTATATTTATTGTCTACGAGAAACCATACTTTTGCAAAGCTAATCTCGCAGATAATTAAAATTAGAAATATTTTCCCTCATCAACATGAGAAGTCCACCTGAATGGACAATGCCGAAGAATGTACTTCGAAGGCATTTGATGATTATTGTATGAAAATGGGAATTAAAGTTGAGCATTCTGTACCGCACATCCGCACCCAGAATGGACTAGCAAAACTTTGAAGAATTGTAATTTACCAACTACATGTTGGGGACAGGCAGTCCTGCTCGCAGCAGCTCTCATCAATTTTAGACTATTGGCCTATAACATCCATCCACCTATACAACTAGCGCAAGGGTCAGCATCGAAAACTTCTCATCTTCGCAGGTTTGGTTGCAAGGTTTATGTACCTATACCACCACAGCAGCGAACTGCAATGGGTCTTCTCCGAAAGTTTGGGATATACGTTGGCTATGAGACAGCATCCATAATCAAGTATTTGGACCCTATGACTGGAGATTTGCATAATGCTCGATTCGCCGATAGTATATTAGATGATGATAGTTTCCCGTCATTAGGGGGAGGAAATCAACCCTTGATATGATAATGTCGGGAAATAATTGAAGTCTATAAGACAATTGAAGTCCAAAAGATAATTAAAATCTATGCATATGACCCGCGTACTAGTAAAGCAAATAGAGAAGTACAGAAGATAATTGCAGTCCAGAAGATAATTGAATTGAAGTACAGCAGACAATTGAAGTCCAAAAGATAATTGATTTGCAAGTATTAGCGAATCAACTGCCAGACCACTTTAGTGATTTGAAGAGCGTGACCAAGTCGTATTTGCCTGCAAGCAATGCACCGGAGAGGGTTAAAATACCAATGAAGGTATCCCTAATCCCGTCCAGAGGCCTCAGAATAAAAGGATGAGAACTCCGGTTCCTCGAATCCAAAGTAACCAGGGACGCTTGGTCAAAAAGGACAAGAGGGACTTGACACAGCCGATCACTGAAGTTCCCCAAAACCAGAAGGGGAGCCAGTTGAGACCTGGTACCGGTATGGAACGTTCAAAAAAGACATACCAGAATTGAACATCCCCATGAAGGGAGACATCACCATGGATGTGTGCGCACACATCGGAGCTGAAAAACTAAAGGGACTTGCCCCGCAATTGGAAGCAGTGATGAGCAAGTAGAAGCATTAGAAAAATCACCCCTTGAAGAAATAACTATAAACTTTGTGACTTCGGAAGAAACTATGAATATGACAATAGCCAATGTCGACATCTACTTTGCAAAGAAAATTACCACAATCATCGATCTTGATCCAGAGCCTGTATCGCTCGCTGAATATAAGAAAAGATCAGATTGAGAAGGTTGGAAGAAGACAATAGAAACTGAATTATTTTCTCTGAATAAAAGAGAGGTGTTTAGGCCTGTAAGCCGCACGCCTCCCCCATGTACACCCCCATAGGGAATAAGTGGGTATATGTTCAAAAGAGAAATGGAAAGAAGCAACGCTTGTTGCACAAGGTTTTCACTGAACGTCCAGGAGATGATTATGAAGAAACTTATTCCCCGATCATGGGCAGAACTCCCTTTAGACATTTATCTCAATGGCAGTGAACTTGAAGTTAGAAGTGAAATTGATGGATGGGGTACCAGCATACCATTATGAAATATTAGATTCGGACATTTATATGAAGATACATGAATATATCCCTGTCCCGAACCAAAACAGAGCAAATAGAAATATGTACAGTGTAAAACTCAGAAAGTTATTGTACGAACTTAAGCAATCAGGCAGAATGTGGTATAATCACTTGAAGCGACTTTCTATGCAAGAAAGGCTACACGAACAATGAGAATAAACTATGTGTATTTATACAACGATCCCAAGATGGATTTTGTATAATCTCAGTGTATGAAAATGATCTAAATATCATCGGAACCCTGAAGGATATTAAGAAAGCAAGCTCTTACCTGGAGTCGATGTTCGAAATAAAAGGTTTGGGTAAAACCAAATATTGGCTAGGCTTGCAGCTTGAGCATGCCCCTGAAGGGATATTAGTGCAGCAATCAGCCTACACTCAGAAGTTGTTAGAAAGGTTCGACTTTGAAAAGGAATACACTTTGAAAGTGCCAATGGTCGGGAGATCTTTACAGCAAGACAAAAACCCGTACAGACCTAAAGAAGAGGGGAGGTAGTTCTGGGACCGGAATTCCCACACTTAAGTGCAATAGAAGCACTAATGTATTTAGCAAACTGTACTAGAACAGACATTGTATTTGCCAGGAACCTACTAGCAAGGTATAGTGCAGAACCTACCAAAGGCATTGGCAGGTGTGAGACCCCGGTTTATTTAGCTTGTAATGCTTAGCCTTCCATTGAAGTTAGCATCACAAACAAAATATACCGTGCCTTGAAAAAATGTATACTTCCCAGAATTGCAGTATACACACCCTTTTACAAAACATTGCATCAATTCCATACAACACACAGAACCAAAGCTTAAACTTTATAAGCAAAAGACATACAGTAAAGTTATTACAAAAGAGAAGCCAACCAGCCAAGAACAAGCTAAAAAGAGTTTAACAACAGCGGAAGCAAAATACCATAATACGGATATGAACGAAAGCCAATCGGTTTGCCATACACCCACAAGGCAATCCGACCGGGCCGCCAAGCTAGTCGTCCACACCACAGCAAAACTTACCAAAGTCGATCCCTTGGTGATCAACCTCGTCTGCAACAAATAAGCAATGCAGATGATTACAAAAATGTACTCGCAAGACTTACGAGTAACAAACCTAGATACTACTACATGCAGGCTTTAATCAAAGGAGAAGGCTCAAAGTTTATTTTCAGCATAAAACAGATTTTATTTACAATAAATAATACGTTGAAGGCAGTTTTGACAATCTGAATTTTATTTGCATAAATAGCAGCGAGACAATAAGTAATAACATAAAGACATCCTGGAGATGACTAACCCAATGGCCATCACAACCATAGCACGAATTACCCATTCGTACCACCCACATTAAGTTTTAATTAAAAAGGTTGTAGTCTAACTCTTGCAAAACATAACCAAGCGTGTCCATAACCTAGGACGAGGCTATTCGAATAGATCAAAACCCTACAGGGGTGTACCAATGTACCCACACTTCAGACTGCCTTTTTGCCAAGCTATTAAGCACACTTCCTTTGGTATGCCGGCACAGCTAAGTCCTACGAGACGCTTTCCAATGGGTTGAGCTAATCAAGAGCCGCACGTATGGGGGTTATCACCTAGTGGACCACCATCACAGCTCCCACTAAGGACCCATACGTAGAGTAGGATGCACCGGCCAAGCTCAAGTTGTTGCGGGTGCTCCCCTCTTTCACGTGACCCATGTTGCATATAGAAATATACAACCCACCACGCGACTCATTAATTAACACCCCCCAAAGTACTAAGTCAAGAGAGGTCCCATACCCTCCAGTGTGGTTAGCACGCAAAAATGCTTGGATAGTGTGACACAAGATGTTCGGTCCTTGTTGACTCGGGCACCAACCATTCACACCCAAAAGCACACCAACTTACCATTGTGCCCAAGTTCAAATCATTTTGTTTTCAGTTTTAGTTTTCACAAATAAACAAGGTACAAGATGCTGAACATAAGCAATAATAAGTTTTTGTGTGATCAAGGTCATCGACTAAGTCGATAACCACCCAATTCTACTAGTAACTAAGCATTGCTAAGCATCATATCGTAAAAACAATAAAAAGAGCATAAATCATTCACCGGGCTCTAATTCACTAGTGAGGATAATAACCTATGGCAGTGACAGGGGTGAATAATTTCAGGGCAACAATGCAATACTATTAACTACCTCTAATCGACATAATTAATCTTGACACAAGGAAGCATGCATACTTAGTTTTTGCAAACAAGATATTAGACTTTAAAAATAATAGGAGCAATATGATCAAATGATACTACATATTCTTGCCTTGTTGGAGATCACTTTCTTGCTGCAGAGGATCACTCATGCAATCAATAATTTCTTCGAAACCTATCGCAAGAACAAGAAAATCCAATAAAAACAACGAACATCGAAAAAGACTCAAAATTCAAAGTCATCAAAATTCTATGAAATTTATACAGCAGGAAGGTTATGATTTTAAAAGAATTTAGCAACAAGAATAATTTCATTTGGACTAAACATGCAAAAGTTATGGCCTAAACAATTTCTTTCAGCCTGAAAATTCAAATTAAATTAATTTCGAGTACTTTTTAAGGCACAAATTTCCAGAAAGTTCTAGAATCTAAATTTTTTTATGGTAGGTAGATATTGACATCCTAAGGTTAGCAAAATTGAATTTACTTCATTTGGAGTTGAAATGAATTTAAAGGTTGACTCGCCCTATCATCCTTCCTAGCGTAGATCGTCAGACAACAGATCACTCTACGATCCCGACCGTTCACGATCCAACTGGTACCATTGTACAGCAGACGATCAAATCTTCCAAGTACTTGCAGTAGTTTCCAATGCTCAGCTACAAGTCCTCCATGGCGCTCACCAAAGCTCAGAGAAGCGGCATACGCCATGACATGACATTTGAAGGGGGTAAGAACAACTTAAAAAAGCGAGGAGAGGAAAATATTCCACCAATAGATGAGTCAAGAAAGATATGAGAGGAGTTAAGCAATTAATTAATCTTGCAAGTTAACTTTGCTTTAGAAAGTAATTTGGACTCTCCAAAGAGGGCCGATCTAACTAAGGTCTAGACCTATAGTCAGTATGGCTCTGATACCACCTCTGTCGGGACCCAAAATTATGATTCTAGACCCTTTGTGTATAATGCACTAGTCCAGGATCACGCTAGCGCACACAGTGTCAACATAGGCAAATATCGATCCACACAAGCGATTAATAGAGTAAACGATTAGTTTGAATAACAAATAAGGATTTTGATCTTATGGTCGAGTTTACAACTTAATGAGCCATGCATGGCTAACAGAGAATAAAAGCAGCGGAACAGAAATAACTCCAACGGAAATCCCATCAATCACCACAGGCAACCAACTGGGATCCAGACCTTAACGATCGGCACCTTCAACGAACTCCTCCTCGAAAGCAGGCGAAGACTCCTCCACTTCTGTAGGTTTGGACGCAAGTTTTACAACAAGCGTGAGTACACAACCGTACTCGCAAGTCATACCACGGAATGCAATTTATAAATGTAGGCTTATTCCAAAGGAAATGGCTTCTGCGGTTCTTTTGCATGAAAGCAACATTTGCAATTGAATACAACAATAGATTGAAATGTAATTCAAAACAAATAGACAATAATAATTTAACAGTTATTTTCACAAGGACACAAAGCTAACAGGTTATTTCACATAGCCATATGATTTAGATCACACAGCTCCCTTTCCAAACATTTTATGAAAACTACCCCTCGTGCGAAATCCCCGAGCATGTCCATGACTGCGGACGCGGCTATTCGAATAGATTGATTTTACACTCTACAAAGTTTGTACACTTTACCCACACGATACAACTAGTATTGCAAGCACTAATCATAACAAAATAGTTCAGAATTTTTGTCTCAAACATTGACATTCCCAGTGTGCTTTACCGCCAGACCAACCCACAAAGAAAGCTAGTCCGACACACACCGTTGGACCTGAAGACGGCGAACCGCTCATAAATGTGTACTACGTGGTAGTCCACACCTCCATCCTATCACGAAGCCTAACCTATCAACCTGAACATCAATGTCAAGACTCCATAACCTACTAAGTTAGGCTCGTCCCATCAGGAATATGGTCGTACAGTCAGGCTCAGTTCAATGGTGCACAAAGTTAAGTCCTTAATTGACCAAGGCAAGACTTCCATTTTCTAACTATGCCACAAAGATTATCTTTCCTGTCCACACAGTCCACCATATCACTTAGTATCCACCACTTACCTTAGTCTAAATCTTTTACCACCCAGTTGGTTTTAGTGCAACACATGCTATCACAAAGTAATAACACATAGCACACAGTTTTACACAAAGTTCCATAGTCACTTAGTCAAATTTAATATTTACAACTCAAATGATATGTGTGACTCGTAGCATGGCTAAGCAATACTACTCGTATCTAACCAACCCACGTTGGTGCTACAATAATACCAACTAATTAATAAACCATGTTAGGGTGACAAAGATTGACATTACAAAAGACAAAGTGGATATAATAGATTGGGATAATAACTACACCCAAAAGCATTTAAATAATTACATAAAGTAGAATGCAATACTTTGAATCAATATAACTTTTAAAAACTGGGATTCAATATGTTCAAAGGTATAACTTGCCTTGGAAAAGGTCTAGGTATTGATCTTGGTCTTGGTGCAGTCCTTCTTCCTCGAAGTTCACCGAAGTATCGACGTCTACTCGCAAACGACGCAAACAAACAATACAAATAAATAACAGAGGCAAAAAAAACTCTAAAAATTAAATAAAAATCTCAAATAAATATATCTTGAATTTAGATGAATTTACGAATTTGAATGGGCTCAATCGGAGTTCAGATGCAGAAGATATGGGATTTAGAAGTTTGAATCTAAAAGAAACCCTAAAAACTGAATATTGGATTATTCCGAATTATTTTCCAAAGGAAAAATCGGATTATTGCGCAATGATGACGTCAGCAAAGGATCCTTGGGAATTAAAAGAATTAAAATAAAATATGACATGTGGGCCCACATGTCGTCTCACGGCCCACAGTAGACAGGGTCTACCGAGCCTCGGGGTCTAGGGCTACTTGGAATGCCACGCGGGCGCGCACGTGGCGCTGACGCGGGTGCCAACTGGGCCGATACGCACGCAAAGGAGCTGAGGTGGCGGCTAACGTGGCTCATCGGCAACGCGACGACGCTCGGGAACCAACGGCAACGGCGAACGGCGGCTCGTCGGCGAGAGTGGATGGTACCAGGGGGTAGCCCAGGCTATTGCGATCCTAGGGGTGTACTCACAGGTGGTCGAGGACGACGGTGACGGTTGGCGGCGAGCTCGAAGCAGCGGAGCTCCTCGGCTATTGTCGGATGAGGGTTCCGGTGAGGTATTGGCGACGGCGAAGGGTCTTGGAGGTAGAGGCTATGACGGCGGACCCGGCGGTGTACTCCACGACGATGCGGCGACGACGACGGTGGCGCAATCCAAGTTTTAGCCGGCGGTGGCGAAAACCTAAAGGCTTGATTGCGGCTGCGCTAGAGCTCGAGAGGAGGTGAGGGTGGCGGTTTTGGGATGAGGGGGCGATGGCGATCCTCGGGGTGCCTTTTATAGGCCGAGGGCGTGCACGAGGAGGCGGGAAAAGTCGTGGGCTTGGCGGCAAGGTGGTGGCGATCGTGCGCAACCGGCCGTGGGGACGAGGGGGTCGTGGGTTGAGGCGGTGTGGTCGTGGGGTGTTATGCACACGCACGCAGGATTCTAGGGAGGAGTGGGTTGAATGGAAATCGTTGTCGGACGGAGCTTACGCGGGCGGTAATGGCGGTTGCGACGCTGGCTCCGCAGAGAAGAAAGCGGGCAGGGACAACGACGCAGCGGCGGGCCCACCTGGCAGAGAGCGAAGGCGAGGACGCGTGCGCGGGGCGAGCGGGCTGAGGCGAACGCGCGGAAATGGGCCGCGAAGCGGGCCTCACGCGGGAAAGGGAATTGGGCCGAGGAGATTCGGCCCGAAGCCAAATCCGAGATTTTAAATACATTTTCTAATTTAGAAAATACTGAGAATTCAAATAAGCAAAAGAAAATAGCAAATGTACTCAGAAAAATTCTAGAAAAATCTAGAAAATATATCTGAGCACCTAGAATCCAAATAAAATCGTTTTGAGAATTGTTCAAGTTGACTTTAATCATATTAAATTGTTTTGCTAATAAAAGTCCATATTACGCTTTTGAATTAACTTCAAATAAAATCAAATGGTGGATTTTCTTCCTACCAACTATTCAAAGAATTTTTAAAGCTCAGAAAAAATTGGGATGTTACAGCTCACCAGGCACATTAGTGTGGATGCTTCATACACTCGCTCATAGGTGCAGGAGGGGGTACTTGCTTTACAGTTTGTGCCCTCGGTGTTACAGATCGCGGACTTCTTCACGAAGCCACAGACTAGGGTACAATATTTGTATTTTCTCTCCAAACTCAGCATGTGTGATCCACCATGAGTTTAATGGGGTGTTAGAATAGGAATTTCTATGTATTTCCTTATATGTCTTTTTGTATTTCCTTATATGTGTATTATATTTCATTGTAATATCTCCTTATACTCCTTATATATTGTTCATTGGGTCTCATGAATATACACACAATGTTTATAACAAGTTGCTCTAGGACTCAAGAAAGCTTCCCTTCTCTAATTGCCCCTTCTTCCTCATTCGGATGTAGACAGTACGGTGAGCAACTGATCCTGTGTTTTCAATGCTCTGTTGCCTTTGTATATCTGGAATTAATTGACTGCGGGAATATAGCAGTAGTATCATTTCCCATATCAGTTGGCTTATGGCACCTTACTACTCATTTTCTTTATGCTAATTAATCCTGATCACAAACTCTCTTCCTGTGAATATTTTTTAAAAAAAATTATAACTAATTAGTAGCTCTTGCAAGCATTTGCATAGATAAACTATATTATGAGGCAGAGGCGCAAAGTTAACCAGCAAATTGTCATTTAGTGGTCCAGAAATTATGCCTGTACTATCTTCTTGTTTAACAGGACCATGTTGAAAATTCTAAACCATTATGCTGTGTGAGGTAGGAATCCTATGAAAGAATCGATACTAATCCTTTTTTTGGGGGGTTGAAATAGACTAAATTGATCTGTAGTAAGTGTAATCTCCTAACTTCAATTGCAAATAGCCTTCTCTATGCAGTACACCATGAAATGCCTCGGTATTGACTAAACTGTTAGTAAGTGACAAACGGTTCTCCATTACTGTTCCATTCAAGCCAATTGTCACGTGGGGCTTACTCATCACAAAAATATGATGTGACATTTTAAAAAGAAAGCTGGAGTTAAAGAGACTTGGCTGCTGGATATTTGATACTTGACCGATTCCCTCGTTGTTGTCTTGTTATGCAACTTGTTTTGTTGTGGATCATTTTCTTATCAGTCAATTTTGCCAGCTAAATGGGTGTGAAATGATGAAAAATCTGTATGTAAAACACACACATCAGTTGAGACTCGAGTAAGTGGAAGTGTTAGATTGCATCATCCGTGCTCCACAAGCACGCATCTCCAAACCGACATGCAATCTTCCTGTTATGGAATGTAATCTCCTCATTAGGCAATATTCCCATGTAATCTTTTATTGCTTTAGATAACCTCCTGGCCGGTTGTGATCTTCCATGTAACTGCCGCCGCACCTTCCTAGCTAGCAAGGGCTGCCGCATCATGTATATATGGTCACCTTGACCTACAATCAATTCTTTTTCTCCCACCACCCCTCCCACGTTCCTCCAGGTCGCCCGCCATGGGTATCTCATCCCAGCCGAGCAGGCTGCCAAGGCAGCCCTCTGGGCACAAGCCGTCACGGTAACGAGCATCAAAACGCTCGTTTCGGTCACACTTGATCTTCTGGCATCAAACTACTGCAAGTGGCGTGGCCTCTTTCTTGTCACCCTACACAAATATGCGCTTGACAATCATGACAAACCCGGTGAGACCTCCTCCACCGATGCCACCTGGCAACGCATAGATGCCACGGTCCTCTCCTGAATATACGGCTCCATCTCCTCCGACATTCTCGAAATTGTGATGGTCACCGTTGCCGCTGCCTTCGTTGTCTAGAAAAGCATCCGGGGCTTGTTTCAAGACAACAAGGAGAGTCACGCTCTCTAACTCGAGGCCAAATTTTGGTGTCTCATACAAGGGGACATGTCAATCACTTACTACTGCCGCAAGTTGAAGAATTTGGCCAATGCCCTCGGTGATGTCGATCAGGCGGTCAGCGACAAGACCCTCGTCCCCAACACTCTTTGTGGCTTAAACATGAAGTACGATGTCTTGCACACCGTCTTGCCAATGCAGAAACCATTTCCAACCTTCATCGAGGCTCACTCCGCCCTTCTCCTTGAGGAAATCAAGGACAAGGCCTCCGCCACCATCCCCACTATTCTTGTCGCCCATGCCAACCCTAATGCCTCCAACAAGAATTTTGGTGGTGGTGGATCCGGTTACACCAGTAGTCCCAACAACACTTCAAGCAACAATGGTACTGGGTACAACAACGACTCCTACAACAACTCCTGCGAAAATCATCGCCGCAACCATGGCAACAGCGGCGACAATGGCGGTGGTAATGGCGGTGGCCCTGGCGGTCGTGGCAACTCGCCATGGCCATCTTTCTTTAACCCGTGGAAAGTTACCGTGTAGGTGTGGCCCAATTGCTGGCCTCACACTAGGATGGCTACCCCCGGTCTCCTTGGCGCTCATCCTCCCTCCGCGCCCCCTCGGCAGGCCTTCACCGCCTCCTTGCCACCGACTACCGGGCAAGTTGCCACACCCACACCATGACTGCTGTGGCTGCCTACCGCACAGCAGTGGCAGCACGCCACATCAGTCGGAAGTGCGCCAGGAAGCTCAGTGTCGTCTTCCTCCAACACGCCATCTTCGGACTAGTAGTCCCTCGAATAGGCGTTCAATACCATGACGTTGACACCACCACTCCCCACAAACTTGCATCTCAATTGTTGAATATGGGATATATTGTAATATGAATTTCTAATATGGAAGTATCCGGATTAGTTACCATATTAGCAGATTAGTTTCTTACTTGGACTCTAAGTCCTTTTGTCCCTTTATATACCTCTTGTAAGCCGCACGGGGAGAGTTGATGCCTGACGTCTCACTGTAATCCCCGGCGTTTTTGTAAGCACTCCTCATATAGTGATCATCGCCGGTTGGCGCCTGTGGTTTTTTCCCATAAGGACTTTTCACGTAAAATTCGTGTCTCTTGTCCCTATTGATCCGTACATTATTTCTAACAAGTGGTATCAGAGCACAGGAGATTAGGGTTTGAAGAGAGACATTGAAAAAATTAGCAGATCGCATCTATCCGGCACCGCCGTAAAGTGCTGCGCCTGCGGCTCCCATTGCATCGCGCGGCGCGTCATCCGCTGCGGAATTTTTTTTAAAAATATTATTATTTTTAAAGATATTTACAAAAATAAATAGTCGATTAAAAAAATTACAAAAATGTATCTCTCGCCATTGAATCGCGATAGGAACCTATCGCCGCTTCAATCGCGGCATGTGATCTGTCCCTCGCCCTATCGCCGATTGAGGGAATGAATCGCCGCTCAACAAAGCGACAGAATGAATCGCCGCTGAATCGCGACAGACCTATCGCCGCTTGAACGGCGATTCATTCCCAACCCTTATTTTCCTATTTCACTTAGGTAGTTTGTGATTTTCATAAATTTTGAACGATACTGAAATCATTAGAGTCGTAATAACATTTTATCATCATCGTATGTTGTTCTACTACGGTTAATTTTCGAAGAATTTAGCGAGGACGTTTGAGGTATGAACGATTCGTAAAAAGGAAGATAAGTGATATTGCCATTCCCAACCCTTATTTTCCCTATTTCACTTAGGCAGTTTGTGATTTTTATAAAAATGAAACGGTACGAAATGTGTTGGACTCGCAATAACATTTTATCATCATCGTATGTTGTTGTAGTACAGTTAATTTTCGGAGAATTTAGCGAGGACGTTTGAGGTATGAACGATTCGTAAAAAGGAAGATAAGTGATATTGTCATTCGATCGGGAATTCATACACTCTGATATTACAGAACTTGCAGAAGAACGTCATAACACTTAACTAAAATGATAATTGACAACATTGATAATAATATTTTTGTCGTGGTCGCGGTTCAACGTCTCCCATGTGCGCTGCCTCTAGTCGGGGCACCGGATGAGGTCCCCGTGGTGACGTTCGGAATGCCGATGTCTCCTTGGTCCTGAGCATTTCGCGTGGGGCATGTCTTGAAGGTGTGCCCAGACTCCCTGCAAATGGAGCACTTCTTCGTGCGACGTCCGGCTTCTGCCTCGTCCATATCGTTCCTGATGCGTCGTACCTGTCGCCGGCCAACCTTTCCCTTGAGCCTACCAATGTCCGCGGCCCAGATTAGTTGCTCCCAGGATGGATGGCCAGTGAAATGGCCAACAACGGCGTAACCATACATCTCTCCACTCCATGTTTGCATCACCGCCTCCTTGGTGAAATAGTGAGAGAGGTATCGACCGGGATGTCGCGCGCCACCGTCGAACGAAGTGCCATGACATGGAGCGGGGCCTATGCGAGAAGAAGGGCTTGTTACAAGTGCATACGCAACTATCGCGCGTAGCGTGCACTCATGGGTGATCCTATCGCGTTAGTCCCGCGACGCCTTTATCCTCGCACATTATCTCGGCGAAGCTCCCTCGCGCCCATCTTGAATGCCCGGTGCATCTCACCTTCTTGCTCTTCTCCTCCATGTATGCGGTGATCATGGCGGAGTAGAGTACTCATCATTGCCATGGTGAGCGATGCATTGTTGCATCTGTTAACAAAGTAGTTTGTGGTACCGCGAGAATTGCCTCGACAATACCAA
Source organism: Ampelocalamus luodianensis (assembly GCA_036346255.1). NCBI lineage: Eukaryota > Viridiplantae > Streptophyta > Magnoliopsida > Poales > Poaceae > Ampelocalamus > Ampelocalamus luodianensis. The sequence goes on from CM070636.1 coordinate 34,539,129, forward strand.
CCAAAGGAGGCACCGCGCCGCGCATGACCCGCTTGTAGACCTCGGCTAGGTTGGTTGTCATGATACCATATCGAGCACCACCCACGTCATGCGCCAGCGACCACTTCTCCTTAGGCTCGTGCTCAATCCACCGAGAAGCATTTGACCTGTGCCCTGTCTTCCTCGTGACACTAGGAGCGCTCAGGGTAGTTGTGGCAATGCTTGGGGCCTGGTCGGCGCTGGGCGGCCCTAGTCGATGCCTCCTTCGTGGGTTTGGGTCCGTCGCCCGCATCTTCCGCAGTGTGTCCAACTTACGCCGTTGGTTCGGTTGCACAGCGCTTGAACATGTTCATCAAGTCCTTGTTGCGGAATTGCTTATAGAAGTTTGCACCCAAGTGCCTCATGCACCACCCGCTCAGATCCGCCATGGAAGTGAAACGTTCTCTCGCATTTAGTTGTGTTATTACACGCAGCAGCGCGCGCCGGTCATGTATGAGGCATACGTTGGGACGGTCTGCACAACAAAATCCTCACATTCTTCAGAACCACGGCACGGCTATCGTGTTCTCGCCAACAAAGCGAATGCCACGGAAGAACTTGATTGTTTCCGTCCGTCACTATTGTGGTCGATGTCGGCCCTTGTACCGCCGATCGAGAATGTGCCATCGATGCACAAGACCGACGACGAAGGTTTAATGCATTGATGCATGGACCAAACGCGAAGAATGCTCGTTGTAGTACCCTCTTATTATGCCACCGGATGCGTGGCGCCTTGAATGTCGACATGAGTGCCGGATTCTGTCTTGTATGACTCGGAGTTGCCAGTGAGGTTGTGGTAGGAATCCTCGAGCGTCCGAATCTTGATTCCAATGCCTTCGCTTTGCCCTCCAAGCCTTGGCATAGCGATAGTGTCTCGAACCTTGCCTCAATGGCCCGAATGATGGATCGTGGCTCAAAATCTAGGTTATCCACGATCTCACCGTACATGAGATTGGCAATGAAGCATGATGATAGGTTCCGGTGGGGCACACGACTCAAATGACGACGCATGTGTGAAGGACCACTATGGAGCACTTCCAGTAGGTGTCCCACTTGGGCTGAAATGCGTGCACGAGCCAAGGGCATCCCTCTATGTTGCACTTGACATCGTAGCATCTTGGGGTAGACTTGACGACGGTGAATGTGCGTCGAACCGACAATGCTCAGAATTTGACCGCATCTTGCATGGCCTCCTTGCTTTTGTACGTAGCTCCTAGTCTGACCTTGCTCTGGTCGTACTCACATGGTACATGGGAGCCTTCGTTGACGACGAGGTTCTCGAACTGGTATGTGTTCCATTTGGATGGAACCGCCGGCTGGTCCGCATCATCGTCGTCATCAGAACCTTCATCTTCGGACAACGCCATGTAATCTTGGTCTTCGAGCTCCATCATTCCCACTAGGTCTTCCAGCTCCTTCCCCTCGTCAGCAAGCCCACTAGCCTGTCTCACTGAATGAGGTAACTCGGCGACATCAGCAACCTCTTGCCCTTCTGCCATTGTGTGCGGCGTGCAGGAGTCACCTATTTCTTCGTCGGTGTCAGCAACTCCTACTTGTTCTGACGCATATGCAGGAGTGGATTTTGCAAACGCTCGACTGAGGACCAATTTCCATCCTCTCCTCGCCATGCGCATATCGACCGCCATGAATTTGTTCCCTTTAGTTGCACTAACTCCCAATACGTGGACCGCCCTACCCGGGGCGAGGCACTCAATGTCGATCGTGACATCACGGTCCACTTGAACGTGTGGAACAACCACCGCATCACAGCGCCTATTGTGCGTTGGTCGGGTCTTGGTAGGCACGCGTCGCGGACCGAAATAACTCAAATCAATTCCTCGACCCTCCATAATAGTCCTCGGCGTAGTAAATTTTGAAATTGACGACGTCGGACATATTTAACGTCTTTGCAGTGAAGAACATTTACACGATCAACTACATATGTGCAACCGAATATCCCACCAAAAAGTATGTAAACGGACTTCACTACGTAACAGCACATCAAGAATCATGTAATCCGCTCATTAAGAAAATTACTCGAGGGTGGGCAATCGACGAACAGCCGCTAGCTTTTCTCCTCCTCCTCTCTGTTGTGTCCTTCTCTTTTAGTTGAGTAAGACCGAGTCCTGTGGAATTTCGACGGTTGCCGAGGATTTTGTAGAGGTCGGGGCCTGCCGCCGCTTTAATCGGCGATACCTTCTGCCGCCGATTGAATCGGCGATACCTTCTGCCGCCGATCGGCGGCGATACATACGTGAACCAAAGAATTCAGCGGTTCAACGGTGATAGGGATTAATTTATCCAAATTGTTACTTTGCTATTTGTTGTTGTGCATTGTTGGAAGATTTTTGGAGGACGATTGAGGATTAATGATTCGCACGCGTACCAACGCATGTGATATTGAAATGCGTTCGGGAATGTCTGCACAACTCCGTTGGAGAACTTTGGGGAAATGACGCAACGATAACCACACGACATTTCATCCGACAAGGGGAATACATGGCACGTAGGACAACGAACCGAGGACGGTACACGCATGCCTTTAGGAAAATTGAAATACATGGGACATGTGGAGGAATAGGGTAGAACTCTCGAGTCGAACGTGGCCATTTACCCTCCGCGGGCCACTCGGCGTTGTACTCCTCGCCTTGCGCCTTGGCTCTTGCCGCGATGGCCCTCTTTCGCTCCCTCTCGGCGTCCGTGCGCCGCATGCTCACGCCTCGCTCCTCGCGCTGCTTGTCCCGCCTACCTTGCTCGGCTGCTCGACTTTCAACTCTTTGAGCGCCTTTCACGGGTCTCGATGTGCCTGGCCCAGCTCTTCCGTCTCAAAGAACGACCACATGTCGTGGGGTGGATCTTGTCGTCGATCCACCGCTGGAAGTCGATAGTGTTTGGCGGAGACTGCGATGGGTAAAGAGAGTTCGTTACCCGTTTTTGAATAAAAAGCATTGTACCATGAAATAGGGTTTCATTACGGATGCTCGTTGTTGCGCCAACGGCGTAGTTTGGGCAAAGACCAATAGCGCGCCCAATGGTCCACTCATCGGTTGATTTTACACACTTGCAAGCGTCCCTACACCAAAGATAGGGGTGCCACCCTATCGGTGGTCCTTCCGGAGGCGTTCGCAGCATAGGAGGGCGGTCATGTGGACCCGAGAATCGTTGGGCGTACTACGAGGCGGCTTCCTCGATCCACGAGTTCGGAAAGGTTTGGTGTGTGAAACGCCCGACTAGCGGCATGATAGCGGCGGTGGTCTCATGGGGAGACACCACCCTTCAAAAGCTTGCGGATTTTCTCATTCCTTCTCCTTGTCCATGTTTTCTACTTTGTGGTGTCGTTGTGGACTAGTTGGACGAGTTACGTTGTATTTATAGTGGAGGATGGAGCCGCTGTCGGGCCTCTCGCTTCCATCGCCCTAATAAACTAGGCCATGTGGAGCCATCGCCCCAACAGCCAGCCCGTGGTCACATCGTCTGAAAAGGCGCTACTACGGTGCCATCGCCCTAAAAAGCTAGCCCGTGTGGTCACATCGTCCCGGTGTCGCTACTCGTACCATCGTCCCGGTGCTAGCCCGTGGTCACATCGTCCCGGTGCTAGCCCGTGTGGTCACATCGTCCTGAAAAGCTAGCCCGTGTGGTCACATCGTCCCGAAAAGCTACCTTTCAAGGCCGATGCTACAAGACGGAGCAGCCTTTAAGGACTCCGTCAGCGCCCGTGTTGTCGCGACGCCCAAGAAACCTAGCTCGTTTTGTCACGTCGTTGCGAACAGTTGGATCGTCAAACAAAGCAGCCGTATTACTCATATTCAAAAGATGTCATAACAACAGTTGGCATAATGAAAAAATTACATAAAGGGAAATCTAATGGCGTCCTCTTAGGTCGCACCGCGCGTCACCGGGCCTCTGCCGCCGCAATGAGTACGCGAGGGTCGCCGCTGACAACCCGACCCACGCGAGTAGTCCGCGGTGGTGTAGCGATGGGCTGCTCTCGCCGGCCGATCTGCGTCGGTGATCTCGCGCCGCCGGGTTCGTCGGCCGGGTCGCGTCGGAAGTTCTGCGTGGCTGGTCGCACTCGCACACCGTCTGGTGAGAAGCCTCCAAAGAGAACTGCGTGTCACGCGGATCCCTAAAGAAGTCCTCCATGGGTGCCGAGAGGTCGCATGCCGCCGAGAATGTATCGCCCTCCCAAGCCGTTCTGCGAAGAATTAGGTTACAAACACAAACATAGTCATGACTAAAAGTACGTCACGCATGCAAACGGAACTTACCGCTGGCGAAAGATGTGCTCGGACGACGCGGCATAGTCCCGCCCGCGTCACGGTGGAGCCGAGGACTGTGGCGAGAAGATCGTCGTTACAAACTTATGAGGTTCAAATGAAATGAAGAAGCGATGTCGGCGTGTCGTGTCGAACTCACCTCCCGCATCTCGGAGGTGCTCCCCGCCTCGCCACGCCGACGCGCCCGCCACGTGCGGGCAGAGGGCGTGTCCTACCACCTCGGCCGACCCCTCGCCCTCGGACCTGGGTCCACCGGTCGGCCGGCGTCGACGGCCGCGGTCCGCACTCCGCGTCTTCGCCCTCCACGATCTGTGCAGAGCCCTCGATCTCCCGACATTGCCATGTGTCACGCGAGTCTACCATCTCGACGACCTCCCGGTGAAGATCCACCTGCACAGGTAATCATCAAGTTGTACACGTAAGTATGTCAAATTAAATATGAAATATGTAATATTGAGTACGTACGCTGCGGTGGAAAGCGGAGTCCGGCTGCATGGGGTACGTGTCGGACGTCGCGGCCGCATGTCGAGCAGGGTCGACCACGACCCGGACGCAACGGAGCCTCGTCCGAGCTGAGTACCACTCCATGTAGTGCTCGTACGTCTCGGGGTCGTAGGCCTCGTCCGCAACCTCGACGAGGGTCTCGTGCGCGGCAGTCCAACCGTCCACCCAAGGGGACATCCTGTCTGACCAGGACATCGTGCCACGAACTCCCTTCCTCGTGTACCTGTGGACGGTAAGAAAAATATTTGGTTGCGATGTAACACATATTGCACGGACATAAAAGTCAACAGTGAACTTACACGTGTACGTGCGCCGGCACCCGCATGATGAGGACATGAACCCTTCGGATACGACCACAACTCCACCTCCAATCTGGCTGCTCTACTTCCACCACATATTGATCGAGAAGGCTTACAACCACTACACGACTTCATTGCGTGGTGAAGCCCGCCGAGTGGTCGAAGGAGGCTATCGACCACACGAGAAGGGGTCGAGAAGGCTCTGCATCGCATCGCATCTCGTCGTAGGATTGTTTTGACCGCCGTGGTCTTAGCATATGGAGGTTCGACTACATCCTCGTCGAGGACCTTAGACTAGTCGGAAGTTCCGACACCGTCGTAGATCAATCATATCCGTGCTTTGCGCCACCTCACTTTGGCCGAGGCCTTGTATCAACACTACATTAGGTTTTTGGGCCGACCACCTCCTCGGCCCATAAGGCCACCTAGGGTTTCGAGGGTACTGCTCACGCGACACTAATCACGCATGAACAAAGGCCGCCCTCCTTCGCCCTTTAAGTAGTGGCGCCTCCTCTAGTTCTCGGGGGTTTTTCTTGGATTATTCGCCACTTTGCGCTTTCACCGCTTATCGGTTTGAGGAACCCCACATTGTGAACTTCATTCATATTCGCAATACAATTCAGATTGCATCTTCTTTGTTCTTGTGAGTTGCTTCGATTGCTTGCGGGACAATAACCTTCGTGGTAAGGTCGATCGCGTGCGGCGTGGTCGATAACGGCATACCATGCGGGTGTAGCGACTGCGAGGTGACGATCTGTGGTCAAAAGCCTCAAAGCGCCAACATCCTCACGACGAAATCAATCGAACCTATCGGAAGATCGGGCGGCCGTAGACCGATTGAACTTCAACCGTCAAGGTATGAGAGGTAATAAACTTCAGCAACATAATGCACGTGTTAATGATGATCCATATGCTAAAGTCAAGTGCACTATACCATCTTTTATGGTGTTTATAATGCTGAAATATATTTAGATTGGGAAATGACGGTGGAGCAGAAATTTAATGCTCACTTAGTTCTGAATTGCATAGAGTTAGGCAAGCAACAAGTGAATTTAAAAACTTTGCCATCAATTGGTGGAATAGGGTATGCAACGATGGATTAGCACCTACTACGTGATGCTTTAAAAGTTGCTATGCGTGAACCGATTTGTTCCACTTTCTTTTAAACATCAGAATGAGGAGAAATTGAGAATGCTTGATAGGAAACATGAGAGCAAACCTATGTGTGTGTCTTCTTCTATGACTAAAAATTTGCAGGAAGTTGAAAACCATGCCAAAGAGGAGAATGAGTTGATTGCACCACCAACTCCATTGATCCAGAAGGAAGATGAGGAGATGGATGTACCTACATCATCTGAGGAGAGCCAAAAAGGTAATGACCATGGTGCTATCATCACTCCAGGTGAGTATGCCTGTGAAGAACTACAATTGTCCACTGTTCATGCTATTTTAGAGCAAAAATTAGTGGAAAATAATTTTGATATGCACATGTTTCAAGTAAAGAGTTCAGACAGCATCGATGAGTGCACCATGTGATAACATTGTGGATTTTTCATCATGTGAGTACTTCATGTGATGAGTTAATAGCATATAATGATCATGTGGAATTGGTTAGACATAAAGAAGTTTTGACTAGAATATCTCCTGCTAATTCTTTATGTTACATTATGTTGGATCTACCTATGAAATTGTCACATGCTATGGAAAAAGTTTCTGAAATCGCGTGTTCAAAATCCTTGTTTAGTGCCTACACCGGATATAAGTTTTATTTGATTGGAGATTATGGTGTAGACAATCGGTTTCTTGTAAATCGAATATGCATAACTTGTGATCACATAGATGAATTGAAGCTTCTTTGTTCGGGACAATAATTCTTGTGTGTTTGCATCTTGTTCAAAATGAGAGTAAAATGAAATTTAGTGCTCATCCCATTCCTTTGTGTTCACCTCTTCTTGCACCACCTAGTAGGAGGAATCTGATTAAAGATGTTGAATTATGGAAGAACTTACAGATCTTTTCACCCTTGCTATATGAATTTGCTCTTGCTCAATTGAAATCGATTATATGAATGGCTTGTGCTCTTTAAATTCAATTATTGTGCTGCCCATTCACAGAGCAATGAATAACTCTACTATATACTTCACTTATACTTGCAAATTGAGTTGCAAACCGAATGTTATGAGACAATATACCTTTGCGATTTGATGCATGCACAATCACCTTAAATTTCAAAAGTTCTCTCTATTTTCCACCGCAATGGCTAACATTTTGCGTAAAGATGTGAATGCAATGCTACAAGCTTTAAAGCCTTTCTTGCATTTGGAGGAGGGTGAGCGTGAGTCGAGGACGACTCAAATGCAAGAAGGGGAGCATGATGAGGACATGAACCCTTGGATACGACCACAACTCCACCTCCAATCGTTGCTCTACTTCCACCACATATTGATCGAGAAGGCTTACAACCACTACACGACTTCGATCGCGTGGTCAAGCCCCCGCCGAGTGGTCGAAGGAGGCTATCGACCACATGAGAAGGGGTCGTGAAGGCTAGCAACCGCATCGCATCCGTCGTAGGATTGTTTTGACCGCCGTGGTCTTAGCATATGGAGGTTCGACTACATCACAGTCGAGGACCTTAGACTAGTCGGAAGTTCCGATTACCGTCGTAGATCACTCATATCCGTGCCGCGCCACCTCACTTTGGGCCGAGGGCCTTGTATCAACACTACATTAGGGTTTTGGGCGACCACCTCCTCGCCCATAAGGCCACCTAGGGTTTCGAGGTACTGCTCACGCGACACTAATCACGCATGAACAAAGGCCGCCGCCTCCCTTCGCCCTTAAGTAGTGGCGCCTCCTCTAGTTCTCGGGGTTTTTCTTAGATTATTCTGCCACTTTGCAGTTTCACCGTTTATCGGTTTGAGGAACCCCACATTGTGAACTTCATTCATATTCGCAATACAATTCAGATTGCATCTTCTTTGTTCTTGTGAGTTGCTTCGATTGCTTGCAGGGACAATAACCTTCATGGTAAGGTCGATCGCGTGCGAGCGTGGTCGATAACGACAGTCGTGCGGGTGTAGCGAATTGCGAGGTGACGATCTGCTGGTCGAAAGCCTCAAAGCGTCAACGTCCTCACGACGAAATCAATCGAACCTATCGGAAGATCGGGCGCGTAGACTCATCACCGCATCCCCTGGGGCCGGGACCTCCGCAGCGCGAATCGGGCGCAAGACCCGCGTATCGGTACTCCTCACGAAGATGTCGTGCACCAGGCACTCGCGTGTACCAAGACACGTAGTCTCGCGTGCAAGACCGGCGCATCGTTGGGCGCGCGCCACCACGATGCGTCCATCAGACGGTCGGATGACGCGGTCATCGGTCACCGATCGAACATCGCAACGCACTCGGGTAGGAGCCTGCGAGGTGATCGGCGTGAAGGTGACTCGCAATACAACACTCGCAAACTAAGTACACGAAAATAACGATTGCAAAATGAAAATAACAAAGATTACGAAACTAACCCGCGGCGACACCACAAAGTGCCCATGGTCGGCCGGTCCGGTCATCTGCGGGCGTACAAGCCGCCCTCAGACGCTGTCAAGTCCACCTCGTGGTCGTCCGACCGAAACGCCCAACGACCACGGTGCAGTAGGAGTGGGCATCTCGAGAGGATCGAGCCGCCACGCAACGCCGGCACGCGCGCGCACGCGGTCGCGCGATGCGTCGCGCCAAAGACGGCAGACCCCACGCGCATCGCGGGATCCGCTCGATCGGTGACTCGGCCACCTCCCGCGTGGCGGATGTAGTGCTTGTCCACGCCGCCGCCGTGGGAGCTCGTGAACATCACCCACCCGAACAACCACGCGGTAGGCCTCGGCGCCTCGTAATAAATGACGGCATGCGTCCCGACCATACGCTCGCCGCAAGAAGACACGTAACGCCAACACGGTTCACAAACGAATTGTTACGAGAGAAAATAGTTATGAAAACACTTACGTAGAACTGGCAGATCCACTTCAGCGTGGGCCCGTGCGGGCTGCTGAACTCGACGTACGCGCTGCCTGGCGGCAGGATATTGCGGAACCTGCCTAGGAGGTCCGTGCGCCACGTGGCGGGGACGTCGTGCGCCACCATCGGAGTGCTGCGCGCAGGCAACCCGGTCCGGTAGCTCACATCCTGCAGCGTCGGCGTCATCTCCCCGCACGGGAGATGGAACGTGTGGGTCTCTGGCCTCCGGTCAACGGTAGCCGTCGGTAGGGGCACGGCCGTGACGGAAAACGCCTAGACGTACGACCAGCACGCTGGTCCTGATCGTCCTCCACCGTCGCCTCCACCATCCTCGCGAGTGGAAGGAGGCCTGCCGCTCTCAACCTGCGTCCAAATGATTAAGCACAAACAGGAGTCAACGCAAAATAATCAGACCGGCATTGACTGCATGAAGGACACAACTTGACGTACCTCGGAATCCGGTCTCGGTGCGACCTCCATGCCCCGATGGGGTGTGTGGCCAAACGCCCCAAGCTCTATCGGCGCCGGCCCTCCGAGGAGCACGCATCGAGGCGGCTACGGTGACGCTGTCAATCATCGGGTCAAGCAACTCGCATTACTCGCGTCGCCATACCTAAAAATACAAAGAAGATAGAAAGTTCATATTTTTCCATGCATCTTTTACATAGCCTATGTAGCAACTACGAATTTTCTTTACAAATTTAATACATGTCATGCTACTTTTCTAGTTAAACGGTGTTTTCGGCACTAACAAGATATTGACCGCAAGACTAACACAACTAATAACACGTACTAACAAAATAATAATCACGCATATATTCTCATTGTTTTTAGACCTACACACGGCTACTCGTGTTTTTCTCACAATTCAAAAATGTATCGTGCATTAATTATGTTACTACAATGGTCAACCAGCGCCATACTCAATTCTATGTCGCTATTGTCGTAATTCTATGTCCAACTCAAAATATGTACTACACATTCGGCTACATTTATGTAACCTACTCGATTCTATGTCGCTATTGTTGCATTTCTATATCGCTACACAACTCAAAATATGTAATCGCATGAGTTCGACTAAATTTATGTGACCTACTCAATTCTATATCGCTATAGTCGCAATTCTATGTCGCTACACAACTCAAAATATGTACTACAGAGTTCGACTACATGTATCTAACCTACTCAATTCTATGTCGCTATTGTCGTTTGCTAACCTACAAGGTTTGGACGTAACATACGCTTTGTAAAATTTACCTGCAACACGAGATGATCGATCGAAACTGATGCTTTATCAATCTCTCTCCACCGCGACAAACCGAAAGGCTTCGCCGCAATTTCTTCTCTCCCTCTTCAATCTCTCTTGTTTTTTTTCTGGAATTAAAATGAATTCTGGATTGATTTTTTGGGGATTTTATAGTTCGTTTGTACATGCCGATTGAATCGGCGACAGAAACCGCCAGCTTCTGCCGCCGCTTCATCCGCGATAGGTAGCCGGGCTCGCCGCGGAGTGGCGATAAGTTCCCGTCGCCGCTTGAACCGGCGATAGGTTCTGCCGCCACCAATCAAGCTGGCAGAGACACATTTTTGTAATTGTTTTAAACGACTATTTATTTTTGTAAATATCTTTAAAAATAATAATATTTTTTAAAAAAATCCATCCGCTGCGTCCCTCCGCCAACTCCTCAATCCGTTCGCACGAGCATCCGTCGGCGTCGTTCGTTCCTCACCTCGGTCCAGGCGTCATCCGCTTCGGCGCTCGCATCGTCATAGTCCGTGCGTTGCGCTCGTTTTCTCCGGCACCCAAACGCATGTGTCCCAACTCGAGTCCACACACAGAACCAAGACACAAGGACCAAACGGTCCTCGTGCGCGTGTGGACAAGAAGCAGCCGAGAGATCTTCACCAAGCAAAGCAAAAGCAATCTTGCATAGGATCCTAAGGAAAAAATCTTTCTTTAATGAAATCTCAGCAAGCTTTGTCTTTGTTCACAGGTTGTTGAATCACGTGTGATCCAAGTTCTCGAGAACCATTTTTTTCAGCCACCTTTGCTTCGTGCACCCGAGTAGTTTACCAGGAATTTTAAAGTTTATTGATTCGTGTAAACAGAAGGTGTACCAAAGAGGTCGTGATTTTTGTTAAATTTACACAGATCAGTACCAGCAATTTTCAAGTTTTATTCCTCATGACAACTTTAAAGTATGATCTTCCACTCCTGAATCGGGACACGAGATTTTTGTTGTGGCAAGTTAAGATGAGAGCTGTGTTGGCACAGATGGATTTGGATGATGCATTAGAAGGAATTGCTAAACAACCTACTGCATGGACCGCAGATGACAAGCGTAAAGACCGTAAGGCTTTATCTCAGATTCACCTTCATCTATCAAATAATATTTTACAGGATGTTTTGAAGGAGAAGACAGCTGCTGCATTATGGCTGAAGCTGGAAAAGATTTGCATGATAAAGGATCTCACCAGCAAGATGCATCTCAACCAGAAGTTGTACTCTCATAAATTGCAAGAAGGAGAATCCGTGCTTGATCATCTTTCGGCGTTTAAGGAGATCGTTGCCGACCTAGAGTCTACAGAGGTAAAATATGAGGATGAGGATTTAGATCTTATTCTTTTGTGTTCCCTGCCTAGTTTATTTTCAAATTTCAGAGATACCATATTATATAGTAGAGATACTCTCACTCTTAATGAAGTTTATGAAGCTTTGCATGCTAAGGAAAAGATGAAACAGATGGTACCTTCTGAAATTCAAGTTTGAAAGGAGAAGGCTTCTTTGTTCGTGGCAGGCAAAAGGAGAAGAACTTAAACAATGGATCTCGAGGTAAAAGTCCGAACGGCTACAAGAACCGGTCGAAATCTAGAGGCAGGTATAAGTCGTGCAAATATTGCAAGAAAAGTGGGCACGACATCTCTGAATGCTGGAAGCTCCAAAATAAAGAAAAGAGAATCGGCCATTATAAGCTAAAAGGTAAACCAGATGATGAAGGTAAAGTCTCCCTTGCTACTGATGATAGTCCTAATGGAAAAATCCTTGTTGCCTTTGCTGGATGTGCTAAGACCAATGATGAATGGATTCTTGATTCTGCATGTACCTTTCATATGTGTCATAATAAGGATTGGTTTGCCACCTATGAACCAGTTGAAGGTGGTACTGTATTGATGGGTGATAACTCATCTTGTAAGATTGCAGGAATTGGTTCAATTCAGATCAAAATGTTTGATGGTATTGTCAGAACTTTGACAGATGTGAGGCACATTCCAGATTTGAAAAGAAACCTCATCTCTTTGAGTACTCTTGATGGTAAAGGGTACAAGTATTCTGGTGAAGGTGGAGTTTTAAAGGTATCGAAAGGCTCTCTTATAGTGATGAAAGCTGCTATTAAAACTGCCAATCTGTACCATCTGTGAGGTACTACAATATCAGGTAATGTTGCTGTAATTTCAAGTTCATTATCTGATTCTGATGCTACTAATCTTTGGCATATGCGTCTTGGGCATATGAGTGAACTTGGTTTGGCAGAATTGAGCAAGAGAGGACTTCTTGATGGACATAGCATCGGCAAGCTGAAATTCTGTGAGCATTGCGTGTTTGGCAAACACAAGAGGGTGAGATTTAATACCTCAATTCATACTACAGAAGGTATTTTGGATTATGTGCATTCTGATTTATGGGGGTCATCTCGCAAGACATCTCTAGGAGGTGCTCGTTATATGCTAACAATTATTGATGATTATTCTAGAAGAGTGTGGCCTTATTTCTTGAAGCATAAGTGAGAAGCATTTTAAGCATTTAAAGAGTGGAAGACTATGATTGAAAGGCAAACTGAAAAGAAGGTAAAGAAACTTCGTACTGATAATGGGATGGAATTCTGTTCTGATGAATTTGAATCATATTGCAAGACTGAAGGCATTGTTAGGCATTACACCGTTCCTGGTACTCCTCAACAAAACGGTGTAGCTGAGCGTATGAACAGAACCATCATTTTTCAGGCCCGTTGTATGTTGTCTAATGCAGGTTTGCATAGGCGTTTTTGGGCTGAAGGCGCTTCCACTGCTTGCTATCTTATGAATCGGTCACCCAATATTGCAATTGAAAAGAAAACTCCAATTGAGGTATGGTCTGGTTCCCCAGCAAATTATTCAGAATTGAGAGTTTTTGGTTGTACTGCTTATGCTCATGTTGATAATGGAAAATTAGAGCCTAGAGTTGTTAAGTGCATCTTTCTTGGTTATAAATCTGGTGTTAAAGGATATAAGTTGTGGAATCCTGAAACAAGGAAGATTGTGATTAGCAGAAATGTAGTCTTTAATGATTCTGCTATGCTTCCTGATAAACTGTCCACTAATGTTCCTGTTGAGAGTGAACAGAATTCAAGTGTTCAGGTGGAGCACTTTGTTGGTTCAGGTGATACATCAGATAAAGAAAATATTATTGTTCATGATGCACCTATTGTTGAGCAGCCACCACAACAGTCTATTGCAGTTAACAGGCCTAGGAGGGAAATTAATCCACCCAGAAGGTTGATTGAAGAAGCTAACATTGTTGCTTATGCTTTGAGTGTAGCAGAACAAATTGAAGGTAATACAGAACCTTCAGCATACTCTGAGGCTATTAGCTCCACTGATTGTAATAAGTTGATAGCTGCAATGCATGATGAGATGGAGTCACTTGAAAAGAATGGCACTTGGGAATTAGTAAAATTGCCAAAGGAGAAAAAAGCCTATTCGTTGCAACTGGATTTTCAAAAGAAAGGAAGGTATTTCTTCCACTGAACCAGCAAGGTATAAAGCAAGATTGGTTGCTAAAGGCTATAGTCAAATTCCAGGTATTGATTTTAATAATATCTTTTCTTTAGTTGTGAAGCATAATTCTATTCATACTTTACTCAGTATTGTTTCTATGCATGATTATGAACTTGAGCAATTAGATGTTAAAACTGTTTCTATGCATGATTATGAACTTGAGCAATTAGATGTTAAAACTGCATTCTTACATGGGGAGTTGGAAGAAGACATTTATATGGACCAACCTGAGGGTTTTGTTATTCCTAAAAAAACACCTTGTTTGTAGATTAAAGAAATCTCTTTATGGTTTGAAGCAATCTCCTAGGCAATGGTACAAGAGATTTGACTCCTTTTTGCTCTCTCATAATTTTAAGCGGTCTGATTATGATAGCTGTGTCTATTTAAAGACTGTTAATGGTTCAACCATTTATTTGCTTCTATATGTTGTTGATATGTTAATTGCTGCAAAAGATAAGTCAGAAATAGCAAAACTGAAAGCACAATTGAGTAATGAATTTGAGATGAAGGACCTAGGTGCAGCAAAGAAAATTCTTGGCATAGAGATTATTAGAGAGAGGAAATCTGGCAAGTTATACCTTAGTCAAAAAGGTTATATTGAGAAAGTCCTTCGTCACTTTAATATGAATGATACAAAACCAGTGAGTACTCCATTAGCTTCGCATTTCATATTATCTTCAGCCTTATGTCCTAAGTCAGATTATGATATTGAGTACATGTCTAGAGTTCCATATTCGGTCTGATTGGTTCTCTTATGTATGCTATGATTTGTTCTCGTCTGATTTATCTCATGCAATCGAGTGTTGTTCGAGATACATGGCTAATCCCGAAAAGAGCATTGGAAAGCGATTCGATGGATTTTCGATATTTGCGTGGCACTTCTAATGCTTGTTTGCGCTTGGGAATTCTAGAGATGGACTTATTGGTTATGTTGATTCCGATTATCTTGGTGATTTGGACAAGAGGAGGTCTCTCACGGATTATGTTTTCACCATTGGTGGTTGTGCTGTTAGTTGGAAACCAAGTTTGCAATCTACTGTTGCCTTATCTACTATTGAAGCAGAATATATGGCTATTTCTGAAGCTTGTAAAGAAGCTATTTGGTTGAGAGGTTTGTACATTGAGCTTTGTGGAGATAATTTTTGCACTACTATATTTTGTGATAGTCAGAGTACAATATGCCTTACAAAGGATCAGATGTTCTATGAGAGAACAAAGTACATTAATGTGAGATATCACTTTATTCGAGGTGTTATTGCTCAAGGTGATGTCAAAGTGTGCAAGATAAGTACTCATGATAATCTGGCTGATATGATAACAAAGCCAGTTCCTGTTACTAAGTTTGAGCTTTGCTCAAGCTTAGTTGGTATTACAGTCTAGTCCTAGAGACTAGTTGGCACACGGTGATTTTTATCTTATTATGGAGATATTTGATGATTGATGATTCTTCATTATGCCACAAGAGGAAATTCGTCTCAAGGTGGAGATTGTTGAATATGGGATATATTGTGATCCAAATTTCTAATATGGAAGTATCCGGATTAGTTATCATATTAGCGGATTAGTTTCTTACTTGGGCTCTAAGTCCTTTTGTCCCTTTATATACCTCTTGTAAACCGCACGGGGAGAGTTGACACCTGATACCTCATTGTAATCCCCGGTGTTTTTTAAACACTCCTCATATAGTGATCATCGCCGGTTGGTGCTTGTGGTTTTTTTTCCGCAAGAGTTTTCCACGTAAAATTTGTGTCTCTTGTCCCTATTGAGCCGTGCATTATTTCTAACACCGATCAACCTCTTGCGTGTTCCTTGGATATCCCTCTAACCACAAGGGGTATCACTGTCTTGATCTCTCTTCCAACCACATCATTATATCTCGCCATGTCATCTTCGATTGGACATCCTTTCCCTTTGCCGCCCAACCATCCCCACCGCAAACTGTTGATTTCGATTTTCTTGACATCATCTCTAGCACACCTGCCATTCTACCCATTGCACCTCCTACTACACCCTTTGTCGTGCCTGCTACCACAGCCCCCGCTTCGATGCCGTGGCAACCTACCGCACCGGGTGCCACAGCCCTCGCTCCGCTATCGCGGCAACCTGCCGTAGCTCCTGATCCGCTACCGCGGCAGCCTGTCCCAGCTGCCACCCAACCTTTTCTAGGCGCTGCACTCCCTACTACCCCTGCCACCACCATCCCTCCTGTGACCAATGCTCACCCCATGGTCACCCGTGGCAAAATCGGTCTCCGGCAACCTATCGATCGACTCAACCTTCTTGCCACTTCCGTTTCTCCAATCCCTTCCACTTTCCACGGTGCTCTCAATGATCCCAATTGGCATGACGCCATGATCGATGAATTCATCGCTCTTTAGGCAAATAGAACTTGGGACCTTGTCCCTTGTCCCCCTCGGGCTAACGTTTGTGACCGGCAAGTGAATTTTCCATCATAAACACAAATCTGACGGCTCTCTCAATAGCTATAAAGCCCATTGGGTCCTTCGTGGTTTCACCCAACGTCTTGACATTGACTTTGATGAGACTTTCAGTCCCATCATCAAACAAGCCATGATACGCGCCGTATTCACTCGCTCTTTCGTGCGATTGGCCCGTACACCAACTCAATGTCAAGAACACATTCCTTCATGGCACCTTGTCTGAAACCGTGCACTGCACTCAGCCGTCGGGTTTTGTTGACTCCTCCCTACCAGAGCACGTCTACCGCTTGAAAAAATCTCTCTATTGTTTGAAGCAAGCCCCCGCGCCTGGTATAGTCGTTTCGCCTCTCACCTTCTGTCCCTTGGCTTCATCGGCTCCAAGGCCAACACCTCTTTGTTTATCTATAAACATGACACCGGCCTTATCTACCTTCTCCTCTACGTCGATGGCATTGTGGTCACTGCTTCTTCACCACGATTTCTTCATTGGATCATCGTGGCTCTCTAGCGTGAATTCTCCATGAAAGACCTCGGTATTCTTCATCACTTCCTTGGCATCTCCGTGACCCGCAGCTCTATCGGCTTCTTTCTTTCCCAACGTCAGTACGCTATTGACGTCCTGGAGCGTGCCAGCATGATGAACCCGATCTTTCGATGAGAATGATAAGTTCGGTAGGCGTCGCTCAACTCTCACGATCCTGGCTACGAACACGCAAGGCTCGAAACCACGCAATCGCTGAACTGATTGACAAGTCGTTATCAACCGTGCACGAATACTCGGATGACCTGATCACGAAGGTCGATTCCTGCATACACCGAAGAAGCACGCAAGAACAAGATAAATAAGCAATCTGAAATTGCAAATATGAATTGAAATATTTGAATTGAGTTGGGATTCTGAATAAGGATCTTAATTGGGTGGTCTAGTCGACACACGCAAAAGATACAAGTTGCAACGAAGGCAAACTAAACATAAACAAAATCCAAGAAAACTAGAGGGGGTGCGGCCTCCTTAAATAGGGGATGAGGAGCCACACAACTAATAGAACTAGCGGGGTGGGATTAAACTCGCGGGTTACTGTTCACGTGAACAGTAACCGCGCCCCCAAGTGGCCCGATGGCAGATGGGCCAAGTTCAATATGATTACAAAGCCCAGATTGGCCCAAACAATTGATATGACGTCTTCTTTTGATTATTGCGATCAGTCCAGAAGGAATTTGAAGATGAGGCCGGATCCGTTGGAAAGAGGACGAAATAATCTTTCAATCAAGTACTTGTGGACCTCAAACGGACACCGTATGAGAAAGTTATGTCTGTTTTAAGTTGATGCTGTCAGGCTGATTCTGGAGGCCGAACTGGATTCCAAAACAGGTCCAGCTCAAACTGCTTGCTTCTCTTGGACCAAAAGTGACATGGTGCTGCACATATATATATTTCATCATTAGGTAGCATCATATAGTTCATATAATATAAAGACACTCCTAAAAACGAGCTCACCTTATAATTTAAGTGAAGCATTTAGCTCTTATACTTAGAACATTAAACATAGCAAATATGGTTGTATCCATAGAGGTCATGTCCTCATCATCCTCCCTTTCTTGAAAACAAAGCCGTCCTCGGCTTTTGATAAGCTGAAAATAGGGTAACAAAGAAGCCAAAGTATATGCATGATATATGTATATGTCATCTGTTTTAACAGTTCTTCGTTGTTGCACCATTAATGTTAGAAGACAGCAACAATCACATATTTGAATGATCAAAACAAAAGTTCTCACACAACAATTATTGCAACTAGTTTTGCAAATGTAAGTGAAGCGTTTATGCAATTCAAATCTCTGAAGTTGTAAACTTGCAGTGGTAGCATATATGGGCAAATCTACAACTTTTGGAATCAAACAAAATTCACCCATATAATCATATGTCAGACAAGCAATAGCAAATTCATCTAGCAATGGTGAAAAGATTTGTAAGTTTTTCCATAATTCAACATCCGCATTCAGATTGTCCTTACTAGATGGTGCCATAAAGGTGAACACATAGGCATGGGATGAGCACTAAATTTTATTTGACTCTCATATTGAACAAGATTCACACACAATAATTGTTGTTCAAACAACATGCTTCAATTCATCGATGTGATCACAAGTTATGCATATTCGATATACAAGAAATTGATTGTCTACACCATAATCTCCAATCAAATTAAACTTATATCCAGGGGTGTAGGTGCAAAACAAGAATTTCGAATATGCAATTACATAAACTTTTTCCAAGGCATGTGACAATTTCATAGGTGAATCCAACATAATATAACATAAAGAATCAGCAGGAGAAATTTTAGTCAAAACGTCTTTATGTCTAACCAATTCCACATGATCATTGTATGCGATTAAATCATCACATGAATCATTTAAAATAGCAGGCAATTCAATTACTTCAGCACATGGTGCACTCAAGTTAACAGGTAAATCAACAAGTTTATCACATGGTGCACTCAACTCAGCTGGCAAATCAATCAAATTATCACAGGATTCATGCAAATTCTTAATAATATCAGATTCTGTAGCTAGAAATGAATTTCTACCTTCTCAAAGACTAGGTTCATCCACCTCATGTGATGCAATGGTTTCTACTACAATCTGATTTTCCTTTGCTCAATGATACTAGGCATGAAATCATGGTTATTGTTCTTAGATTGAGTGTTCAAATCGGTACCTTTGGTATTACCTTGTAGGATCGCCTCGGATGATGTTGATATTGGTTGGTGAGTAGTTAAAAGCTTTTCCTTCTGTTCTTGCTCTAGCTCAATTAACAATGAGCGAGCCAAGGGTGCAAGACAACGAGATAGAGTAACTCCCACAGCAGAGGGGCGGCAATCATGGTAGATGCAAAGCAGGAGAAGCAACCAAAGATGATCTTGATGCGGAGGTTTGTACCGTGCGCTTATTTGTTTCATGTACACGTGAAGGTGTAGTGGAAGTAGACGAAAAGCACGAACGGTCTTGGATTGTCGTCCACAGATTTCTTTTCAACTTGGCAAGCAAGACGAAACAAACGAGTGACAATGGGAGGTTTATAAACAAGTTTATTCGAATTTGATGGTTCAATCCTCCTAGAAATCTAGTTATCTTCGCATCTTGGTTTCTTCTAAACCACAACGACAAAGCGGTTTGCAAATCTTGATAATAATCCTCTCAGAACTACTACCTTGTCTTAAGCGTTGCAATTTATTAAGCAATTCACGAGAATAATATGAAGGTACAAATCTATGTCTCATTACTCTCTTCAAATCATTCCATGTTCTAGGTATGTTACGATTAGTACGACAATATTCACTCCACCAAATAGATGCAAAATCATAAAACTCACGCGTAATAGCCCTAACTTTTAGATGATCAGAAATTCATGGCATGCAAATAATTGTTGTACACCTAATTCCCATGTGATATAAGCATCGGGATCATAATTCCAAAGAAAAGAGGGTACCGTGAAGTTAATTTTATGAGACATACTATCACTATCATATACCTCCCGTGGTGAAAAACTTGCCTCAAGTGTGTATCTTCCTCGCTCACTATCTTGCACTCCGTCCAACATTCAAGAAGAGGTGGATATATCTTGCAATCTTTCCGTGAATCGCCATAGTTAGTAGAAAACAAGGAAACAAATCACAAGTATATGTCCCTATCAACTACTAGGTTCGGAGGCTTTCGAGGCTCAACCAAGTCACTCACACTCAAGCTTATACCCGCCTTACAAGTTCTTACCAATGCAGCAAGGAAGTGGTACAACCGGTGGCTGGTTCGTGATACTCTCACTTGCGATCAGCCCAACGATTGCGAGGAACGACACCTGCTGAGTTAGTAGGAAGTGGAGCTTGGAAGGCTTCAATATGGTAGCAAGGATCAGCAATAATCAAAACAGTTAATGCAAGTTGAAAGATTGTTCAAAGTACTAGCCAATGTTGCCGATCCTAGCCTAATCAAAGCTAGCTAATCAAAGCCCTATGAAGAGAAGTGTATGTACGCACACGCAACGATCAATGTGACTTGATGCAAGCAAGGGAAAGCCTCACAACAAGTGCTAGGAGAGACGCTAGCCAACTACTCAAACTTTTTTCTAAGGGCACAAGATTGTTCGCGTGATGTAGAGCACAAAAACAACGATATGGGTGCACGCGAACAACCCTCTAGATTGAGTAGAAACAATAGCTAGTCTCAAACGATAAACAAAGAAAAGTTTTATATGGCTTATATATGCTTGTTTGAAAGGTTTCGACGATATCTACAACTTTGCAGTTGAGGTGAACTCCAAATTCCGAAAGGAAGATCGAAATAAACGGCAAACATAGAAACCGAAAACTTGCGACGCGAATTCGGGGCCGAAGATGGCTGATTTTGGGGAACCTGGAGGGAGACTAGTGGCTTAGGTAGAAAATATGCGTCTCGTCATTATCTTCAAAACGAGCACAAGAACGTCAAAAACGGACACCGTATGCAAAAGTTATGCCCGTTTTACTGAAGGTGTCTCGGATACGGAATTCTACTCGGACTCGAATTCGTCTCCGGTTTAAATTTGAAACTGCTATATCTTTCAAACCCGTGGGCCAAACTTGCTGAAATTTTTTTTTGGAAGCTTTTGGTTATATGTAGAAGGTCTCCACCAATTTTCATGCACTTTTCTTTTCTCTTTTTTTTTTCCTTTTTTTTTTACCGCGGCTTTTGTTCTATGCGGCTGCATCTTTTTCCTTCTAATATTTGGTCGGCCCTAAGGTTTATCGCAAGTCTCAAATAATATCAATTCTCCCAAAAGATTACAGCAACCCTCTCTTTTTTTCAGATGAACAACAAGAAGGATTTTCTAGTTTTTGGTGCGGATTAGAGGAGTTCTAACCCACGAATTTTCTGCTTTAGATGCAAAACTAAGACCCTAAACGAACGATCAAGCAACGCAAAGGAAAACACAAGAAGCAATCTATACCATGACCAACTAGACAATAACTAGAGCTAAAGATCAGCAACTAGACACGACGATGCAACCAATGATTCAACAAGCAAAATACCGAAAAATTTTTGCTATGGCTCAAAGGGGTTCGGACAGGGATGATAGATGCAATAATTTTTTGGGCAATTTTCTGGACTCTAGGTATGAAAAACGAATCTACTACTAGAAAACTGGAAATTCTCACCGATCAACCTGGCTCTGATACCACCTGATGAACCCGAAGGTCCTATTGTTTGCCCGATCTTTCAATGAGAATGATAAGTTCGGTAGGCGTCGCTCAACTCTCACGATCCTGGCTACGAACACGCAAGGCTCGAAACCACGCAATCGCTGAACTGATTGACAAGTCGTTATCAACCGTACGAATACCCGATGACTCGACCACGAAGGTCGATTCACGCATACACCAAGAAGCACGCAAGAACAAGATAAATAAGCAATCTGAAATTGCAAATATGAATTGAAATATTTGAATTGAGTTGGGATTCTAAATAAGGATCTTAATTGGGTGGTCTAGTCGACACACGCAAAAGATACAAGTTGCAACGAAGGCAAACTAAACATAAACAAAATCCAAGAAAACTAGAGGGGGTGCGGCCTCCTTAAATAGGGGATGAGGAGCCACACATCTAATAGAACTAGCGGGTGGGATTAAACTCGCGGGTTACTGTTCACGTGAACAGTAACCGCGCCCCAAGTGGCCCGATGGCGATGGGTCAAGTTCAATATGATTACAAAGCCCGATTGGCCCAAACAATTGATATGACGTCTTCTTTTGATGATTGCGATCAGTCCAGAAGGAATTTGAAGATGAGGCCGGATCCGTTGGAAAGAGGACGAAATAATCTTTCAATCAAGTACTTGTGGACCTCAAACGGACACCGTATGAGAAAGTTATGCCTGTTTTAAGTTGATGCTGTCGGGCTGATTCTAGAGGCCGAACTCGATTCCAAAACAGGTCCACTCAAACCGCTTGCTTCTCTTGGACCAAAAGTGACATGGTGCTGCACATATATATATTTCATCATTAGGTAGCATCATATAGTTCATATAATATAAAGACACTCCTAAAAACGAGCTCACCTTATAATTTAAGTGAAGCGCATTTAGCTCTTATACTTAGAACATTAAACATAGCAAATATGGTTGTATCCATAGAGGTCATGTCCTCATCACAAGATGTCCAACTACAAACCTTGCTCCATGCCCGTCGAAACTGGCTCCAAACTACCCACTACATCCGGCACCCCTGTGACCAACTCCACTCAGTATCGCAGCTTAGTAGGTGCTCTTCGGTACCTGACTTTTACGCGTCCGGACATCACTTATGCGGTTCAACAGGTCTACCTCCACATGCACGATCCTCGGGAGCCTCACTTCAACATGGTCAAGCACATCCTCTACTATCTTCAGGGTACCCTTGACCATGGACCACAGCTTCACCACACCTCCACCACTTGATCGCATACTCCGGCATCGACTGGGCCAGCTGTTTGGACACATGCAAATCAACATCCGGCTACGGCATTTTCCTCAGGGACAACCTTGTGTCATGGTCCTCTAAGCGCCAACACACGGTTTCCCATTCCAGTGCCGAAAGCCGAATATTGGGCTATCGCCAACGTCGTCGCCGAAACGTGCTGGCTTCGCCAACTGCTTCTCGAGCTCCACAGTCCGTTTCAGCTATCTACTTTAGTTTACTGTGATAATATCAGCGCCGTGTACCTCTCGACGAATCCGATGCAGCACCCGCGCACCAAGCACGTTGAGATTGATTTGCACTGTGAGGACCCGGAATATGTAACTAGTAACACTTAACCTCCAATTGGTTCTAGCGTTACTAATTAAACATTCTAAGCCTCGATGGACATATGCTTCCTGCACTGCAGATATGTACATCATCACAAAATTACACATCAATTCCATACACATACATCACTAAGTTCAACAACGACATACATAAAGTAAAGTTATTACAAAAGAGAGCCGACCGCCAAATAGAACAATATACAAGAATGACAATGAAGCAAAAGCGCCATAAGATGGCTAGAACAAAAGTCGACCGGTTAGCCAACATAACCCACAAGGCAACCGACGGCCGCTAAGCTAGTCGCCCGCAAGCTACCACAACACAACTCGCAAAGTGAGGCCCTTCAGCTCACCTTCCTCCTCTCGCACAAAACAATTAAGCATAGCAACCGAGTACAAAGATTGTCTTTGTACCCGCAAGATCGACGTGTGGAATAGCGCACCTATTCATCAACTACATGCAGCTCATTTAGGTGGAGGTTGTATGTCTCATTTTGCATGAAGCCAATTTTATTTGCAATAATGTAATACATTTTAAAAGCAAGTTTGCAAATCATTTAGTTATCAAAGTAACATGAAGTACAGATACATACAAGTAACCACTGAAGTGACTATCCCAATAGTCACCACAACATAGCACTAATCCCGATTCGCACCACCCATCAAGTTTTAATTTAAAAGGTTGTAGTCTAACTCTTGAAAGACCTCCCCAAGCGTGTCCATAACCTAGGACGAGGCTATTCGAATAGTTTTAACCTCGCAGGTGTACCAATGTACCCACACTTGCATCGCTTTAAGCCAAAACACACTTCCGTAGGTATGCCGCACGCTAAGTCCTACGAGACGCTTTCCAATATTGTGTATTAACTACGAGCCGCTCGTATGGGTAGAAACACCATACGCTTACATTGCAAGCCGAAAGACAACAAATCCCATCCCGGTGAAGTCTTTCTGACACTACAATGCTCCCAACACCATCCCTCCCGCGACCTCCTGCGACCCTGAGCCAATACACGCCAAAGTACTAAGTCAAGAGAGGTCCCATACCCTCTAGTGTGGTTAGCACGCTAAAATGCTTGGTTTAGTGTAACAAGATGTTCGGTCCTTGTTGACTTAGGCACCATTCCACTCACACCGAGAATCACACCAACATACCATTGTGCCCAAGTCTAAATCATTTTGCTTTTAGTTTTAGTTTTCACAAGTAGACATGGCCCAAGGTGGAAATCATAAATCATAATAAGTTTTAGTGTGATCAAGGTTATCGACAAGTCGATAACCGCCCATTTCTACCGGCTAAGCATGGCTAAGCAATTAATTCGCAACTACTAAGTGACAAGAGCCCATCCACGAACTCTAAATCACAGCAAGTAACCTAGGCTCATGGTAGTAGAGGATAATCATTTGCTAAGGAAATGCATCTACTAGGCCAACTATTAACACAAAATAGCAATGCATACATAGAATTTGTAATCAACATAAATACTTAAAATACTGGGATTAACATGATCAAACTGCTTGCCTTCTTGTCGTTGCTCAACTGTTGTGGAGGGTCGTTCTCGGGATTACCGCAAATGTCGAATCCTAAGCGAGAGGCAAAAAGAACCAAGAACAACCAATAAGACGAGCCACAAATAAACCAATGAGCAAGCAACAATTATCCAAATGCGACAAAATTTATACATAAGGTAGAATACGAATATACCTAGACATAGAAACTGGAAAAACCTAATTTGGATTTGTGGTGCAAAAGATATTGCCTAAAAACACATTTTCGGCCATAATTAGCACTGTAGCAAAATATTTTCTAGAAAGATTTTGAAGCTGAAATTTTTATGGTAGCTACCTACTGATATAGAGGTAACCCATATAAAATTTCAGGTCATTTGGAGTTAAAATGATTTAGTTATGATTTTCCTAAGATGCAAAACTAGCATAATGCACTTTCCAGAAATATAAACATGTTCAAAACTAATTTTACAATGAAGTATACCAACAGAGGGTTTTCTAGAATTTATCATATATATTTTGCTGTTACAGAGAATTACTTGTGCATTTTATAAGCCTTCCGTAATTTTCTAAATGTTAAAATAGGTACTAAATCATTAATCAAGGTTCCCGCTACAATCTTGGACTTACCATCATTTTTACATTAACATTGGGTTGATAACAAATTTATCAAAGTTGGAATCATTCATTTTGGACATACACGAGCAAGATATGCATTTTCTAACGCTTTATCCATTTTCCGAATATTCAAAATGACGAAACCAAGTTATTCCTACTTATACAATTTTTCTCACATCGAACATGCTTAAATCCATTTTTATAATGAGCTAAAGTGATAACATAATTTATTACAGCTTGGAATTAACTAAAAGCGCTTAAAATGAATTAGTTATGAGTTTCTAAAGTTTTTATATCATTTTCATTGATAAACAATTGCTTACCAAATACGTAACAATCCAATAAAACGGAAATGACGTGGACAACCCCACAACCCTTGATCTAACATCCTCACGCTTACGCGCGAAAAATAGCGCACGCGCCGCTACCCAATGAAACCCACCGCTGGATCAAGATCCAACGGCTCACACGAGTGTATGCAACCGACGGCGCGGTTGCTTGGCCAATCCACCGCAGATCGACGGATGGACGCCCGAACGCACCAACAACCGGATTGTCCGATTGCACACGATCTCGACCATTGATCGCAAGATCGACGGCCCAGATTTACGCGAGGGAACCGATGGTCCGAATGCATGCAAGATCCGGGGCCGCAGATCACAAAATGGACGGCGCTATAGATCAAGTTCAAAAGAGGTATCGACGAGTGGGACCGCATGTCGCTGACTACGAGTCACGATCGCAACGATTTAACCCACGCGCGACGGTGGCATCGCCCACAAGTCACGACTAGCAGGCGGTTAAGACCGAATTAGTGATTCTAATGATTGACATTAAATAGATTCTAATGATCACGAGATTTGATTTTAAACCCTGCCCACAAGTCACGACCCGAGGTTAATTCCGACAATGATTAAATGCCGACTCACTTAATTAAGCAATGATTAGGCATTAATGATGTCTGAACAAAGGTGGAGTGAAACAGAGATTGATTTAAGGAGATTGGGCCCATCGGTCGCTGGCTCAATAATAATGATTAAGACACAATTAACAGCTAATGGTTGGTAATTAATGTGTCCTAATGATCCGACAGCACGGAGCTTCTCACCGACAAAACCCGAGTGGCTTTGCGCTACCGGTCGCCGCGACTCGGTGTGCGCGCGCCACAAACTATCAAAATGGGTTCGCAATAGTGTTGCGGACCCAACGATGGTGACCTCGCGGCGGAGGTTCTGAACGCCGCGAGCCGGAAAACAAAGATGAAGGCCGACACGGCAAAACACGAAAATAGCAAAATGCTCCGCTGCAGTCCAAGGAAGCGAGTGCCATGACTTCTAGGGACTATATAGGAGCTACCTTAACCGAGAGGAGCTCCAAAGATGGTCGGGGAAGACTTGAACACGATGAAGTCCACCGGAGCCGAAGAAGATGAAGTGGAAGGTGAGGTTCTGAGCAAAATGAGTGGAACCAAATCATCGCCATACTTCATTATAGCTCAAAGAGGCTCCAAAAGCAAATAATTGCAAAAAGAACCACCGAGTTTGGAGAAGAAAGGGGGTGAAATCAACCGAAAATCTCCAAACTTAAAATTGAGTGATTCCTGTGAATGCAACCCAAAATCAAGTTAGGGGAAATATAAAGGAGGTTGAGGAGTTCAAAAGGGTGCAAGAATTGTTGAAGATAAACCACTGGACACCAAGGTCGCCATTGAGCTCCACGCCAACAATGGTGTTTTGAGGGTGAGAGGTGTTCTTGAGCTCAAACACAGAGAAGAGCAAAGCGTGGTGTAAAGGAACACCAGGAGGACCTAGAGGGGCAATTATATAGGGGAAGGATTAGGGTTTCGATCAAGGACATGAGCCCATGGTGAGCTCGGTTCATGCTCCGGTTGTAGACCAAGAAAAGATGGGAGCAAGTGAGACTCGGACAATGGAGGAGAAAGCTGAAGCGCATTAAATGCTCCACAGAGAGACGTTGATTTAAAGCAACTTTGAGGTGACCCATCAAAGCCACCCACTCAACCTCTCTCTTTCGCCATTGCCGCGCGCTACGAAGAAGCAGAGGAGGAAGAAGAATAAAAACAAACCACGACCGTTGGATTAAAAATGGACGGTCACGATTTAGCGAAGTTCGCGGACAACCCGATTGCTCACGGAATACGGACGGTTGGATCGAGATCCAACGGTCCCAATTTGTTAATGTAACCGAGGGTCCGAATGCTCACACGAACGGGCCACGCGATCCGAATCCAACGGCCGATATCGCACGCCGCTTTAAAACGCGGCTCGGTGCGCTTAGGTGGTTCAACCAAGTCAAGTGGCTCGGACTCGAGCCCGACTTCGAACCCAATGAACAAAGTGAATCGACTTTAGGTTTTAATTTAAAGTCGAGACTTTTGAGGATTTATTTGGGGCAGCAAAAACTCCAAAAATTCTGAAATTTTTACAGAGCTTGTTGATCGAGACATTGACCTTGTGAAAATTTCTCAGAGATTTTTATGCATTGCATTTTCTCCAAAATTCTACAAGGTACTGGTTTTAGGTTTGACCAGATTTTGAATTGGTTTGACTGACCTCCAAAAATATCCAAACAATTTCTAAAAATCGTGAAATTTTTCAGAGGGGTCACATACCATCCCAAGAACTTAGGAAAATATTTCCAGAGGATGATCAAAACATTTGACCGAATGTTATAGAAGAGACAAGATTTGGTTCAAAAGACTTTTGACTTTGCATTTCCATAAGTCTTGTACAATACTTGTGCAATACAAACAGAAACACATGATGTAAGAAAAAGTTTTAATTTCTACTCATTTTCTTACATTTGAAACACAAGCCCAAAATTTGGGATGTTACAACTCTCCCCCTTACAAGAATCTCGACCGAGATTCCGCTTTACTCGGAGAAGAAAGAAGGAAAATCTGCACGGCGATCTTCTCGCTCCCAAGTTGCTTCATCTTCTAATGGTTTGACCACCAACCTTAAGGAACTTGATGGCACGGTTCCTTGTTCTCCGCTCAGATTCCCAAGAATGCGAACAGATGCTCGCGATAGGTCAAATCCTCCCGCACATCGAGAGTTTCCAACGGAGTTTCCTCGCTTGGGACACGGAGGTACTTCTTCAGTGTGAAACATGGAACACATCATGCACCCTCAAGTGCGCTGCACTCAATCTATATGCAATCGCTCCAACTCTCGACGATACGATAAGGCCCAACATATCGAGGAGCCAACTTGCCCTTGATGCCAAAACGCCGATGGCCCTTCAAGGGTGAGACTTTGAGATACACAAGTCGTTGGGCTCAAAGCTCAACTCACGGCGACGACGACCGCATAGCTCTTTTGTCCGGATCGGCGTGCGCAGATGCTCGCGATCAATCGAACTTGACTCTCGGCCGCATTGATCGAATGCGGGCGAAAATCGCCACCGCCTCTCGACTAGTTCAATGGGGTTCTACATCTCCTTCCATACAAAGCCTCAAATGGTGCCATGCCAAGATCGGCTCGAAATCGTTGTTGTAGGAGAACTCAACAAATGGTAGGCACTTCTCCCACTTCTTCCCATAGGAAAGAACACAAGCACGAGCATATCTTCCAACACTTGGTTGACTCGCCCGCCGCCATCGATCCCGAGGATGAAAGGTCAGACTGAAATGAAGGGTCCCCATAGCCTCTGCGGACTATGCCAAAACCGCGAGGTGAAAAGTGCACCACGATCGAAATAATCGCCTTCGCACACCGTGAAGACTCACAATCCTCGAGACATAAAGTTCGCCAAAGGCCCCACACGGCCGAGTCTTGACGGAAGGAAATGTGCCACTTTAGTCAACTCGTCGATCACGACCCAAATAGCATCATTCCTTTGGACGAAGCGGGCAATCCGTGATGAAGTCCATGCCAACCGAATCCCACTTCCATTCTCGCACCGCAAAGGTCAAGAAGACTGCTGACGCCGATGCTCGCCTTCACACGACAAAGACACGCCGCACTCGCGAACGAACCGGCAATCTCGCTTCATTCGGGTCCACCGAATCTCGACGAAGATCCCGATACATCTTGGTAGCCCCGGGTGAATAGACAAAGGAGAATCATGGGCTTCGCGAGAATCAAATCCCGCAATTCCATGACCTTAGGGACCACAAGACGCTGCCCAAACCACACAACGCCATGCTCATCCTCCTAAAAGCACTTGGCTATCCCATCCTTGATGTTCGCTTGATCCGCTCACACCAACATTCTGTCACGTGCTCCTTGATTTGGTCCACCAAGGTTGGTTGCACAACCAATGTAGCAAGAGAACCGTGCTCGGTCAAACCCAAATTAAGGCGCTGAAATTCTGAATGAGAGCAGTCACGCTCTTGGAGCATCAACATGTTGCAATACACCTTCCGATCGAGTGCATCCGCAACGACATTGGCCTTGCCCGGATGGTACCAATGCCCATGTCATAGTCCTTGATCAATTCCAACCATCTTCTTTGCCCGAGGTTCAGATCCGGCGGGTGAACAAGTACTTCAAGCTCTTGTGGTCGAATACACCTCACAACGGTTACCAATCGTAATGCCGCCAAATCTTGAGTGCATGGACCACAGCCTAACTCCAAGTCATGAGTAGGATAGTTGAGTTCATGAGGCCTTAATCGCCGCGATGCATAGGCCACAACCTTGCCCTCCCGCATAAGAACACAACCAAGACCTCGACGAGAAGCATCACAATAGATATCGAAACTCTTGTGAATATCGGGAGAACAAGCATCGGGTTGAGGTCAACCGCTTCTTGAGTTCCTAAAACTCACATCACAAGCAAATGACCACTCAAACTTCTTGTCCTTCTTAAGCAATTCGGTCATAGGCTTCGCAATCTTGGAGAAATTCTCGATGAAGCGACGATAGTAGCCACCAAACCAAGGAAACTCCGCACATCGGTGACCGACTTGGGCTGACCCCAAGATAGCACATCACCGACCTTGCTAGATCCACACCACACCTCCCGCTGAAAGAACATGGCCCAAGAACGCCACTTCCTTCAACTAACTCGCACTTGCCGAATTTGGCATACAACAGTGTTCGCGCAGCTTGCCCAACACAAGTGAAGATGCTCAAGATGCTCTTCTTCACTCTTGAGTAGATAAGGATATCATCGATGAATACCACCACAAACCTATCCAAATACTCCATGAATACGAGTTCATAAGATTCATGAATAAAGCAGGAGCATTGGTCAAACCAAAAGACATGACGGTGTACTCGTAAAGACCATAACGAGTAGCAAAGGCCGTCTTAGGAATATCCTCGGTCCTGATCCTGACTTGATGATAGCCCAATCTCAAGTCAATCTTGAGAAGACTCGTGCTCGGTCAATTGATCAAAAGATCATCAATACGGGCAAAGGATACTTGTTCTTTACCGCCACCTCATTAAGCTTGACGGTAATCAACACATGCGCAAGGTCTTGTCCTTCTTCTTCACAAAGATAATCGACAACCCCAAGGAGATGAGCTAGGACGGATAAAACCCTTCTCTTGCAGCTCACCCACCGCTTCTTCACTCCTCCAACTCATTAGGAGGCATGCGACACGGCCTCTTAGAAATAGGGCGTGACGGCAGAACTCGATCACAAACTCGGATCTCGAACAGTGGCATGCCAGTAAGTCTTCGAAAGACATCCACGAACTCACATCTTCGTGGGAACATCCCGGATCTCCAATGCCGGCTTTGCTTCAAGGACATAAAGATGGGGCTCTCGCAATCGTGGCGAAACCCAACCTGCTCACCAAGGATCGGTGAGGTAGACAATCTTCCCGCACAATCGATTTGCCCCAAGTGTTGGGACAACCAATCCATGCCAAGAATCACATCCAAGCGCCGAGTCGAGTAGGATAAGAGTCGCCAAGAATCCCACTCCTTCGATGTGGATAGGGACATCCGGCATACTTGGTCACTCTCATTTCCGAACCCGAGAGCGAATCAGCAGTGGAATCCCGAGGAACACAAGAAGCCCACAATCAACAAAGAAAAGACCTCAAATAAAAGAATGCGAGGCCCAGAGTCAAATAAAATCAGAGCGTGATGTAAATTAACAAGGAGCGCACCCAACACAACGTCGGGTGCCTCCCGAGCCTCCTCACCGAGATGTGGTTGACTCGACCACTCCCGACACCGGGTCTTCGGATCACCTTCGTGTGTGTGACCATTCCGCGCCCTCCATTAGGACGAGGGGCTGCTCCATCCTCGAGGGCAATCGCTAGCATAATGGCCCTTCTTGTTGCAAAGTAAACAGTAACATCGCACTGGTTGCGAGCGCAACTCGCCGCTGGTCGCAGTGCACGTGGTCAAACACGGCTGCGGGGACGAGCAATCGTGCCGACGCCTTGGCGGTTGTGAAGCCAAAGCACGAGCCCCGGTGTGGGCCCAACACGGGACGAGTGAGGCCACCAGCGCGCACCGATGTGCCTCCCACTTGCGCTATGCGGGACTCACCAGCGCTTTCGCTTTGTGCTCGGCGACGATGGCCTTGTCAACCAAGGCCCGAAGTCGCAAAGTCCACTATAGATAGCTTGTCCTCGCAGCCTCCTGACAACCCATCCATGAACTTCTCCTGCTTAGCCTCATCGAGGCCACCTCTCCCGAGCATAACGAGCCAAGTGGTTAAACTCGTAAAGATACTCCGAGACGCACTTGCGCCTCGCTTAAGCGCAAGAAACTCCTTCTTCTTGAGCTTCATCAGGCCATCGTGAATGTGGGCCCGACGAAAGCGGATCGAAACTCATCCCACGAGACAACGTGTCTGCGGGCTGCATGGCGAAAGTTCTCCCACCAAGATAGTGCCGCACCCTCGCCGATGGGATGCAAAGAGTGCCCGCCCCGCTCCCGGCACTGAGCGATATTGAGCTTCCAACAAGACGCAGCCAATCATCCGCGTCGAGTGGATCCTCCGACGAGAAAGTGGGTGGTCGCAGACGGAGAAACTCCGCAAGCCCACCACGAGATCGGTGGCCACCACCTCCGTGATCTCGGCAAAGCGCGGGAGCGGAGGTGTTCCTCGCAATGACCTCCAAGATACGGGTCCGGTCCATGCGATTCCGCCGATCGAGCGAACCTCACCATGGTCGGAGGAGGGGGAAGCTCTCATCGTAACCAAATGGCTACTGATCAATATGGTGGTTCTTGTCATCCTGCTCCACAAAAATAGGTTAAAACTCAACTCCAAACAGAGACAAAGAAAACTACTAACCTCTTAACAAAACACTCTTTAAAGGCTCAAGTATCAACATAAAATTGCAGCAAGGTCATAAAGATAACAACCACCTTCCTCATATGACTAACTCGTATGGAAAACGAGTAATCAATTTTTCAGAAGACAAATTTCAGAGCACTAACTTCTGTTCGAGACAGCTAGGAACAGGTGAAAATCACACTAAAGGAGGGTTAGACAC
The DNA here is from genome assembly GCA_036346255.1 of Ampelocalamus luodianensis. Lineage (NCBI taxonomy): Eukaryota > Viridiplantae > Streptophyta > Magnoliopsida > Poales > Poaceae > Ampelocalamus > Ampelocalamus luodianensis. The sequence goes on from CM070636.1 coordinate 34,571,869, forward strand.
TAAGCTAACTCATATCACTTCTACCCCGTTAACCCTACAAGTTTTTAGTGGAATTAACCTCTCATTTCAGCACTTTTACTACCTAAATGCGGCTGTCCAGAAATTGTCTTGCTTGCTGTCCAGATTTCTCCATTCAACTTATGGCGAAATTTGTAGCTCCCAAAGAGCTCCTAATCTTCTCAAGATAGCCATACTTTTATTTTATAACTCTCATGATGTCCCCAAACCAATCTACTCGATAAACAACTATCTTTTGGAAGAAGATGAGAGGAAAACCAGCTTTCAAATTCAGTTTAGAATGAGGTGAGATGAGCAAACTAGGATAGATGAGAAGTAAAATCTGAGAACTTACTTAAGATTTTCAGAAAGCACCGATATTTGGAAAGTAAGTTTTCAAAATATACTAGGGACGCACCAAGCTAGGGGTTTCTACGGTTTGGTATGGCTCGATACCAACTTTGTGAGGACCGAATATTTAACTAGTAACACTTAACCTCCAATTGGTTCTAGCGTTACTAATTAAACATTCTAAGCCTCGATGGACATATGCTTCCTGCACTGCAGCATATGTACATCATCACAAAATTACACATCAATTCCATACACATACATCACTAAGTTCAACAACGACATACATAAAGTAAAGTTATTACAAAGAGAGCCGACCGCCAAATAGAACAATATACAAGAATGACAATGAAGCAAAAGCGCCATAAGATGGCTAGAACAAAAGTCGACCGTTAGCCAACATAACCCACAAGGCAACCGACCGGCCGCTAAGCTAGTCGCCTGCAAGCTACCACAACACAACTCGCAAAAGTGAGGCCCTTCAGGCTCACCTTCCTCCTCTGCACAAAACAATTAAGCATAGCAACTGAGTACAAAGATTGTCTTTGTACCCGCAAGACTGACGTGTGGAATAGCAGACCTATTCATCAACTACATGCAGGCTCATTTAGGTGGAGGTTGTATGTCTCATTTTGCATGAAGCCAATTTTATTTGCAATAATGTAATACATTTTAAAAGCAAGTTTGCAAATCTGTTTAGTTATCAAAGTAAATGAGAAGTACAGATACATACAAGTAACCACTGGAAGTGACTATCCCAATAGTCACCACAACATAGCACGAATCCCCGATTCGTACCACCCATCAAGTTTTAATTTAAAAGGTTGTAGTCTAACTCTTGAAAGACCTCCCCAAGCGTGTCCATAACCTAGGACGAGGCTATTCGAATAGTTTTAACCCTGCAGGGGTGTACCAATGTACCCACACTTCAGACCGCCTTTAAGCCAAAAACACACTTCCGTAGGTATGCCGGCACGGCTAAGTCCTACGAGACGCTTCCAATATTGTGTATTAACTACGAGCCGCTCGTATGGGTAGAAACACCATACGCTTACATTGCAAGCGAAGACAACAAATCCCATCCCGGGTGAAGTCTTTCTGACACTACAATGCTCCCAACACCATCCCTCCCGCGACCTCCCGCGACCGAGCCAATACACGCCAAAGTACTAAGTCAAGAGAGGTCCCATACCTCTAGTGTGGTTAGCACGCTAAAATGCTCTGGTTTAGTGTAACAAGATATTCGGTCCTTGTTGACTTAGGCACCATTCCAGCCACACCGAGAATCACACCAACATACCATTGTGCTCAAGTCTAAATCATTTTGCTTTTAGTTTTAGTTTTCACAAGTAGACATGGCCCAAGGTGGAAATCATAAATCATAATAAGTTTTGTGTGATCAAGGTTATCGACAAGTCGATAACCGCCCATTTCTACCGAAGCTAAGCATGGCTAAGCAATTAATTCGCAACTACTAAGTGACAAGAGCCCATCCACGAACTCTAAATCACAAAGCAAGTAACCTAGGCTCATGGTAGTAGAGGATAATCATTTGCTAAGGAAATGCATCTACTAGGCCAACTATTAACACAAAATAGCAATGCATACATAGAATTTGTAATCAACATAAATACTTAAAATACTGGGATTAACATGATCAAACCGCTTGCCTTCTTGTTGTTGCTCAATCTGTTGTGGAGGGTCGTTTCTGGATTACCGCAAATGTCGAATCCTAAGCGAGAGGCAAAAGAACCAAGAACAACCAATAAGACGAGCCACAAATAAACCAATGAGCAAGCAACAATTATCCAAATGCGACAAAATTTATACATAAGGTAGAATACGAATATACCTAGACATAGAAACTGGAAAACCTAATTTGGATTTGTGGTGCAAAAGATATTGCCTAAAAACACATTTTCTACCATAATTAGCACTGTAGCAAAATATTTTCTAGAAAGATTTTGAAGCTGAAATTTTATGGTAGCTACCTACTGATATAGAGGTAACCCATATAAAATTTCAGGTCATTTGGAGTTAAAATGATTTAGTTATGATTTTCCTAAGATGCAAAACTAGCATAATGCACTTTCGAAATATAAACATGTTCAAAACTAATTTTACAATGAAGTATACCAACAGAGGGGTTTTCTAGAATTTATCATATATATTTTGCAGTTACAGAGAATTACTTGTGCATTTTATAAGCCTTCCGTAATTTTCTAAATGTCGAAAATAGGTACTAAATCATTAATCAAGGTTCCCGCTACAATCTTGGACTTACCATCATTTTTACATTAACATTGGGTTGATAACAAATTTATCAAAGTTGGAATCATTCATTTTGGACATACACAGAGCAAGATATGCATTTTCTAACGCTTTATCCATTTTCCGAATATTCAAAATGACGAAACCAAGTTATTCCTAGTTATACAATTTTCACATCGAACATGCTTAAATCCATTTTTATAATGAGCTAAAGTGATAACATAATTTATTACATTGGAATTAACTAAAAGCGCTTAAAATGAATTAGTTATGAGTTTCTAAAGTTTTATATCATTTTCGCTGATAAACAATTGCTTACCGAAATACAGAACAATCCAATAAAAAGGAAATGACGTGGACAACCCCACAACCCTTGATCTAACATCCTACGGCTTACGCGCGCCGAAAATAGCGCACGCGCGCGAAACCCAAATGAAACCCACCGTTGGATCAAGATCCAACGGCTCACACGAGTGTATGCAACCGGACGGTGCGGTTGCTTGGGCCAATCCCAGCCGCAGATCGACAGATGGACGGCCCAGAACGCACCAACAACCGGATTGTCCGATTGCACACACGATCTCAGCCATTGATCGCAAGATCGACGGCCCAGGACGACGAGGGGAACCGGATGGTCCGAATGCATGCAAGATCTGGGCCGCAGATCACAAAATGGACGGCGGCTATAGATCGAAGTTCAAAAAGAGGTACTGACGAGTGGGACCGCATGTCAGTGACTACGAGTCACGACCGCAACGATTTAACCCACGCGACAAAGGCACCGGGCCCACAAGTCGACTAAGCGGGCGGTTAAGACCGAATTAGTGATTCTAATGATTGACATTAAATAGATTCTAATGATCACGAGATTTGATTTTAAACCCTCGCCCACAAGTCACGACCAGCAGGTTAATTCCGACAGCGATTAAATGCCGACTCACTTAATTAAGCAATGATTAGGCATTAATGATGTCGGAACAGTGTGGAGTGAAACAGAGATTGATTTAAGGAGATTGGGCCCACTGGTCACTGGCTCAATAATAATGATTAAGACACAATTAACAGCTAATGGTTGGTAATTAATGTGTCCTAATGATCTCGACGAAACGGAGCTTCACCGACAAAACCCGAGTGGCTTTTGGTGGTCGCCGGCGACTCGATGCGGGCGCCACAAACTATCAAAATGGGTTCGCAATAGTGTTGCGGACCCACCGGTGGTGACCTCGCCACGGTGGAGGTTCGGAACGCCACGAGCCGGAAAACAAAGATGAAGGCCGACACGGCAAAACACGAAAATAGCAAAATGCTCCGCTGCAGTCCAAGGAAGCGAGTGCCATGACTTCTAGGGACTATATAGGAGCTACCTTAACCGAGAGGAGCTCCAAAGATGGTCGGGGAAGACTTGAACACGATGAAGTCCACCGGAGCCGAAGAAGATGAAGTGGAAGGTGAGGTTCTGAGCAAAATGAGTGGAACCAAATCATCGCCACAGCTTCATTATAGCTCAAAGAGGCTCCAAAAGCAAATAATTGCAAAAAGAACCACTTAACGAGCTGGAGAAGAAAGGGGGTGAAATCAACCGAAAATCTCCAAACTTAAAATTGAGTGATTCCTGTGAATGCAACCCAAAACCAAGTTAGGGGAAATATAAAGGAGGTTGAGGAGTTCAAAAGGGTGCAAGAAATGTTGAAGATGAACCACTGGACACCAAGGCTGCCATTGGAGCTCCACGGCCAACAATGGTGTTTTGAGGGTGAGATGTGTTCTTGAGCTCAAACACAGAGAAGAGCAAAGCGTGGTGTAAAGGAACACCAGGAGGACCTAGAGGGGCAATTATATAGGGAAGGATTAGGTTTCGATCAAGGACATGAGCCCATGGTGAGCTCGGTTCATGCTCGGTTGTAGACCAAGAAAAGATGGGAGCAAGTGAGACTCGGGACAATGGAGGAGAAAGCTCGGCGCATTAAATGCTCCACAGAGAGACGTTGACGAAAGCAACTTTGAGGTGACCCATCAAAGCCACCCACTCAACCTCTCTTTTCGCCATTGCGCTCGCGTGCTCGGAAGAAGCGAGGAGGAAGAAGAACAATAAAACAAACCACGACCGTTGGATTAAAAATGGACGGTCACGATTTAGCGAAGTTCGCGGACAAACCGATTGCCTACGGAATCGACGGTTGGATCGAGATCCAACAAATCCAATTTGTTAATGTAACCGAGGGTCCGAATGCTCACACGAACGTGGCCACGCGACCAATCCAACGGCCGATATCGCACGCGCGCTTTAAAACGCGGCTCGGTGCGCTTAGGTGGTTCAACCAAGTCAAGTGGCTCGGACTCGAGCCCGACTTCGAACCCAATGAACAGTGAATCGCTTTAGGTTTTAATTTAAAGTCGAGACTTTGAGGATTTATTTGGGGCAGCAAAAACTCCAAAAATTCTGAAATTTTTACAGAGCTTGTTGATCGAGACATTGACCTTGTGAAAATTTCTCAGAGATTTTTATGCATTGCATTTTTCTCCAAAAATTCTACAAGGTACTGGTTTTAGGTTTGACCAGATTTTGAATTGGTTTGACTGACCTCCAAAAATATCCAAACAATTTCTAAAAATCGTGAAATTTTTCAGAGGGTCGATACCATCCCAAGAACTTAGGAAAAATATTTCCAGAGGATGATCAAAACATTTGACCGAATGTTATAGAAGAGACAAGATTTGGTTCAAAAGACTTGTGACTTTGCATTTCCATAAGTCTTGTACAATACTTGTGCAATACAAACAGGAAACACATGATGTAAGAAAAAGTTTTAATTTCTACTCATTTTCTTACATTTGAAACACAAGCCCAAAATTTGGGATGTTACATGCACTTCGTCCACAAACATGTTGCTCTTGGTGATATTCGCGTCCTTCACAGGCCAACCACGTGCCATTATGGTGACATCTTCACCAAAGGCCTACCGACGACGGTGTTCTACGAGTTTCGGTCCAATCTGAATGTTCGCTCTTTTATTGCTTTAGAAAACCTCCTGGTCGGTTGTGATCTTCCATGTAACTGCCGCCGCACCTTCCTAGCAAGGGCTGCCGCATCATGTATATATGGTCACCTTGACCTTCAATCAATTCAAGAGCTGACACTATCTTGCCTTCAGGAAGGGACCTTACAGTTTACCGGAAAGTGAAGTCAGGACAGAGTAGATGTGATTTGCTAGAGTTGCAGGAGATGGCCATGAGTTCAGCAGAAATATCTCTTCCTAATCTTGATGATTGTAAAAGTGAGCTACCTGACCTTGTTGTTTTTATATTTTTGTTTTTTTTTTCTTCTTTGTGATGCATTCTTTCCTGTGTTCTTCTAGATTTGGACACACGCCTTTTTGAGGAGCTGTGGTATGCATGCGCTGGATCAGGAATTACAATTCCTCAAGTGGGGAAACTTGCAGCCTACTTTCCGCAAGGACACCTGGAGCAGGTATTTTGCCTTCAGTTTCATTTTTTATAATCTTGATTTCAGCATTCATGAAGCACCTAGAGATGGATTGAGGTCCATCATCTACCTTAATCCATATCAACAATAAGATGTCTTTGAAATATTTGTTGCTTCGATGAAACAGACTGGGGGCATCCCCATGCATTTGCATGATGTCCCCTCACAGATCCTATGCCGTGTACTGAATGTCGAACTGAAGGTGATCTGCTTAACTCATTTATAGACATTTTTGCCTCTGATTTGCTATGACAAACCAAAAAATTTTTGGTCCTATATGCAGTCAGAAATGGATGTGGTTTATGCTCGGCTGCTCCTGCAACCTGAGCTCAATGTAAAGAGCTGTGAATTTTGTTTATATCTTTGTTCTCGTTGTTATATCACTGGAAAATAATGGTTATTGCTATTTTCCTTTTTTTTTTGCATGATCTTAAGGTGATGGAGAACAAGGGTCTAGCCCCATCAATGCCAAGGCTTCTTGCACCCTACTTTTGCAAGAAACTAAGAGCTGCTGATACAGTAGCCCATGCTTGGTTATCTATACCAAGGAATCATGCTGAACAATGTCTACCACTACTGGTTGGCGTCTAACCAGTTGCCAATTTCATTAGGGTTCTTGGTTAAAAAAAAACACTAGGGTTCTTTTAATTCACATGAAGCAAAGAAGTCATTGCTTAAAATATTCTGGTTACCAAGTTAATATTCTGACCAGAGTCACAGTACACACTCATTCTTTGCTCTCTTCCTGGTGAAGGATATGACCCAGATGGCACCGATGGAGGAGCTTGTGGCAAAGGATCTTTCTGGGACAGAGTGGCGCTTCCAGCATAAATTAGGTGTTAGCTACTCAGTATCAGAAGTTCATAACTGTGGATATTATGGGGATATACGTACGATCTTACGATGATGAGATAATTGACAATGACGTTGAGGGTTTGCGAAAACACGCGTTTTCGGAGAAGTGCTTGTGCTGTCAGGTCTCAAGCGGTCTGACCGGCCTTGGTGGCGGTCAGACCGCCCATGCCTCGGGTGAATTGGACTGGCGGTCTGACCGGCCAGGTAGGCGGTCCGACCGGTTGGGTGGCGGTCTGACCGGCGTCTGATGAGCGGTCCGACCGGCCATATAAGTGGCATTGGATTTTTGAGCTGGGCCAAAAATAGAGGGTGTAGGCAAGTGAGGAGATTCTACTGCACTTGGTCCCATAATTTTTGGAGCCTCCAGGCAAAAGTTCTATTCGTTTGAAATTTCCAGAGAGGTTGCGGATTTCGATGAAATTTGGCTAAGTCCTCAGGTAGCGGTCGACCGCCTTCGTTGGCGGTCGATCGGCACAGCGGTCGACCCGCCAAGGGTGGCGGTCTGATCGGTTTTCACTTAACTTGTCGGCCCGTGTGGCGGCGATGGTTGCTTGTTAGGTCAAGTTCATGGGTTTCATTGCATATATGTTGCATAATGCATGTTTTGACTAACGTGGGTCAAGATGTGAAGAACTTGTTCCCGGTTTCGATTTGCTTGTCTATTGTTGTGCAGGTTGCTTGGTGGTCAACGACGGTCAACGGCGAGGATGATCGGGACTTGGCTTGGAGAGCTGAGGTTCAGAACGATCGACGATGCCGGGTGAAGTCATTGGACTCAAGTATGGTGCAAGATGGACAAAGGTGACCGAACAGTGCGCTCACCATAGCTCTGAAGACGAGGCATCTGTCAAGACAGACGAACAGGGTAAGAGCAAACTTTAAAACAGCGGGGAGAGAAAGGATTATAGCAAAAGTTGAGGCGAGAGAGATATGAGGAGAGTTAAGCAATTAATTAACCTTGCAAGTTAATTTTTTTTTCTTTAGAAAATAGTTTGGACACTCTAAAGACGGCCAATCTGACTAAGGTCAAGACCTACTGTGAGGACCCCCGGTTATTGGAAATGTTATTAATTAAATTCATACTGTAGCACAATTGTTAATGAAGGAACAGTACTGCCCCTTTATTAAAAACCATGCTAAAGATATAAATTTAACAAATGACAGATCCAAGAAACAGATTCCTGATATATATGATTCACAATGGTTCCCGTGATCAACGACCATTGCATATATATCCTTCATCAACATTGCATCAAACACATACCACCATACATTGATATAATTAAACATAAGGTTACATCATTCTATTAGTACTACAATATTAAGTGACTTGGTCACTTTAACGATACTGTGGAAGCAAAATAAACGGAAAATGTCCACCAATGGCCTCATCCACCCGCAGCAATTGCGTGGAGGAAAGAAGTAGCGTTACTCGTTAGCGCCACCACGATCGGCGCTAACGGTACTTCATAGAGAAACCATCCTCACCGCAACAATAGGTGGTAGCACCTTGAGTACAAAAGGTACTCAGCAAGTCTTACACAAACTAACAAAAGAAAGTGGTTATTAGATCCTATTCAAAGCGTGAGGGTTGTTACATGCATAAGGTTACAACAGAAGGTATAAAGGTTCAAATTTGCATAAAGCGATACACCTTATCCTACAAAGGCTAACTTTTGATAAAGCAATTTAATAAATCAAAAATAAAGTAAAACGGTAAGTAAATACATTAAATGTAAATAAGATGCAGATGCATGATTCCTCATGCAAACCGAAAATAAACCGAAACCACATTTTGGAAATCAAAATCTCTATACAGTGATATCAGTTCAAGTTATCGTCCATGACCGTGGACACGGCTATTCGAATGCTTTATACCCTGCAGGGTGTACATCTTTACCCACATGACTTAACTAGCCGTTGTCTTCTGGATGCCTCCGAATGATGACACACTTCCTTTGGTATGCCGACCAGGAAGCTAAGATTTGGTATTTTCAACAAGCCAACACTATTGAGTTGGACCCCATGTGTGAACTAATCCCATTAGTGTAGGCTATACCACCTACTAACCACGGGCACACATGTTGTGTCAGAATGCCGATCCAAACAATTTAAAGCGAATTGGGTTCCCTACCCATAGTAGAATGCTATCGGCACCATTAAGGTATCGTATATGCGACGAGGCACATATACGCCCTCACCTCCTAAGAACATCCGACATCGACATACAAGCTCACATGGCATAAAACGCAGTCCTCGGACCTAAGCATCTATGCCATACAAGGTCAATACACATATCCTTACTCTCCTGTTTCCAACTCAATAGTCTCAACATTTTACTTAACCAAACAAATACCCATACACCGCATGTGGAAGTACGTGGGGACTTGAATCAATAGTCGAGTTCGGTCCTTAATCAACCCTGACAAGTCCACCACAACACCCAATCTCGTGCACAAAAGCACCATCACTAGCTTCCTCTTGTCCGGATCAATTTGAATTTCAAATACAAGACTGATTTAAAGAAACCGGACAAAGAGTTCAAAATAACCAGGGTTGGGCCAGTGATTCCCATGTTTGACAAGATATGCTTGTCCAACTCTAAAATCTCTAGACTGCATATCTAAGCCAAATCTGAAAATAGACCATATAGTATACAGTACTACACTAGAGCTAAGTGTATGGTCATAATTAAGGTAATCCACCATGTCGGGTTATAGCTAGCTATTACAAGTCACATTTTGTATTTTCAGACACATAGCATGCACAGATATCACTGGATTTGGAAAAGCTATTGTACAAAATCTGGGTTCAATATGGTGCAAAAAGGATGCTTGCCTTGGTAATAATAAACTCCTGTTGCAGGCTCTGGATGCTCAGAAATATATTCAATTGCTTCAAGAAAATCATATTCTAAAGGAGGCAATAAAATCCAATAAATACCAAAACTGACAATAAGTTCAAAATGGAAGAAAGATGCATGATTACAGTATGCTTAAGCCATAACTACCCATATTAGTGATAATAACCCATAATATAGCTTATCGCTTTCAAAAGACGAAACTAGAGTTTAGTGCAAAGTCCCGCCGATTTTAAAAGAGCAAAACAGATACTTTGCAATTTTCGGAAAAGGAATATAGAACATGCAAAAGTTCATAAATGAAACTTAGCATGATCTTTTGGGTAATTAATATCCCAAACCAACCTTAACCTAACCCTAATCAGTTAGATTACAAAAGCTAAAGAAAAACCTATTTTGTCGGCTGAGCCAAGAAAAGAGCACTGAGACGATTTCAACTAGGAATCAAAATAGATGATGACAAGAATTGAAAGATCAACTTGTCATGATGCTAGGGTTTAGTCAAAACCTAAATAAGATGATAAGTTGACAGAAGAACCCTAGGTCTTGAAAATGACACAAAGACCAAAAGCTAGAATAATAGCTTTTCGCTTTGAAGCAAGATCAAGCTACCGATGCTTAAAAGAATGATTCACAGCAGCCTTCTAAGGTTCTTAAGATGCTCAAGATGTCGAAACTAGGGTTTTGGCTTACCAAGATGGAAAGATACCAAGAACTCAAAACCGATGATGATGGATAGAGAAATAAACTCGATTTAACCTACAAAAGATAACCAATCTTTATTGTAAGGTGTAACCCGAGTTTAGGATGGATAAGCAAAGGAACAAGAGCAAGAACTCCATCGGCTAACAATGGAGGATGAGCCGCCGGTCAACAATGGTCGCACTCAAAAGGCTAGGGTTTATATATGGATGTTGAGCTACAGAGCAAAGGGAATGATCTAGAGTTGATGAGGTGTCCATTTAGCTAAACATCTAAAAATTAGTGCATAATCTTTGGATAAATCCTCTCCCTGCCACAAAAATGGTCTGCGGCAGAGATAAGGAAGAAGAGAGGCAAAATATGACATGTGGGCCCTTTGTCATTCTCGATCGCGCGCGCCACAAAAGCTCAAAGAATATCACCAGTCCGATTGGAAATGGGCGTCGCGATGAGGACAGTGTTTAAAATAATCAACCGGTATTGTTCAATGTGGACCACACGATCTCACATGAACGGCCGTGATTTAATGCACCTTCGCTTAACCCAAGGTCACATTCAAGGGAGCGTTGGATTAGAATCCAACGGTCACTTAAAAGAATACACGCCACCCCACTTAAGTGCGACGATGCGGCGCCGTTAGATGGGCTTCCTACGGTCGAGATTGGAAAATGAACCGATGGTCCGGTTGCACACACCAATCTAGACCCCACGATCGAAATCCAACGCCCACTAGATTTGGGTCTTAACAACGCACGATTAAAAAAGAAGCGCCAGGATTTGAATCGACGCCCAGAAAAGAGCGCGCTCGATTTCAAATTGGAATAAGCGACGCGTTAGATCGAAATGAACGGTCACGACAGCGGGATCCGAGTCGTCCGAATGCATACACCGATCACGCCGTTGGATTAAGATCCAACGGTGGAGGTTGATCTCATACACGTGGACAGCTCGTGTGATACCGTGAGCTCGCCTGCTCGATTGAAGATCAACGGCTCATATCAAGCGTGGGGTTCGCTCGCTCGAACGTGATGCAGAGCTGCACCAATTGATTCGGCTGGACCAAATCACATGAGACCGGTCGCATAAGTGTTGAGTTTGGATTTGGACCATTTAGTTGACCAAACCTTATTCAAATGCTTTAAGGTTTGACTGGCTTTTTAAAATAACAAATAAATTTGTAAAATCATGAAATTTTTATCGTAAGCTACCGATGATATATTTCCCGATAAATTTTATAAACCACATTTTCACTTTGTAAAATACATAAATATTCATTTCGGACCGAGAACATTTATTTAAAGACAATAAATTTTTCTTTAAGCCCAAATAATTTCTAAAATGCAACAAAAATAATTTTAGCCAAGATAATTTATCTAGGCTTTAATAAAAAAAATGCTTCCCAGTCATAATACAAGTTTTATCTTGTATCCCTTTAAGACTTTGAATAGTTCTTTAGGGTTTTGACTACAAAGGAAGGTTTTTAACTTGTAACATGTTTGCCCAAAGTGTAAACATGAACAGAATGCCATGAACAGATCTCATTCATCGCTCATAAAGCATTTTATTACTGTTTATAAACTCGGGTCTATTACACCTACACGATCGAGATGGCTCGATACCACCTCTGCCGGGACCTGCATCGATTACTCGAACCCTATGTGTATCTTGCACTAGTCCAGATCACGCTAGTGCACACAGGTTAACATAAGTAAATATCGATCCACACAGCGATAAATAAAGTAAACGATTAATTTGAATAACAAATAAGGGTTTTGACCTTATGGTCGAGTTTACACTTATTAAGCCACGCAGGCTAACAAAGAATAAACAAAGAGCTGAACGAAAATAACTCCAGCGTAGATCCCACCAATTCACCACAGCAACCGATCGATCCGCACTTAACGAACGATCGGCCTTCAACGAACTCCTCCTCAGCGGCGTAGACTCCTCCTCTTCGTAGGTTTGGGCGCAAGTTTTACAACAAGCGTGAGTACACAACCGCACTCGCAAATCATACCACGTAATGCAATGTATAGATGCAGCTTATTCCAAGGAAAAGACTTACGTGGTTCTTTTGCATAAAGGCAACATTTGCAATTGAATACGAATAATAGATTGAAAGCATAATTCAAAACAAATAGACAATAATAATTTAACATTTATTTCACAAAGACACACAACTTAATGCTTTATTTCACATAGCCATATGATTGAGGTCACACCTCCCATCCCAAACATTTTATGAAAACTACCCTCGTGTGAAATCCCGAGCATGTCCATGATCGCGACGCGCTATTCAAATAGATTGTTTTAACACTGCATAGGTTGTACACTTTACCGACAAGATACAACTAGTGTAGCAAGCACCAATCGTAATAAAACAGTCGAAACTTCATCTCAAATATTGACGTTCCCGGTGCTTACAAACCGCTATACTAGCTCACATAGAATTGGTATAACACACACCGATAGGAAGACGATCGTCCCGCGATGCAACCACCAAGTTGTCACACCTCCACCCTGTCACACACCCTAACCTATCCACGAACATCAATGCCGAATCCATAACTTACTAAGTTAGGCCCGTCCCATACGGGCATGTGGTCGCATGAGAAGGCTCACCAATGGCGCACAAAGTTAAGTCCTTAATTGACCAAGGCAAGACTTCCATGTTCTAACTAAGTCACAAAGATTATCATTCCCATCACAAAGTCCACCATATCACACACTTCCACCACTTACCTCGGTCTAAATCCTTTACTACCCAGCTTGGTTTTAGTACAACACATGCCATCACGAAGTAATAACACATAGCACATGGGCTTTACACAAAGTTCCATAATCACTTAGTCGATTTAATGTTTGCGACTCACATGAGATGATGACTCGTGGCATGGCTAAGCAATTATACTCGTATCTAACCAACCGACGTTGGTGTTATAATAATACCAACTAATAACCAATCTAGCGTGATAAGGATATATGACATACAAGGCCAAGGTGTGATAACAAATTTGATAATAACTATACCCAAAGCATTTAAATAAATAATTAAAATAGAATGCAGTACTTTGAAGTAAAGTAATTTGAAAACTGGGTTCAAGATGTTCAAAGGTATGACTTGCCTTGGAAAAGGTCTATGTACTGGTCCTGATCTTGGGGTGCTCCTTCTTCCACAAAATTCTCCGACGAATCGACGTCTACTCGCAAACGAAACAAAAACAAACAAAACAAATAAATAACAGAGGCAAAACAAGCTCCAAAAATTAAATAAAAATCTCAGATAAATAGATCTTGAATTTAGACAAATTTAGAAATTTGAATGGGCTCAATCGGAGTTAGGATGCAAAAGTTATGAGCTTTGGAAGATTGGAAATCTAAAAGAAACCCTAACTTGGATTTTCCAGAATTTCCAAATTATTTCTCTGAAGAAAAATCGGATTATTGCGCAAGCACGACGTCAGCAAAAAATTTCAGAATTAAAAGAAATCAGAAAAGAATTCTGACATGTGGGACCCACACGTCAGTGAGAGGGTGCACCGTGGACCAAGTTCACGCCTGTAACATCCCAATTTTCTGAGCTTAAAAGTCCTTTAATTAGTTAGTAGGAGAAAATTCACCATTTGAATTTTATTTGAATTTAATTTCAAAAGCTTAATATTGGACTTTACAATCAAAAACATTTAATATGAATAATCCCAACATGAACATTAACCAAAACTATTTTATTTGGGTTCTATGTGCTCAGATATATTTTCTAGATTTTTCTAGAATTTTTCTGAGTTTATTTGCTATTTTCTATTGCTTATTTGAATTTCTGGTATTTTCTAAAATAGAAAATCTATTAAAATCTCAGAAATCTCCTCGGGCCGAATCTCTCCGGCCCAACTCCTATTCCCACGCTCGCCAGCCCGCTCAGTCCAACGCCGCGCGTCGCCGCTTCCCACTGACAGGTGGACCCCGCCTGTCAGCCCCTCTCTCTCTCTCCGCGCGCCCGCTCGCTCCCCACCGTTCGATCAGGTTTGGACGGCTAGATGCGCATGAGGTAACCGGAGGTTCCGATCGTCTCATTGATTGTGGACCGTTGGATCTAAGATGAGCGGTCAGATCTTGAGTCAGTTTAGTAGCCGTGTCGCTTCGCACGCGCCCGCGTCCGAGCCACAGCCGCCGACAGGTGGGCCCCGACCGCCACGTCACCGTTGCCTCGAGGCGACTCGCCCGCCGCCCGATTTTTCCGCCGCCGCTGTGTTCTTCGCGACACGCCCCGGCTATTTAAAGCCCCGAGGCCTCGTGCCTCGCACCCCGAGCCTCGCGCCTCGAAACCCTAGCCGCCGCCACCGGCGCCGCAACGCCCCGCCGCTGCCGTCCTCTTCGGCGCGGGCCGAAGGAGTTCGCCCTGCCGCGCTGCTGCCTCCTCCCGCCGCCGTTGAGGCCACCATCGGATCGCCGCGTCGCTCGCATCTCGAATCGCTCATCTTCGCCGGAGGACCTCCAGCCGCCGCCGCCGTTGAGCCCGTACCTCCGCCGCCTTCGCTCGCCGCCGCCACGCAGACGTCCCTTCACCGGTGAGCACACCGTGTAATCCCGCCTCGCCTCTACCTCCCGTTATCCGCCGCCGCCGGCGAGCCGCCGTTCGCGAGACCGCCGGTCCCGAGCCGCCGCCGGGTCCAACGTGACACGCCACCTCGCCACCACCTCGGCGCCGCGCCGCCGCCGTGCCCTCGTGTCGCCGCGTGGAGCCCCGCTGCCCACGTGCGCCACGCTGCAGCCTACCGGACTCGAGTCCCGAGGCTCGGTGGACCTAGTCCACCGTGAGCCTAGCCTCTGACATGTGGGTTCCACATGTTAGAGATTTCTTTTTATTATTTCTTTTCCGAAATCTCGAATGACGCCAAAGATTGCGCAATAATCCGATTTTTCAATAGAAAAGTAATTCGGAAAATCCAGAAAATCCAAATTAGGGTTTCTTTTAGATTTCCAATCTTCCAAAGCTCATAACTTTTGCATCCTAACTCCGATTGAGCCCATTCAAATTTCTAAATTTGTCTAAATTCAATATCTATTTATTTGAGATTTTTATTTAATTTTTGGAGTTTGTTTTTCCTCTGTTATTTATTTGTTTTGTTTGTTTGTGTCTCGCTTTGCAGTAGACGCGTCGATTCGCTCGGGAATTTCGTGGAAGAAGGAGCACCCCAAGATCAAGACCAGTACATAGACCTTTTCAAGGCAAGTCATACCTTTGATCATCTTGAACCCAGCTTTTCCAAATACTTTGTTTCAAAGCACGCATTCTATTTTAATTATTTATTTAAATGCTTTGGGTATAGTTATTATCCAAATTTGTTATCACACCTTGGCCTTGTATGTCATAATTCTTTGTCACCCTAGATTGGTTATTAGTTGGTAATATTGTAGCACCAACGTGGGTTGGTTAGATGCGAGTACAATTGCTTAGCCATGCTACGAGTCTCACATCGCATGTAAGTTGCAAATATTAAATGTGACTAAGTGACTATGGAACTTTGTGTAAAAGCTGTGTCTGTCAGATGTTATTACTTCGTGATGGCATGTGTTGCACTAAAACCAACAGGGTGGTAAAGGATTTAGACTGAGGCAAGTGGTGGAGACTATGTGACATGGTGGTCTATGTGATGGGAATGATGGTCTTTGTGACTTAGTTAGAAATTGGAAGTCTTGCCTTGGTCAATTAAGGACTTAACTTTGTGCGCCATTGAACTGAGCCATCAGCACGCGACCACATGCCCGGTATGGGACGGGCCTAACTTAGTAAGTTATGGATTCTCAGCATTAATGTTCAGGTGGATAGGTTAGGCTATGTGACAGGGTGGAGGTGTGACTACTTAGTGGTTGCATCGCGGGACGATTCGTCTTCCCTGTCCAACGATGTGTGTTATACATGGGCTATGTGATATGTATAACGGTTTGTAAGCACGTCGAGAGTGTCAATGTTGAGATGAAGTTTCCGAACTGCTTTGTTACGATTGGTGCTTGCTACACTAGTTGTATCTTGTGGGTAATGTGTACAACCTCTTCAGAGTGTTAAACAATCTATTCGAATAGCGCGTCATGTCATGGACATGCTCGGGATTTCACATGAGGGGTAGTTTCATAAAATGATGGGATGGGAGTCAGTGACTTCAATCATATGGCTATGTGAAATAATCATAGTCAGTGTCTTTGTGGAAACAATCTGTTAAATTAATATTGTCTATTTGTTTTGAATTATGCTTTCAATCTATTATTCATATTCAATTGCAAATGTTGCTTTTATGCAAAAGAACCACGTAAGCCTTTTATTTGGAATAAGCTGCATCTATACATTGCATTCGTGGTATGATTTATGAGTACGGTTGTGTACTCACGCTTGTTGTAAAACTTGCGCCAAACCTCTGAAGAGGAGGAGTTCGCCAAGGCCGATCGTTCGTTAAGGTCCGATCCCATCGGTTGCTGTGGTGAATTGGTGGGATCTACGCCGGAGTTTTTCCGCTCATTTCTTTGCTTTATTTCCCGTTAGCCTTGCGTGGCTTAATAAGTGTAAACTCACCATAAGGTCAAAACCTTATTTGTTATTCAAACTAATCGCTTACTTTATTTATCGCTTGTGTGGATCGATATTTACCTATGTTAACCCCGTGTGCACTAGCGTGATCCTCGACTAGTGCAAGATACACAGAGGGTTCCGTAATCGTGATGCGGGTCCCGACAGAGGTGGTATCGAGCCATACCGATCGTAGGTCTTGACCTTAGTTAGATTGGCCGTCTTTAGAGTGTCCAAATTATTTTCTAAAAAAATTAACTTGCAAGGTTAATTAATTGCTTAACTCTCCTCATATCTCTCTTGCCTCAACTTTTGCTATAATCTCATCTCTCCCGCTGCTTTTAAAGTTGCTCTTACCTGTTCGCTCTGCCTTTACAGATGCCTCGCTCTTGAGCTATGGTGAGCGATCGAGGTTATGCTTCCGAGCTTTGGAAGTCGCGAGTGTTCTTGAGGTTTTGATCGTCCGTACGCACGCCGGCAATACCGGGCGGTGAATGGACAAAACCGTGGAGTGATTTGTCGCTCGACGTTCTACGCCAGAGGCACGACAAGGCAAGGCAACCTTCGCACGCCTCGTGAGGAAGATCACTTGGCCGGAAGGTATCCAGAGTCGCCACGCTTGGCCATGCTTCAGATTCGCAACATCTACGCACGGAGCTTCAGGACACCGCCTTCCGTTACCACCCCAGCCGCAGCCGCGGACTTGCCAAAGACGCTACCCGCCCACGTAGGAGAGAGCAACGCTACAGTCGTGCACCTCGCACAGTTTGTGGCCGCCAAGGAGGAAGCTTTGGAGAGGACCATCACGGAGTTGGATCATGTCTATGAAGCCTTGCGCAGAGTCAAGAGAAGGTCGCCACTGGCAGAGATTCTCTATGACCAAGTCCCCGAAGAAGAGGAAGACCCCGAGGAGGACTCTGAAGAAGATCCAGAGGAAGGCCCAGTTGAGCCCGAAGAAGATGCAGAGCCAGAGGAGCCAGCGGAGCCAGTTGCACCGGGAACGCCTGCCTCGCTTGCACCGCCCGAGGCATCGGGATCGATTTTCCAAGATGCCGCCACTTCCGAGTCTCAACCACGGTTGTGGAGGCTTTCGAGTAGTGGGTCTTAGTTCCAGCTTTTCGAGCTTAGCGCCGCTTTAGTGAGTCGCCCTTTAGGCGGTAGTTTTGTGTGCTTAGGTCGTTGTTTCTTTTTGTGTGCGAGTATGAGCTGCAAAGGCCCTTAGGCATTTGTTGCAGCCATGCTAAGACCCTAATTAATAAAGGTATTTCATTTGAGTTTCTTGAGTGTGTTTTGTTGGGTTTAACTCACCCCCTTAGTTCTCAACTTATCTTGTGCTTGCTACCTTATCTAACCTATGGAGCTTCGCGGATGGTTCAAACTCGTCGATCGCCGCTAGTGGTTCCAGACTTCAAAGACCGAGAAGCAATGAGCAACCACCGCAGAGCAGCTCCGCCACAAGCACCCCCAATTGACTTGCAAAACATTGGAGCTTTCATGGCAAATAGACTTAGCCGATGAACACTATGATGACTCGGATGCAAGCTATGAACAACTGCAATAACAACAACAACAATCAACGATGATGGAGCTGACTACTCATGGTCACCATGGACCATCCAAACTTGCGAGAATTTATGAGGACTCGCCCACCAACTTTTTCTCGACACGCTCTCCAAAGTGGAAGCGGATGATTGGCTCGAGTTATTGAAAGAAAGTCGCGATCACTCGGTCGTTGATCGTGAAAAGGTTCTCGTATGCCACTCACCGGATGGAAGGCACCGGCTGAATGGTGGGAGAACTTCGTGTCGCCCATGAGATGCCAGATATCACATGGGAGGAATTTTCTCTGCGCATTCCGCCAAATCACGCACTCGTAAGGCATTATCGACCAAGAAGGATGAGTTCTGCGCTCTCAAGCAAGGAGCTATGTCGGTGTCGACTACCTCAACAAGTTTTCTCGGCTAGCTCGCTATGCAACGAAGATGTAGCCACGCATAAGGCTCGCCGAGTCGCTTTTGAAGGGACTAAACAACTGGTGCAAGTCGCTTTGATCGCCCATACTTTTCCGATTTCCAAGAGCTGGTCAACAAAGCCTTTGTTTTGGAGGACAAACGCAAGGAACTAGAGGATAACCAGAAGCGCCGGATGGCTCATGTGAGGACCCCGCTTATTTGGCTTGTAATGCTTAACAAACCACCGGTCCTAGCATCACAAATCAAATAAATCGATCTCGAGATATGTATACTTCCCTAAAGCGAGATACGCACTCTGTTACAAAATTAGACATCAACTCCATTCAACAGAGAGTCCAAACATTACACTACAAACGGAAGATAAACAAATAGTAACAATATTACGTACATAGGCCGGCGTGCCAAAGATACAAAATAACTGTAACGACAAATGAAGCAAAAGTGCCATAAGATGGCTATAAACAAAGCCAATCGGTGTGCCTTCAACCCACAAGGCATCCGACCGACCGCCAAGACTAGTCGCCCAAGAAGCGGCAACACACTCACGTAAGTGAGGACCCCGAGGCTCACCTTCTTCCTCTGCAACAAAAACATTAAGCAAAGCACCGAGTACAAAGATTGTCTTTGTACCCGCAAGACTCGACGTAAACCAGCGCACTGCTCATATGCTACATGCAGCTTATTTGGTGGAGGCCATATGTTTCATTTGCATAAAGCCAACTTTCGCTTGCAATAATATAATACCGTTTAAAGGCAAGTTTGCAATTCATTTTAAGATTGAAATAGCAAGAAGGATAATAATAGCAACAGAGCAAAGATAAAACAACCTAGAAGTGACTATCCCAATAGTCACCACAACAATAGCACTAATCCCAAATTGCACTCACCCATCAAGTTTTAATTTAAATGTTGTAGTCTAACTCTTGAAAAGCTTACCCAAGCGTGTCCATCACCTAGACGCAGGCTATTCGAATAGTTTTAACCTCAGTAGGTGTACCACTGCACCCACACCTGCATCGCCTTTAAGCCAAAGCACACTTCGAAGGTATGCCGGCACACTAAGTCCTACGAGACTGTTTCCAATATTGTGTATCAACCCCGAGCCGCTCGTATGGATAGAAACCCATACGCTTACATGGTAAAGCCAAAAGACAACTACCCACTCAGATAAAGCTTTTGGACAACTACCATGCTCCCACCTCCATCCTCCCGCGACTCTCCTGCGACCGGAGCCAATACACGCCAAAGTACTAGGTCAAGAGAGGTCCCATATACTCTAGTGTGGTTAGCACGCCGAAATGCCCGGATAAAAATTCACTCACAAGATGTTCGGTCCTTAATTGACCCGCACCTTTCCATCACACCCAAAAGATCACACCAATCTTACCATTGTGCCCAAGGCCCAAATCATTTTTGTTTTCATTTTTAGTTTTGCAATTAAACATAGCAGAATGTCAAACATAAAGTTGTAGTAAATTTTGTGATCAAGGTTACCGACTAAAGTCGATAACCGCCAGATTCTCTGATACTAAGCATGTCTAAGCAAATGAAATCGTATCTACTAAGTGACAAGAAATCATCCAATGATCTCTAATCACAAAGAAATAACCTAGGCTCGTGTAGTAGAGATCAATATTTTGTCTACAGGATATGCAAATACGTTTAACTAATCAATTTAACACAAATTAAGCGATGCATACATACAAATTGAAACAAAATATTAGACTTTAAAATACTGGGATAAATATGATCAAATCGCTTGCTGCGCTGCTGTTGCTCAATATGGTGCGGAGGATCGTCCTCGTGGTTGCCGCAAATATCGGCCTCAACGATCGAACATAACAAAGAAAATAAGAACGAATAACACCGACAAAACTCAAACATACAACAATCACCAAAACAAGCCAAAACTCACACAAAGAATTTAAGCATGAAATAACAAAATTTTAAAAGCAGTGGAACAAATCATTTTAAGTTATTAGCAATTTTCTATGAATTTTCTAAGCTAAAAACACAACAAGTCACTAGTTAATTACTTAACAAATTTTCATGAACAGAACCAGTGTATAAAATCTATCCTAATAGTTAGCATACTGAAAATGAAATTTTACTGAATTGGGTTCATTTAATTTGGACAATTATTGGAAGAGATATGCATTTTCTAATTTAGAAGATACATAAGACATCATTTTATTAGCTAACAGATTTTTGCTACAGAGACATGGGTGAAGTTAATTTTATCAAATAGCACACTTAAAATGAAAATTAACAAAGATCGGTTTCATACAATTTGGATAAAAATTGAATTAGTTATGCATTTTCTAAGTTTAAATGAATTAACAACAGCAAATGAAAACATATTACGTAAATACTAAAGCATTAAATCCTTTTCTACCGCCAACAAGAAGCCCCACCATCGACAATGGCCCGCCGCGAACGACCAGACAGACAAGCACCACGCCTAAAGTGACGCTGGCGTATTCTAAGAATACGTCTTCGCTTAACGTAACGTAATCCTAATACACATGCCCAAAGAAAATACGCTTCAATAGAGAAAACGATTTCAAACCTACGCAATCCTTAATCGACATTATGGACCCACATGGCGTTGACTCAGTGCAACGAAATGACGGATAAAAAGATTTCTAGACGCTGACACGAGGGCCCACAAGTCGCTGACATAACTAAACAAATATTAGTGCTAATCGAACGCCACCGGCTTTCGCCAGCGCCGCGACGGGACGGCGCGCGCGCGCGCAGGATCTCGCGAACTAGTGGGTTTCAGCGAGCGAGTGATACCTTCGGTTCACGAGACTTCGGCGAACCAGCGGTGGCGACGCGGTCCGATGGTCACCGAGTTGAGCTCACGACGGCCCGAGGCGAGAAGAAAGCACGCCCACGCGAGAAGGCGATACGGACTTCTAGAAGACTCGGAAGGTGTGCTTAAGCCGCCTCAACACCGGGAGCAAGAAGCACACGATAACGCCGACGAAGAAAGCGAGGTGACCGGAATTTCCACGGCGGCGAAACCGAGCTTGAGAAGAATTGGTCGACGCCCGCAACGATGCACAAAAGGCGTAAACAAGCCCACCGTTAGACTCGGTGCATCAATGCGATCCTAAGGGACTAAGTGACGGAGCCGAAACTCACCGTGTCGCAAACGAGCTCACGGGATCGAGATCGCCGGAGGCGAGACGACAATACCGCTCTTGGTGATCCACCGACGCCAAGGACCCGAATAGGCAAAATGGAGGCGGCGAGGCAAGAGGAACACGATGGTGCGATGCGCCGGCTCAAGCGGCTGCTCAGAACGGCGGCGCTACGCTCGAAGTTTTTCTCCTACCGGCTAAGAAATGGGCGAGAGGGCGCAAGAATGGCTGCGAGAAGGAATGGACGACCCTATGAGGTAGATGGACTTCAGCGATCCTGCGGAGGCGTACACGCGTCCCCTGCGTGGCGGCCGACGAAGTGCGTGGCACGCATGCGCCGATCGCCGCCGAGCTCCGGTAGGCGGAGTCGGCGAGGAAGAACCGAGGTGGGACCCATATGTCGACGATCGGCGGTGCGAACCGGTGGTTTGATTTGATCGCCGACGCACCGACCGTTGGATCTGAAATGGACGGTGGGATTGGTGTATGCATTCGGACAGTCGGTTGCGCCGACGCGACGAGGATCGCTTCGATCTTCATCGGACGGTCACGATTGATTGGACTCGGGCGGTACGCTTAGTTGACGCGACCGAGCCAAGTGGTGCAGTCGGACTCGAGCCCGAGTTGGGTTCGGGCCCGAGGAATGCGATTTTTAGAATTTGATTTAAAAGACAGAGAAGGTTTGGGAATTTTTAGAGGTAGCTCTGAGCTCCAAAATTTCTGAAATTTTTATGGTAGCTACAAGGACAGAGGACAACCTTGTATAATTTTTCCAGAACTTTTTATGCACTGCATTGTTCTAGAGAAAATTCACAAGCTGCTGTCTGAGGAGTTTGACCAGATTTCAAACAGAGTTGACTTGGCCATTTGAAATAGCAAACAAAATCTAAAAATTGTGAAATAATTCAGGAGGTAGATAGGATGATCAAGATGGTAGGAAAAATAATTTCAGAGGATGACCATAAGTTTGAAAGCTAAGAACTCGACAACAACAATTTCCAATCACAAGAATTAAATTCTAAAATTGGAAATTGCTAGGAAAACTTTAGAAACTTTCAAATGATTTGAAGAGACAACAAAAGTTTTTATTTCTCCTCAAAATTTTACATTTGAAATACAAACCCTAAGTTAGGGCTGTTACAAATCTCCCCCCCTTACAGGAATCTCGCCCGAGATTCGATCACTCGGAGAAGAAGGATGGGTAATCTGCCGAGACGATCTTCCCGCTCCCAAGTGGCTTCATCCTCGGAGTGGTTCGACCACTGAACTTTGAGGAACTTGATCACACGGTTCCTTGTTCTACGTTCAGCTTCTTCGAGGATACGAACGGGACGCTCACGATAAGACAGATCTTCACGCACATCGATATTTTCCAATGGTGTTTCCTCAACCGAATACGGAGGCACTTCTTCAATTGTGACACATGGAAAACATCATGCACCCTTCGAGTGTAGCCGGTAACTCCAACTTGTATGCAACAAATTCCCACTTTCTTGATGATGCGATACGGCCCGACATATCGAGGAGCCGCTTGCCCTTGACACAAACGACGATGCCCTTCAGAGGTGAGACTTTGAGATACACAAAGTCATTGGGCCGAAACTCAACTCACGGCGATGCCGACCGCATAGCTCTTCGCTGGATCGAGCTACGCGCAAGTGCTCACGAATCAATCGCACTTGACTTTCACCTCATTGATTGAATCGGGCCAAAGAACCGCCTTTCACCGCTTCACCGCTTTAAACGGGGTTCTCGCGCCTCCCATACAAAGCCTCAAACGGTGCCATACCGAGACTAGCCTGGAAGTCTTGTTGTAGGAGAACTTCGGCAGCTGTAGACACTTCTCCCAATTCTTCCCATAGGAAAGAACACAAGCACGGAGCATATCTTCAAGAACTTGGTTGACCTGCTTGCCACGACCATCACCGAGGATGATAGGTCGAAATTTGAAGAAAGACGGGTCCCCATGGCTTCTGTAAACCGTACCATAGCCGAGAAGTGAAAAGAGAGCCACGATCCGACACAATCGCTCGTGGCACACCATGCAAGCTCACAATGCGGAGATATAGAGATCGCCAATCGATCGACACCGAGTGGTAATCGGGCGTGAAGTGCGCTACCTTCCGTCAATCGATCGATAACAACCTGTATAGCATCCTTCCCCGAAGAAGCACGGCGCACCGGTGATAAAATCCATGCCTGCGTAATCCCACTTCCACTCGGTATAGGCAAGGGATGGAGGAGACCGCTTTGACGCCGATGCTCGGCCTTGACGCGACAACATATGTCACATCCGCCACGAACTCGCAATCTCGCTTTCATGCGAGTCCACCGTAATCTCTCGACGCAGATCTTGGTACATTTTAGTGGCCCCGGATGGATGGACAAAGGCGAACCGTGGCCTCTCAAGAATCAAATCCCGCAACTCGGGACCTTTGGGACCACAAGACGCTGCCCAAACCACACAACACCGTGCTCATCTTCTCGTGAAACACTTGGCTGATCCATCCTTGATATTCGCTTGATTTTACCCACACCATCATCCGATTCTGGGCCTTGATCTGATCCACCAAGGTTGGTTGCACAACCAAGGCAAAGAAGGGAACCATGTTCAACCAAACCCAAGTTGAGACGCTGAAACTCGCCAGCAAAGCGTCGCTCTTGGATCATCATAGTATTGCAATACACCTTTCGACTAAGTGCATCAAGCAACCACATTGGCCTTGCTGTGATGATATCAATACCCATGTCATAATCTTTGATTAATTCCAACCATCTCCTCTCCCGAGGTTCAAATCGGGCCGAGTAAATAAGTATTTCAACTCTTATGATCTAATACACCTCACGCCGTTTCCGATCAAATAATGCCGCCAAATCTTGAGTGCATGAACCATCGCAGCAAGCTCTAAGTCATGGGTGGATAGTTGAGCTCATGAGGCCTCAATTGCTCGATGCATAGGCAATCGCTTTGCCTTCCTCGCATAAGAACACATCCGAGTCCCCGACGAGAGGCATCGTAGTAAATATCGGGCTCTTGTGGATATCGGAAGAGTAAGGACTGGAGTCAAGTCAATCGCCGCTGAGCTCTGAAAGCTCTCATCACAAGCGCAGGACCATACAAACTTCTTGTCCTTCTTAAGCAATTCAACATCGACTGCGATTTTGGAGAAGTTCTCGATAAAGCGGCGGTAATAGCCCGCTAAGCCGAGAAAACTCCGCACATCAGTGACTGACTTGGGCTGCCCCCAAGATAGAACATCGCTGACCTTGCTGGGATCCACAGCTATGCCTCCAGCTGAAAGAACATGGCCCAAAAATGCTACTTCCTTCAACCAGAACTCACATTTGCTGAACTTCGCATACAGCTGATGCTCCCGCAACTTGCCCAAAACAATCTTCAGATGCTCAGCATGCTCTACTTCAGTCTTGGAATAAATAAGAATATCATCAATGAAGACCACCACAAATTTGTCCAAAAACTCCATGAATACTGAATTCATCAAGTTCATGAACAAAGCTGGAGCATTGGTTAATCCGAAAGACATGACGGTGTACTCGCATGCGCCATAACGAGTAGTGAAAGCCGTCTTCGAATATCCTCACCGATCCGACTTGATGATAGCCCGATCTCGCATCAATCTTGAGAACACCAGCTCCGCATAACCGGTCAAAAGATCATCAATGCGGGCGAGAGGATATTTGTTCTTCACCGTCACTTCATTGAGAGGACGGTAATCAACACACATACGCAAAGTCTTGTCCTTCTTCTTCACAAAGATCACCGACAACCCCAAGGAGATGAACTGGACGGATGAAACCTTTGCTTGAGCTCACCAAGTCGCTTCTTCAATTCTTCTAGCTCATTGGGAGGCATCCGATACGCGCCTTCAAATCGGGCGATGCAGGGCAACTCGATGACAAACTCCGTGTCTCGAATCGAGGCATCCCGGCAAGTTCGGAAAGACATCCCCAAAGTCGATACTATGGGAACATCCCGAATACGCAAGGTGGCTTTGTCTCTAATGCACATAGATGTGGCCCCATGTGATGCGCGAAAATCCGACTTGCTCGCTTTGAAGGGCCGTAAGGTAGACAATCTTCCCGCACAATCGATTTGCCCCAAATGTTGGGACAACCAATCCATGCCAAGAATCACATCCGACTCACGAATCCGAGCGTAATAAGATTTGCTAAAACCCCACTCCTTGGACTATGATAGGAACATCCCGACACCAAGCTCGGCTCATTTCCGATCCCGAGAGCGGATGATCAAAGGAACTTCCAAAGGAACACAAGTGAAGACCACTAGCAGCAGCAAATGATCTTGAAATAAAGAATGCGATGCTCGTAATCAAATAATACCGCAGCAGACGCGAGAATTGACAAGAAGTGTACCCATCACGACATCCGCGCCCCGAGCCTCCTCACCAAAGGTGGTTGACTCGACCACGCTCGCACTTCGGGCTTCGGATCATCTTCGGTCGGTGGATGACCACTCCCGCCCGCATCCTCCATTAGGACGAGGGGCTGCTGCAACACTCGAGGGCGTGCATTCGCATAATGGCCCTTGTTGTGGCAAATAAAACAAGTAACCTCGCCGCCGGATTGCGAGGCCGCTCGCTGCTGGATCGCAGCGCACGTGGCTGAAACACGGCGCGGTGGGCGAGGAGCTGGTGCAGATGGTCTCGGCGCCGGTGGAGCAAAAGAACGGCCATCAGTGCCGCCCGCCCGAGACGAACGAGGCCGGTGTGAGTAGACCGATGCGCCCCATTTGCGCTATGGGACTCGCCCGCCGCCGCTTTATGCTCGCAACGATGGCCTTATCTACCAAGGCACGAAAGTCGAGAAGTCCACAATAGATAGCTTGTCCTGCAGGCTCCTCGGACAAGCCATCCATAAACTTCTCCCGCTTAGCCTCATCTCGAGGCCACCTCACCCGAGCATAACGAGCCAAGTGATTAAACTCGTATAGATACTCCGTCACGGATTTGCGCCTTGCTTGAGCGCGAGGAACTCCTTTTCTTCGACTTCATCGTGCCATCGTGATGTGGGCCCGACGGAAAGTCGACCGAACTCCTCCCACGCGACCACATGGCGCGGGCGCATGGCGAGATAGTTCTCCCACCATGAGAGTGCCGCGCCCTCAAGCCGGTGGGGCGCCGAAGAGTGCCTTATCCCCGCGCGACATCGAGCTATGTTGAGCTTTCGCCAACCATGCGCAGCCAATCGTCCGCATCGAGAGGGTCCTCGAGCGGGAGAAAGTCGGTGGTCGCGACGGAGGAACTCGCAAGTCCCGCGAAGTCCGGTGGCCGCCACCATCGGCAGGAGTGGAGGTATTCCTAGCAATAACCTCCAAGATGCGCGTCGGTCCATGCGGTTTCGCTCAATCGAGCGAGAACCTCACCATGGTCTGAGGAGGAAGCTCTCATCATGACCGACTGCTGATCGCCACGCTGCTTCTCCGCCATCCCGGTTCACTAAGACAAGTTAACAATAGCGGAAAACACGAAGTCAATACCCACCGCAATTAACTTACTAACAAAGACAAAACAAGCACAAGACTTTTAAGTTACAAAACCAATCGACAAAGATCGGACACTTAGCAAACTCATACATATCTTACCCTTATGTCCCCACAAAATTTTTAATTAAACTAATTCCTATGGTTCTCCCAAAGACCGATTCTACCTAGATTAACTATCTTTTGATAGGAAAGAGAGAAACCAAGTTTCAAAACTTAAATTAGAGTAAGATGAGAGTAGAAAGCTAAGATAGGTAAGGAATAAAATCTGAGAATCGCCTAGGTTTTCATAAACCTTTTATGATTTGAAAATAAGACTTTCAAAATATCCTAAGGACGACTATGCTTGGGTTACTACGGTCGAATGGCTCGATACCAACTTTGTGAGGACCCCAGCTTTATTTGGCTTGTAATGCTTAACCAACCACCGGTCCTAGCATCACAAATCAAATAAATCGATCTCTAGATATGTATACTTCCTGAAGCGATAATGCACCTCGTTACAAAATTAGACATCAACTCCATTCAACAGAGAGTCCAAACATTACACTACAAACGGAAGATAAACAAATAGTAACAATATTACGGACATAGGCCGGCGGTGCCAAAGATACACAAATAACTGTAACGACAATGAAGCAAAAGTGCCATAAGATGGCTATAAACAAAGCCAATCGGTGTGCCTTCAACCCACAAGGCATCCGACAGGACCGCCAAGACTAGTCGTCCAAGAAGCGGCAACACGACTCACGTAGTGAGGACCCCGAGGCTCACCTTCTTCCTCTCGCAACAAAACATTAAGCAAAGCACACAGTACAAAGATTGTCTTTGTACCCGCAAGACCGACGTAAACTAGCGCACTGCTCATATGCTACATGCAAAGCTTATTTGGTGGAGGCCATATGTTTCATTTGCATAAAGCCAACTTTCGCTTGCAATAATATAATACCGCTTAAAGGCAAGTTTGCAATTCATTTTAAGATTGAAATAGCATGAAGGATAATAATAGCAACAGAGCAAAGATAAAACAACCTAGAAGTGACTATCCCAATAGTCACCACAACAATAGCACGAATCCCGCAGTTCGCACCACCCATCAAGTTTTAATTTAAATGTTGTAGTCTAACTCTTGAAAAGCTTACCCAAGCGTGTCCATCACCTAGGGCGAGGCTATTCGAATAGTTTTAACCCTGCAGGGGTGTACCATCAGCATCCACACCTCGCATCGCCTTTAAGCCAAAGCACACTTCAAGGTATGCCAGCCTGACTAAGTCCTACGAGACTGCTTTCCAATATTGTGTATCAACCCGAGCAGCTCGTATGGATAGAAACCCATACGCTACATGGTAAATCCGAAAAGACAACTACCCACTCGTGATAAAGCTTTTCGGACAACTACCATGCTCCCACCTCCATCCCTCTGCGACCTCCTGCGACCCGGAGCCAATACACGCCAAAGTACTAGGTCAAGAGAGGTCCCATATACTCTAGTGTGGTTAGCACGCCGAAATGCTGGATAAAAATTCACTCACAAGATGTTCGGTCCTTAATTGACCTGCACCTTTCCATCACACCCAAAAGATCACACCAATCTTACCATTGTGCCCGCCCAAATCATTTTTGTTTTCATTTTTAGTTTTGCAATTAAACATAGCAGAATGCTGAAACATAAAGTTGTAGTAAATTTTGTGTGATCAAGGTTACCGACTAAAGTCGATAACCGCCAGCTTCTACCGATACTAAGCATGTCTAAGCAAACAAATCGTATCTACTAAGTGACAAGAAATCATCCAAATGATCTCTAATCACAAAGAAATAACCTAGGCTCGGTAGTAGTGATCAATATTTTGTCTACGAGGATATGCAACTACGGATTTAACTAATCAATTTAACACAAATTAAGCGATGCATACATACAAATTGAAACAAAATATTAGACTTTAAAATACCGATAAATATGATCAAACCGCTTGCCCGTTCTTTGTTGCTCAATATGGTGCGGAGGATCGTCCTCGGGGTTGCCGCAAATATCGAAGCCTAACGATCGAACATAACAAAGAAATAAGAACGAATAACACCGACAAAACTCAAACATACAACAATCACCAAAACAAGCCAAAACTCACACAAAGCCTAAGCATGAAATAACAAAATTTTAAAAACAGGAACAAATCATTTTAAGTTATTAGCAATTTTCTATGAATTTTCTAAGCTAAAAACACAACAAGTCACTAGTTAATTACTTAACAAATTTTCATGAACAGTAACTAAAGTATAAAATCTATCCTAATAGTTAGCATACTGAAAATGAAATTTTATGAACTGGGTTCATTTAATTTGGACAATTATTGGAAGAGATATGCATTTTCTAATTTAGAAGATACATAAGACATCATTTTATTAGCTAACAGATTTTTGCTACAGAGACATGGGTGAAGTTAATTTTATCAAATAGCACACTTAAAATGAAAATTAACAAAGACTGGTTTCATACAATTTGGATAAAAATTGAATTAGTTATGCATTTTCTAAGTTTAAATGAATTAACAAAGGCAACAAAAACATATTACGTAAATACTAAAGCATTAAATCCTTTTCTACCGCCAATCAAGAAGCCCCACCATCGACAGCGGGCCCGCGTAACGACCGGAGACAACACACTCGCTTAAAGTGACGTCGGCGTATTCTAAGAATACGTCTTCGCTTAACAAACGTAATCCTAATACACATGCCCAAAGAAAATACGCTTCTCAATAGAGAAAACGATTTGAAACCTACGCAATCCTTAATCGACATTATGGACCCACATGGCGTTGACTCGAGTGCAACGAAGCAGACGGATAAAAAGATTTCCTGACGCGACAAGTGAGAGGCCCACAAGTCGCTGACATAACTAAACAAATATTAGTGTTAATCGAACGCCACCGGCTTTCGGCGGCCAAGACGGGACGGCGGCGCGGCCGCGCAGATGGATCTCGCGAACTAGTGGGTTTCAAAGCGAGCGAGTGATACCTTCGGGTTCCACGAGACTCGGCGAACCCGGTGGTGGCGGCGGGGTCCGATGGTCACCGAGTTGAGCTCACGACGACCGGAGGCGGAGAAGAAAGCACGCCCACGCGGAGAAGGCGATACGGACTTCTAGAAGACTCGGAAGGTGTGCTTAAGCCGCCAACACCGTGAGGGCAAGAAGCACACGATAACGCCGACGAAGAAAGCCCGAGGTGACCGGAATTTCACGGCGGCGAAAACCGAGCTTGAGAAGAATTGGTCGCACGCCCGCAACGATGCACAAAAGGCGTAAACAAGCCCACCGTTAGACTCGGTTGCATCAATGCGATCCTAAGGGACTAAGTGACGGTGCCGAAACTCACCAGTCGCAAACGAGCTCACGGATCGAGATCGCCGAGGCGGAGACGATAATACCGCTCTTGGTGATCCACCGGGCGCCAAGGATCCGAATAGGCAAAATGGAGGCGGCGAGGCAAGAGGAACACGATGGTGCGATCGGCGGCTCAAGCGCGGCTCGAACGGCGCGCTACGCCGAGTTTTCTCCTACCGCTAAGAAATGGGCGGAGAGGCGCAAGAATGGTGCGAGAAGGAATGGACGACCCTATGAGGTAGATGGACTTGAGCGATCCTGCGGAGGCGCACACGCGTCCGGCGTGGCGGCGGACGAAGCCGCGTGGCACGCATGCGCGATCGCCACGAGCTCCGGTAAGCGTGAGTCGGCGAGGAAGAACGACAGTGGGACCCATATGTCGGCGATCGAAGTGGTGCGAACCGGTGGTTTGATTTGATCACGACGCACCGACCGCTGGATCCGAAATGGACGGCCGGATTGGTGTATGCATTCGACGGTCGGTTGCGCGACGCGACGAGGATCGCTCGATCTTCATCGGACGGTCACGATTGATTGGACTCGGCGATGCGCTTAGTTGACGCGACCGAGCCAAGTGGTGCGAGTCGGACTCGAGCCCGAGTTGGGTTCGGGCCCGAGGAATGCTTTTTAGAATTTGATTTAAAAGAGAGAAGGTTTGGGAATTTTTAGAGGTAGCTCTTGAGCTCCAAAAATTTCGAAATTTTTATGGTAGCTACAAGGGACAGAGGACAACCTTGTATAATTTTTCCAAACTTTATGCAATCGCATTGTTCTAGAGAAAATTCACAAGCTCTTTGACAGGAGTTTGACCAGATTTCAAACAGAGTTGACTTGGCCATTTGAAATAGCAAACAAAATCTAAAAATTGTGAAATAATTCAGGAGGTAGATAGGATGATCAAGATGGTAGGAAAAATAATTTCAGAGGATGACCATAAGTTTGAAAGCTAAGAACTCGACAACAACAATTTCCAATCACAAGAATTAAATTCTAAAATTGAAATTGCTAGGAAAACTTTAGAAACTTTCAAATGATTTGAAGAGACAACAAAAGTTTTTATTTCTCCTCAAAATTTTACATTTGAAATACAAACCCTAAGTTAGGGTCATTACGGCTCAAAGAAGGGAACCATCAATCACAGCGGAGGGCAAGAAGCGGTGCAGCCAACCAACGAGTTTCCACCGCACTTCGTTGAGCACTGCACCAACCTCGGCACCGGCCCGCTTGCTCGAACTTCCGCAACCCCGCACTGTCAACCCCAATTCGGAAGCAACGGCAGAGCGCACTGCATTCGCTGTCGTCGGCGGAGACATTTGCCAACCAAAGTCCGCAAAGCGGGAACAATCACTCCATGCGCTTCAACCTTGGAGCTACGCCATCCAAGACACCAGCACGAGCATCAACCAAGGAGCCGCAAGTTGTCGGTCAAGCCGAGGAGCACCACGATCGTGCACTCGAGGCCGTGTCAACCACGCCACTGAAGGAGCCCAGAATCACCGGACGTCAGACTCGGTAAGTTTCGTTAACTCAAGATTCAGCATCGCTTTGTTTGATTACGAGCTTAGCATTCGCTTGTTTCGGAATGTTTGCAACCAAAAATAAATTGGAAGTTATGCAACTTAAGCATACTCACAGTAGTCCATCGCCGAGCGAGCTAAGTACTAGAGTGATGTTTAGGAGCTAAGTTACTCATAGTGGAGTGAGTTTCTAGCCAACCTAATTGTTCTAGATACCCAAACCTTAGACGTCATTCTTGGCATGGATTGGTTATCCAAGCACAAAGCCGTGCTAGATTGTGGCGAAGAGTAAATATCGAGGATGCCAAAGGAAACAAGGTAGAGTTTCTAGCCACCTCGATTCGTGATGGGCATTTGCTAGTAAACAGTTTGAAGACCCTTTCCTTGGAAGAAGTACCAGTGGTCAGTGAATCCCCAGATGTGTTTTCGGAAGAATTACCAGGAATGCCACCGGATCGTGACATTGAGTTTGTCATCGACCTAGTGCTAGGGACAGCACCAATTTCAAAGAGACCCTATCGGATGCCAGCCGATGAATTGGTAGAGATGAAGAAGCAGATAGAAGAACTTCTTGAGAAAGGTTTCGTGAGACCTAGTTCGTCGCCGTGGGGAGCGCCAGTGTTGTTTGTCAAGAAGAAAGATGGAAGTATGAGGATGTGTATTGATTACCGTTCCCTCAACGAAGTTACCATCAAGAACAAGTACCCACTACCCCGGATAGATGATCTGTTTGATCAGATGAAAGGAGCCGATTATTCTCAAAGATCGACCGCGATCAAAGTTACCACCAATAAAGATTTGTCCTAAGGATATACCAAGACCGCGTTCTCAACACGGTATGGACATTATGAGTTCTTAGTCATGTCTTTTGGTCTGACTAATGCCCCTGCATACTTCATGAACATGATGAATAAAGTATCCATGGAATATTTGGACAAGTTCGTAGTTGTGTTCATTGATGATATTCTGGTGTACTCCAAGTCGAAGGAAGAACACGCCGAGCATTTAAGGATAATATTGGGAAAACTTCGAGAGCATCAGCTGTATGCCAAGTTCAGTAAGTGTGATTTTTGGAAGAAGAAAGTGGATTTCCTTGGTCACGTGATGACAGCCGAGGGAGTAGCAGTTGACCCCGATAAAGTTAAGGCAGTATTACATTGGGAGCAACCCAAGACCGTGACTCAGATTCGCAGTTTCTTGGGAATGGCAGGTTATTACCGCCGTTTCATCGAAGGATTCTCATCAATTGCTAAGCCCCTTACGCAATTGTTGAAGAAGGAGAAAAAGTTCACTTGGACTCCAGCCTGTGAGGAAAGTTTTCAAGAGTTGAAGAACGATTGACTTGACCCTGATCTTGATTCTCGCGATATATTCGCAAGGATTTCGATATCTATTGTGATGCTTCACGTCAAGGATTAGGATGCGCCCCGATGCAAGAAAGAAGAGCGCCGCTTATGCGCCAAGATGCTTGAGACCTCACGAGGAGAATTACCCTACTCATGATCCGAATTAGCCGTAGTGCATGCTTTAGAGATTTAGCGTCACTACCTCATCAGAATCGTGAAGTCTATACGGATCATAAGATTCAAGTACATCTTCACCCAGCTAGATTTAAATATGAGAGAGAAGATGGTTGGAATTGATCAAGGATTATAATCTTGGAATCCACTACCATCCCTAAAAGCCAACATAGTTGCGGGCGCCTAAGTCGAAGAGTTATCGCAATGCTTTGGAAGTAAAGGAAAGTTGCCTAACTTAATAAAGAATTTCAAAAGCTAAAGCTAGAAGTTGTGTCTGAAGGATTTGTAGCCAATTTGGAAGTACAACACCTACGGAGAAGCAGATTCGTGAAGCACAACCAAAGGATGCCGTGTTGCCGACATCAAGGTCAAAATGGCGTATGAAAATTCAAGGATTTCACCAGGATGATCAAGACATACTGATTAATGGTCGATATCTGTACCGGATATCGATGGTCTAAGACGATTAATCTTAAAGGAAGCCCATGACTCAAAGTATTCGATTCACCTCGAAGTACCAAGATGTACCAGGATGTTAAGACTAAATTTTGTGGCCAAATTTGAAACGAGAAGTCGCAGAGTTCGTTGCCTTGTGCGACACCCGTCAAAGTAAAGGCGAACACGAGACCAGCGAGTTTCTTTGCAACCGAAAGATTCCAAAATGGAAGTGGGAAGAGATCGAATGGATTTACGAAGGGAAACGGGTAGGCTACACTAGCGCAAATTAAAAAATTCTACCCAGAAACCAAGATCACCGCGCTTATAGATCACGGTCTTACCACTAGACGCGCGTGCGGAAGTTGATGCGTCGGGGCGAGTAGTCGTACCACTCGTTGATGCAAGACGTCGAGCGAGTAGTCGTACTACTTCCTCGCCCTCGTCGCGCGCCCCACGCACAATTTCCTTTCTTGCGGTTCGTCCCAACGCCACGGATGCAATACTCAAAGGTATCCACACGACGGGAGGAAGCGACGCTGCGCCGGACTACTAGATCCGCGCGAGCGACTAGGCGTGGGAGGGTGGCGCCGTGGTTTGAGGATGTCACGAAAAACTCAACCCTCAACCAGCGCTACCTACCCTCCTTTTATAGACGTCCTTATAATGGGCTTCTACAAATAGAGGCCCATTAGGACTCAATGCCCGATCTAATTCGGATCCAATCCGAATTAGGCTTCACTAATAAGTGTGTGACCTATGGTTCACATATGTTTAGACATGACGCGAGTACACATACTTGGTCAATAGTTGGTAGCGGCCTCAGCAAGACGTGCAACTCCTAAACATACGTAAAGATCATATCGGACGAACCATCACAACGTTATGTACATGCCAATCCTTTGCCTCACGATATTCGGTCGAGCTCCAAGTCGACCACTCTTTCGATCCCGTGATCCGGAATCCCTTACTAGGTTAACTCTTAACCTTAAGTAGCATGGCCATGCATTTTCTGATCCGATCACTCGAGGGGCCCAGAGATATCTCTCTCAGGTAGAGAGGGGCAAATCCCATCTCGACTGACCATGCCTCGCAAAGATGCTTCATGACAAACCCGAAAGCTACCTTTATAACTACCTGATTCATTTGAGTAGCGTTTGATAGCCCCTAAGTAGGTCGATTCACATCTCAAGTACATGCGACAATCTCAGGTCTAAGGACAAGGCGTACACATTGTGTAGAGAGAACCATAAGTATAAAAGCTATGTCTCATGTTGGGTCGGTCCAACCCCATGTTCTAAACATGTGTCCACATTATTGGTTTGACATCTCCATGTCTATGACCTATGAAACATGGTCATCAACCGATACATGTGCTAATCCATCATTCACGTGTGTCCTCACATGAACTCCGACTAGGGACAACTTTAGAATAACCATACAAGTAAAGAGTTTCACAAACAAGTCACATACTTGTTAATCAACACAAAGGCAATATTCAAGGAACATTTATTAAATCATGGATACAATGAAATATCATCATCAATATGATTGCCTCTAGGGCATATCTCCAACATCTCCCACTTGCACTAGAGTCAATCTAGAAGATATCTAATACCCATAGCTCTTGTGTGCGCCTCATGCTTAGGGTGTGGGAGAGGCTTCACAAAGGATCTCAAATATTCAAACTGTGTGTATTTTGCATATCTTTAAATCTCCTCGATTAAGGATCTCTCAATGAGATGAAACACGCCGCATATGTGTTTGTTCTTTTGGTGATTCTCGGCTCCTTGGCTTGCGAATGGCCCCATCATTATCACAAGAAAGATCCAGAGGATCGCACGCACTAGGAACCACACCTAGTTCGGCTTATGAACTTCCTTATCCAAACACCTTCCTTTGCCGCTTGAAGCGCAATGTACTCGGCCTCCGTTGTAGAGTCGACAATCTCCTGCTTGGAACTCTTCCAACTTACCGCACCACCGCTCAAAAGGAACACAAAACCCGATTGCGATTTGTAATCATCTTTGTCGGTTGGAAGCTTGCATCGGTGTAACCATTTACAACGAGCTCTTCCTCACCTCAGTAGACTAGGAACACATCCTTAGTTCTTCTCAAATACTTGAGGATGTTTTTATCTAGCTGTCCATGACTCTCACCGATCACCTGTATCTGCTCGAACACTTAGAGCATAGGAAACATCTCAAGCGAGTACACATCATAGCATACATGATAGATCCAATGGCCGAAGCATATGGAATCTTACTCATGCGATATCGCTCATCGCTTGTCGAAGGACACCGAGTCTTGCCAAGATTTATGCCATGAGACATGGGCAAGAACCCTTTCTTTGCCTCCTCCATGTTGAACCGTTTCAACACTTTGTCAATGTAAGTACTACGCTTAATCCTATTAGCCTTTTGATCTATCTCTATAGATCTTAATACCCAAAATATATGCCGCTTCCCTAAGTCCTTCATTGAGAAACTATTTTTCAAGTGAGGTCTTAACGGACTCGAGCATAGGAATATCATTTCCAATCGGTAATATGTCATCTACATATAAGATTAGAAATACGCAGTGAGCTCCACTTGTCTTCTTGTAAACACAAGATTCTTCTTCGTTTTGATGAAGTCAAACCCTTTGACCACTTCATCAAAACAGAATGTTCCAACTCCGAGATGCTTGCTTCAATCCATAAATGGATTTTTGAAGTTTGCATACTTTTCTAGCATTGTTTGGATCGACAAAACCCTCGGTCGTATCATATACACGCCCTCGGTTAAATTTCCATTAAGGAAAGTCGTTTTGACATCCATCCGCCATATCTCATAGTCGAAATATGCAAAGAATAGCTAGAATGATCCGTATTGATTTAAGCATCGCTACAGTGAGAAAGTCTCATCGTAGTCAACTCCTTGAACTTGCCGAAACCTTTGCGACAAGTCGAGCTTTATGGATATGAACATTTCCATCCATATCAATCTTCCTTTTGTAGATCCATTTGCACTCTATGGTTTTAACACCATCAGTGGTCAACCAAATTCCAAACTTGATTGTCTCCCATGGATGCTATCTCGGATCTCATGGCACTATGCCATTTCTCGTAGTGCAGGTCCATCATTGCTTCCGCATAGGTCGTGAGGCTCATCATTGTCTAACAATAATATATCTCGCGCATTGCGAGCCTTCCGACCTTCGTGGTGGTGGTGCTTCCTTTGCCATGGGTTCTCAACTTGTTCTCCACATGGGCATCATTCGTCGAGTCTTCCCCGATTGGTTCATCTTGAACTTCTTCAAGCCGCACTGCTCTTCCACTTGTCTCCTGTTGAGAAACTCTTTCTCTAGGAAAACACCACTTGAGCGACAAACACTTTGCCCTCTAGTCGGTTGTAGAAGTAATATCCAAAGGTTTCCTTCGGATATCCACGAAAATGCATTTATCCGACTTGGGTGTGAGCTTGTCCGATCAGAGTCGCTGACAAACGCCTCACATCCCCAAATCTTTAGAAAAGACAAGCGTGACTCTTCCTACCCATATCTCATATGGTGTCTTAACTACAGATTTAGACGGTACCTATTAAGTGTGAAAGCCGCCGTTTCTAGAGCGTAACCCCAAAAGGATAATGGTAAATCTGACCGCTCATCATCGATCGAACCATGTCCAACAAGGTCCGATGCGCGCTCGGATACCCCGTTTCTTTGAGGCGTTCCGGCGGTGTTAGGCGTGGAACAATTCCGCAACTCTTGGATGATTGCTAAATTCATGACTCAAATACTCGCCACCACGATCGATCGCGAGCCTTGATTTTCTTGCACGTTGATTTTCAACCTCATTCGGAACACTTTGAACTTTTCAAAAGTTTCAGACTTATGCTTCATTAAGTAGACATAGCCATATCTACTAAAATCATCAGTGAAAGTTATGAAGTAATGAAATCCACCTCTAGCAGTCGTGCTCATTGGTCCACATACATCAGTATGTATGATTTCCAACAAGTCTGACGCCCTCTCAAAAGAACCTTTGAAAGGTGATTTGGTCATCTTACCAAGCAAACAAGCTTCACATGTCTCGTATGATTCAAAATCAAACGAAGTTAGAAGACCATCGGCATGGAGCTTCTTCATGCGCTTTTCACTTATGTGACCCAAACGACAATGCCAAACATAGGTGGGATTCAAATCATTAGGTCGAAGTCTTTTAGCATTTATGTTAAAGATAGGCGCATCATCAAGATTTAAAATAAATAACCCATTCACAATGGGCGTAAAAGCCATAAACATTCCATTTTTAGAGATCAAACAACCATTGTCTTTACTTGCAAATGAATAACCATCTCTCATCAAACATGAGGGGGATAAAATGTTTCGACTCATACTAGGAACATAATAACAATTATTCAATTCCATAATAAATCTTGAAGGAAGTGAAGTTGCATGGTGCCGACGGTCAACGCAAAGAACCCTTGCTTTATTTCCGACGAAAATCAACTTCACCTCTTGCGACTCCTCTACTTCTTATTAGCCCTGCATCGAGTTGCAAATGTGAGCAAGCGATCCGTATCAAATACCCAAGAGTTAATAGGAGAATCTGCGAGAAAAATGTCTAAAACATTTATGACAAGTGTACCATGGGTGGAAGTCTTACTTCCACCTTCTTCTTGCATTCATCGGAATCCATGTACTTCTTGCGTTTCTCTTCCAAAGGCGATTTCTTTACAATAGAAGCATCTTGTCTCGACTCCAGTCCAGATTAGGCTTAGGCGTTGGCTTCGAGATCATATCTTTAACCTTGCCCTTATTCTTTGGCCATGGCTTACCCTTTTCTTGAAGCTAGACTTGTTCACGCAACCATCACATGGCTAGGCCACGCACACTTCTTAATGTCACTCTCTTTGTTTTGAGCATCCCACAAAGCTCATTAAGGCCCTTATCCGCCCCATGCATATGGTAGTTCAAATGAAATGCCCATAGCTAGGTGGAAGAGACGCTTAAATGAAATCGATTGCCAACTCTTGGCCAATTGGAAAACCAAGTTTATCCAAAGTCCGATCAGAACCAACCATTTTGATCACATGTGGGCCTACGGTGCACCTTACATTAACTTGCATTCCGAAAAGCCTTAGAGACATTGAACCGCTCGGTCCCCGGCACGTGGTTCGAACATGTCCTTAAGCGCTATGATCATATCATACGCCTCGATCCTCAAACCGCTTTTGAAGGTCGGGTTCCATGCATGCAAGCATAAGACGACTAATCTCAAGAGAGTCATCACATGCTTTCTTGTAGGCATTTTTAACGTGAGACGCATTGTTAGCGAGTTCTTACGGGATTGGGGTGTCGAACGTTTTCCTTTTATCCGCCACGAGAACAATTCTCGAGTTACGGACCCAATCAATAGTTTGTTCCATTTAATTTCTCTTTCTCAAGAATCGATCATAAAGCAAAAGGGTGTGCGTGGTTGCTAGATGCCATTGATCTACAATAGGAAATGCAAAATACTAAGACAAATAAAACCATGATAGAGTAAATTGTATTAAACAAATTTAATAGAATGTACTCCCACTAAAATCAACATCCTCTGTTGATTCTTAGCGATTCAAGATCCGCAATTAACGAGTCTACTAGTGAGCTTTTGCATCACCGCTAGGAGACAAGGTAATTCGGTAAGCAACACCTTGCTAATCATATCTCTATATGACTCTTGTTGTTGGGTGACATCTCTATGCCCCGGCGCCCAACCTTTATGCCCCAAGGCCCATAACCTTTATGATAACCTTGTTAAGTTCACCAATCCTTATGCATGTAAGTATCCGATACAAAACCCATCTAGTCAAGGAAAGTTGATGGTGCCCTAATTTTATAGACCCACCATCAATTTACAAGACATGGGATGGTGCAAAGTTTAATTGGGAGGGCATATGTTTAACTTAACATTTTGTGAGGGATTACTTCTACCATTCAAACATGCATAGGAGTAAAACAATAGGAATAACATTCACACAGTTGTGACTCAAGACGGCCTATTTTCTCATGGTGATCTCCATCGCCATAGAATGGCATCCACCATGATGATCTCCATCTCCATGGTTCATGTGTGCCATCCTCCAAGTGATGTGTCCTCCGAGTACTACTATAAGCTATTACTCATAACACTAGTAATAAAATACATGGATACTAGGAATCATCACAAGTCGGCACGCAGCCGTTAATACAATACTTTGACAACACAATGGCTCCACCGTGTTGCCGTACCACGACACGCAGAGTCATGCAAATATTACAAACATGCATCACATACACATTAGGCCATACTGGTCACATACATCCTGCAAAAACAAGTTAATGCATAGAATCGCAATCTCACGGATAGGGGTCGAGGGTTTCCCCATCAGGGATTCGAAGAGCGCGCGCCTCATCAGTATCTCCGCGTCCGGACCAGAAAAAAGCAGATCCAATCTATGCAATTTTTACATAGGATTTTGATCGGCAAATCATATTTACCACAAATCGACTCATTCCGATTCGACCAATTAGTATCGATCTTCGCATGCCGCAACCGGTTTCGTGTCACCGCTCTACCCGATGGCGAATCCGGCCGGTAGGGGTATGTTGTTTCACGACCTTAGCGGCATGATCACGGTACATCGATTATTAATCTAGGTTCGATTCGATCAATCATATTGATCTTCGCATTCCGCAATCGGTTTTATGTGTCACCGTCTACCCGATGGCGAATCCGACCGTAGGGGTATGTTGTTTCACGACCTTAGCGACATGATCACTAAACGAGATCAATCCATTACGTAACTATACAATCGATCACATCGATCATACCGATTACATATCGCCATATGCAAATCACCCAACCTATAACATGACGAAGAACCGCTCGATACCATCAAGGGAAGCGGGTAGGCTACACTAGCGCAAATTAAAAATTCTACCCAGTAAACCAAGATCACTGCGATTATAGATCACGGTCTTACCACTAGACGCGCAGTGCGGAAGTTGATGCAACGGCGTCGGGCGGTGTAGTCGTACCAAGTTGATGCGATGCGTCGAGGCGAGTAGTCGTACTACTTCCTGCGTCCTCGTCGCGGCGTCCCACGTCTGACTCCTTTCTTGCGGTTCGTCCCAACGCCACGGTCATGCGCGCCTCAAAGGTATCCACACGCACGGGAGAGCGGCGCCGCGCGGACTACTAGATCCGCGAGCGACTAGGGCGTGGGAGGGTGGCGGCGTGGTTTGAGGATGTCACGAAAAACTCAACCCTCAACCAGCGCCCCTACCCTCCTTTTATAGGCGTCCTTATAATGGGCTTCTACAAATAGAGGCCCATTAGGACTCAATGCCACCCTAGTCGGATCCAATCCGAATTAGGCTTCACCTTAAGTGTGTGACCTATGGTTCACATATGTTTAGACATGACGCGAGTACACATACTTGGTCAATAGTTGGTAGCGACCTCTAGCAAGGCGTGCCAACTCCTAAACATACGTAAAGATCATATCGGACGAACCATCACAACGCGTTATGTACATGCCAATCCCTTTGCCTCACGATATTCTGGTCGAGCTCCAAGCTGACCACTCTTTCTCGATCCTGTGATCCGGAATCCCTTACTAGGTTAACTCTTAACCTTAAGTAGCATGGCCATGCATTTACGGATCCGATCACTCGAGGGCCAGAGATATCTCTCTCGGTAGAGAGGCAAATCCCATCTCGACCGACCATGCCTCGCAAAGATGCTTCATGACAAACCCAAAGCTACCTTTATAACTACCGATTCACGGAGTAGCGTTTGATAGCCCCTAAGTAGGTCGATTCACATCTCAAGTACATGCGACAATCTCGTGTCTAAGGACAAGGCGTACACATTGTGTAGAGAGAACCATAAGTATAAAAGCTATGTCTCATGTTGGGTCGGTCCAACCCCATGTTCTAAACATGTGTCCACATTATTGGTTTGACATCTCCATGTCTATGACACATGAAACATGGTCATCAACCG
Organism: Ampelocalamus luodianensis; assembly: GCA_036346255.1. NCBI lineage: Eukaryota > Viridiplantae > Streptophyta > Magnoliopsida > Poales > Poaceae > Ampelocalamus > Ampelocalamus luodianensis. Next base: position 34,614,456 of record CM070636.1, read on the forward strand.
ATACATGTGCTAATCCATCATTCACGTGTGTCCTCACATGAACTCCGACTAGGGACAACTTTAGAATAACCATACAAGTAAAGAGTTTCACAAACAAGTCACATACTTGTTAATCAACACAAAGGCAATATTCAAGGAACATTTATTAAATCATGGATACAATGAAATATCATCATCAATATGATTGCCTCTAGGGCATATCTCCAACAATTTCATCACCGGTTTACCCAAGACCCAATCGGGTTACGATTCGATCTGGGTAATAGTCGATCGTCTAACCAAGGTCGCCCATTTCTTGCCAGTCAAAACCACATACTCGGAGATCGCCTTGCGGAGTTGTACATGGCGAGAATTGTCGCTTATACGCAGTGTGCCCAAGAAGATAGTGTCGATCGAGGATCTCGGTTCACCTTCGCTTTTGGCAAAGTTTGCATGAAGCATTGGGCACCCATCCGAGTTTCGATCGCGTATCACCCATGCATGTATGGGCGGTCAAAGAGTCAATCGATATTGGAGGATATCTTTGAGAGCTTGTGCTCTAGCTAATGCTACCGATGGGATAAAAGTTTACCGTACGCAGAATTTTCGTACAACAACAGTTATCAAGCTAGTCTGCAGATGTCACCATTTGAAGCTTTGTACGGCCGTGCCTATAGAACCCCGTTGAATTGGTCAAAGCAATTTGAACGACGCGATTCGGTCCCGACATCATTCAGGAAGCAGAAGAGCAAGTGGCCATGATCAGAGAAAGATTGAAGATAGCTCAGTCCAAGCAAAAGAGCTATGCTGATAATCGTCGTCGTGACCTCAGCTTTGAACCCGAGGATTTCGTTTATCTTCGAGTGACCCCGCTCAGATGTGTCCAAAGGTTTCATGCCAAAGGGAAGCTTGCCCCTAGGTATGTTAGTCCGTTCAAGATTTTGGGACGTCGTGGGGAAGTTGCCTATCAGTTGGAGCTGCCACAGTCGTTAGCAGGAGTGCATGATGTCTTTCATGTCTCGCAATTGAAGAAGTGTCTTCGTGTGCCAGAAGAGCAAGCCCTGTTGGAATCAATTGACTTGAAGGAGGATCTTACCTACAAGGAGCAGCCAGTCAAGATTTTGGATGTCGCAGAGCGCCTCACCCGAAGTAAGACTGTTCGTTTTTGCAAAGTTCAGTGGAGCAACCACTCAGAAGGAGAAGCAACGTGGGAACGTGAAGAAGAGCTGAAAGCCGAGTTTCCTAGCCTTTTCTCTAGCTAGCCTGAATCTCGGGGTCGAGATTCCTTTAAGGGGGGAGGTTTGTAACATCCCAATTTTCTGAGCTTGAAAGTCCTTTAATTAGTATTGGAATTTTATTTGAATTTTATTTGAATTTAATTTCAAAAGCTTAATATTGGACTTTACAATCAAAAACATTTAATGTGAATAATCCCAACATGAACATTAACCAAAACTATTTTATTTGGGTTCTATGTGCTCGATATATTTTCTAGATTTTTCTAGAATTTTTACGAGTTCATTTGCTATTTTCTATTGCTTATTTGAATTTCTCGTATTTTTAAAAATAGAAAATCTATTAAAATCTCAGAAATCTCCTCGGCCGAATCTCTCCTACTAACTCCTATTCCAGCTCACGCACTGCTCGGCCAGCGCAATACGCCTCCCATCGACAGTGGACCCGCTGCCAGCGCCTCTCTCTCTCTCGCGCGCTCGCTTCGCTTCCCCACGTTCTCGACGTTTGTACGGCTAGATGCGCGTGAGGTAACCGGAGGTTCCGATCGTCTCATTGATTGTGGACCGTTGGATCTAAGATGAGCGGTCGATCTTGAGTCGATTTAATGGCCGTGTTAACGCCGCGCCGCGTCAAAACCTGGGCGCCGTCAGGTGGGCCCGACGCCACGCCACCGTGCGTCTCGGCGGACTCCGCCCGCCGCCCGATTTTTCCGCCGCCATGCCGTGTTCTTCGCGGACACGCCTCCCGGGGCTATTTAAATCCCCGAGGGCCCTCGTGCCCTGCACCCCGAGCCTCGCCGCCCACGAAAACCCTAGCCGCCGCCACCGAAGCGCCGCTAAACGTCCCGCGCCGTCGTCGTCTTCAGCGCCGGCCGAAGGAGTTCGTCGCCCTGCTGCCGCCGTTTTCGATCCTCCTGTCGCCGTTGAGGCCACCGCCGGATCGCCGCGTCGCGCAATCAGCGCCTCATCTTCGCCGGAGGACCTCCAACGCTGTCGCCGTTGAGCCCGTACCTCCTCGCGCTCTTTCGTCGTCGCCACCACAGACGTCCCGTGCACCAGGAGCACACCGGTGTAATCCGTCTCGCCTCTACCTCCGGTGCCATCCGTCGCGCCGGCGAGCCACCGTTCGCCGAGACCGTCGGTCCTCGAGCCCGCCCGTCGTCGGGTCGGCGCGGCACGCCACCTCGCCGCCACCTCAGCGCGTCGGCGCCGGTGCCCTCGTGTCGCGCGTGGAGCCCGTCGGCGTCACGTGTGCGCCACGCTGCGATCTCGGACCCCGAGTCGAGGCTCGGTGGACCTAGTCCACGTGAGCCTAGCCTCGACATGTGGGTCCCACATGTCGAGATTTCTTTTATTATTTCTTTTACGAAATCACGAGTGGCGCTTGACATTGCGCAATAATCCGATTTTCAATAGAAAAGTAATTGAAAATCCAGAAAATCCAAATTAGGGTTTCTTTTAGATTTCCAATCTTCCAATGCTCATAACTTTTGCATCCTAACTCCGATTGAGCCCATTAAAATTTCTAAATTTGTCTAAATTCAAGATCTATTTATCTGAGATTTTTATTTAATTTTTGGAGTTTGTTTTGCCTCTGTTATTTATTTGTTTTGTTTGTTTGTGTCTCGTTTGCGAGTAGACGTCGATTCGTCGGGGAATTTCGTGGAAGAAGGAGCACCCCAAGATCAAGACCAGTACATAGACCTTTTCCAAGGCAAGTCATACCTTTGATCATCTTGAACCCAGTTTTCCAATTACTTTGTTTCAAAGTACTGCATTCTATTTTAATTATTTATTTAAATGCTTTGGGTATAGTTATTATCAAATTTGTTATCACACCTTGGCCTTGTATGTCATAATTCTTTGTCACCCTAGATTGGTTATTAGTTGGTAATATTGTAGCACCAACGTGGGTTGGTTAGATGCGAGTACAATTGCTTAGCCATGCTCTGAGTCTCACATCGCATGTAAGTTGCAAATATTAAATGTGACTAAGTGACTATGGAACTTTGTGTAAAAGCTGTGTGTTGTATGTTATTACTTCGTGATGGCATGTGTTGCACTAAAACCAGCTGGGTGGTAAAGGATTTAGGCCCGAGGCAAGTGGTGGAGAGCGTGTGACATGGTGGTCTATGTGATGGGAATGATGGTCTTTGTGACTTAGTTAGAAATTGGAAGTCTTGCCTTGGTCAATTAAGGACTTAACTTTGTGCGCCATTGAATCGAGCTCACTGTGCGACCACATGCACGGTATGGGGCGGGCCTAACTTAGTAAGTTATGGATTCGGCATTGATGTTGGTGGATAGGTTAGGCTATGTGACGGGGTGGAGGTGTGACTACTTAGTGGTTGCATCGCGGGGCGATCGTCTTCCTGTCCAACGATGTGTGTTATGCATGGGCTATGTGATATGTATAACGGTTTGTAAGCACGTCGAGAGTGTCAATGTTGAGATGAAGTTTCGAACTGTTTTTTACGATTGGTGCTTGCTACACTAGTTGTATCTTGTGGGTAATGTGTACAACCTCTGCGAGTGTTAAACAATCTATTCGAATAGCGCGTCGCGGTCATGGACATGCTCGGGATTTCACATGAGGTAGTTTTCATAAAATGATGGGATGGGAGTGTGTGACTTCAATCATATGGTTATGTGAAATAATCACATTGTTGCATGTGTCTTTGTGGAAACAAGCATTAAATTAATATTGTCTATTTGTTTTGAATTATGCTTTCAATCTATTATTCATATTCAATTGCAAATGTTGCTTTTATGCAAAAGAACCACAGAAGCCTTTTATTTGGAATAAGCCTGCATCTATACATTGCATTCTGTGGTATGATTTGCGAGTACGGTTGTGTACTCACGCTTGTTGTAAAACTTGCGCCCAAACCTACAGAAGAGGAGGAGTTCGCTGAAGGCTGATCGTTCGTTAAGTGCGGATCGATCGGTTGCTGTGGTGAATTGGTGGGATCTGTTTGGAGTTTTTCCGTTCATTCTTTGCTTTATTTCTGTTAGCCTTGCGTGGCTTAATAAGTGTAAACTCGACCATAAGGTCAAAACCCTTATTTGTTATTCAAACTAATCGTTTACTTTATTTATCGCTTGTGTGGATCGATATTTACCTATGTTAACCTGTGTGCACTAGCGTGATCACGGACTAGTGCAAAGTATACACGAGGGTTCGAAATCGTAATGCAGGTCCCGACAGAAGGTGTATCGAGCCATCTTGGTAGGTCTTGACCTTAGTTAGATTGGCCGTCTTTAGAGTGTCCAAATTATTTTCTAAAAAAATTAACTTGCAAGGTTAATTAATTGCTTAACTCTCCTCATATCTCTCTTGCCTCAACTTTTGCTATAATCTCATCTCTCTCATTGTTTTAAAGTTGCTCTTACCCTGTTAAATGCTGTCTTTCTGGATGCCTCGCCTGTGAGCTATGGTGGCGCTTTGGAGTTTATCTTCTGAGAGCTTTGGAAGCATTGCGAGTTCTTGGAGGTTTTGATCGTCCATCGTATGCGTCGACAACAATTGGGCGGTGAATGGACAAAACCGTGGAGTGATTTGTCGCTTTGACGTTCTCGCCGGGAGGCACGACAAGGCAAGGCAACCTTCGCGCGTCTCGTGAGGAAGATCACTTGGCCGGAAGGTATCCAGAGTCGTCCACGCTTGGCCATGCTTCGTATCGCAACATCTACGACGGAGCTTCAGACACCGTCTTCCGTTACCACCCGGCTGCGTCGCAGTGGACTTGCCAAAGACGCTACCCGTCCACGAAGGAGAACAGCGCTACTGATCGTGCACCTCGCACGGTTGTAGCGCCGGAGGAAGCTTTGGAGAGGACCATCACGAGTTGGATCATGTCTATGAAGCCTTGCGAGAGTCAAGAAGAAGGTCGCCACTCTGCGGAGATTCTCTATTTGTTTTGAATTATGCTTTCAATCTATTATTCATATTCAATTGCAAATGTTGCTTTTATGCAAAAGAACCACGAAGCCTTTTATTTGGAATAAGCCCGCATCTATACATTGCATTACGTGGTATGATTTGCAATGCTGTTGTGTACTCACGCTTGTTGTAAAACTTGCGCCCAAACCTCTGAAGAGGCGAGTCCACGCCGCTGAGGAGGAGTTATTTGAAGGTTGATCGTTCGTTAAGTGCGGATCGATCGGTTGCCTGTGGTGAATTGGTGGGATCTACGCGGAGTTTTTCCGTTCATTTCGCTTTATTTCACAGTTAGCCTGCGTGGCTTAATAAGTGTAAACTTCGACCATAAGGTCAAAACCCTTATTTGTTATTCAAACTAATCGTTTACTTTATTTATCGCTTGTGTGGATCGATATTTACCTATGTTAACCTGTGTGCACTAGCGTGATCTCGGACTAGTGCGGTATACGCAGGGTTCGAGTCGTAATTACGTGTCCGACAACGCCGCATCAGATCTGGGGTTTGGTGGACCGTGCACGTGGCGCATGCGTGTCTGGCGACACGGCGCCATGCGTGATGACACGCGAGCAAGCGGCTAAGGTGGATGTCGACATGGGCTGCCACGTCGGACCGACGGCGACAACGGGTCGGGAACCAACGGCACGGCGAGCAGCGCGATTCACCGGCGGTGAGTGTATCGGTGGGTAGAGGCGTTATTGCGAACCTCCGGTGCAACTCCGGTGCTCGGGGTGGGCGGTGGCGGCCGGCGAGCTCAGAGCGGCGAGAGGTTCGGTTTTGTCGGACGGGAGCTCGGGAGATTCCGGCGGCGAACTCACGAGGTAGCCCGGCGTCATCGAACTGGTGGTGCCTCGGCGGCGACAGCGGCGACAGCGGCGGCGCAAGCGACGAAGAAAGAACGGGCGCGAAAACCCTAAAACTACGATTGCGGCGGCGCTAGGGCTCGGGAGGAGATGAGGTGGCGGCTGCAGGTTGCGGTGCCGATGCGATCCTCGGGTGCTATTTATAGGGTCAGTGCCCGGATAAGGAATCCCTAATTTGGGGATTTCTGCTTTTCAAACGAAAACGGAGATAGAGTCCGTTTCGATCCCGATTGAGAGCAGATACGGGTGCGGTGAGGTTAGAGATAGAGTTTGGCAAAGAAATCCAGAGGTTTTTAGTTAGGAACATCCGTTGTCGGATTGAGCTTCTAGAAGCTCCAATGGCGGATGGCCGACTCGGATGCTCGCGAGGACGACGACTCGGAGGCGAAGACCTCGGCGGGCCCACCTGGCAGCGAGTGGAGGCGAGGCGCGCGCGCGGCGAGATTTTGCGCGGAACTGGGCCGCGAGCGGGCCGTGCGCGGGGAAAACGACGGGTGGGCAGGAGAGATTCGGCTCGGAGATAAATCTGAGATTATTAATACTTTTTCTATTTTATAAATTACCAGAAATTCAAAAGGCCAATAGAAAATAGCAAATGATCTCAGAAAAATTCTAGAAAAATCTAGAAAATATATCTGAGCACATAGAACCCAAATAAAATAGTTTTGGCTATTGTTCATGTTGGGATTATGCACATTAAATGTTTTTGATTCTAAAGTCCAATATTAAGCTTTTGGAATTAAAATCAAATAAAATTCAAATGGTGAATTTTCTCCCTACTAACTATTAAAAGATTTTTAAGCTCTGAAAATTGGGATGTTACAAAACCTCCCCCCTTAAAGGAATCTCGACCCCGAGATTCAGGCTAGCTAGAGAAAAGGCTAGGAAACTCGGCTTTCAGCTCTTCTTCACGTTCCCACGTTGCTTCTCCTTCCGAGTGGGTGTGCCCCATTGGACCTTGCAAAAAGGAACAGTCTTGCTTGGGTGAGGCGCTCTGCGACATCCAAAATCTTGACTGGCTGCTCCTTGTAGGTAAGATCCTCCTTCAGGTCAATTGATTCCAACGGGGCTTGTTCTTCTAGCACACGAAGACACTTCTTCAATTGTGAGACATGAAAGACATCATGCACTCCTGCTAACGACTGCGGTAGCTCCAACTGATAAGCAACTTCTCCACGGCGTTCGGAATCTTGAGCGGACCAACATACCTAGGCAAGCTTCCTTTGGCATGAAACCTTTTGACACCTCTGAGCGGGGTCACTCGAAGATAAACGAAATCCTCGGGTTCAAAACTGAGATCTCGACGACGATTATCAGCATAACTCTTATGCCTGGACTGAGCTATCTTTAACCTTTCTCTTATCATGGCCACTTGCTCTTCTGCTTCTTGAATGATGTGGGGCGAACATCAAGCGTTCGACTATTTCGACCAATTCAACGGGGTTCGCAGCACGACCATACAAAGCTTCAAATGGTGACATTTGTAGGCGGCTTATAATCTTGTTGTTGTATGAAAATTTCGCGTATGGTAAACTTTTTATCCCATCGGCGGCGTTAGCTAGAGCACAAGCTCTCGGCATATCCTCAATATCGATTAACTCTTTCGATCATCCGTCATGCGTGGATGATACACTTGCATGAAATTTAGATGGGTACCAATGCTTCATGCAAACTCGCCAAAACGAGAGTGAACCGAGATCCTCGATCGACACTATCTTCTTGGGCACTCCATGCAAACTGACAATTCTAGCCATGTACAATTCCGCAAGGCGATCTCCGGAGTATGTGGTTTTGACTGGTAGGAAATGGGCGACCTTGGTTAGATGATCGACTATTACCCAGATCGAATCGTAACCCGATTGGGTCTTGGGTAAACCGGTGATGAAATCCATTCCGATCTCTTCCCACTTCCATTCTGGAATCTTCAGCGGTTGCAGCAAACCTGCTAGTCTCTGGTGTTCTGCCTTTACCTTCTGACAGATGTCGCACAAGGCAACGAACTCTGCGACGTCTCGCTTCAAATTTGGCCACCAAAATTTAGTCTTAACATCCTGGTACATCTTGGTACTTCCAGGGTGAATCGAATACTTTGAGTCATGGGCTTCTTTTAAGATTAGCTGTCTTAGACCATCAATATCCGGTACATGAATCGACCATTAATCAGTATGTCTTGATCATCCTGGTGAAATCCTTGAATTTTCCTTCCGCCATTTTGACCTTGATGTCTGGCAACACGGCATCCTTTGGTTGTGCTTCACGAATCTGCTTCTCCGGGGTAGACTGTACTTCCAAATTTGCTACAAATCCTTCGGACACAACTTCTAGTTTTAGCTTCTGAAATTCCTCGTAAAGTCTTTGGGCAACTTTCCTTTACTTCCACGGCATTCTGAGAGCTCTTGGACTCGAGCATCTGCAACTACATTGGCTTTCCGGATGGTAGTGGATTCCAATATTATAATACTTGATCAATTCTAACCATCTTCTCATCTCATGTTCAAATCGACTAGGTAAAGATGTACTTGAGACTCTTATGATGCGTGTAGACTTCACGGCGATTCAGAGATAAGGTAGTGGCGCCAAATCTTTAAAGCATGCACTACGGCTAATTCGGATCATGAGTAGGGTAATTCTCTTCGTGAGGTCTCAATTGCCTTGATGCATAAGTAACAACTCTTCCTTCTTGCATCAGGACGCATCCTAATCCTTGACGCGAAGCATCACAATAGATATCGAAATCCTTGCGAATATCGGGCAAAATCAATCTTTGAAATGAAGTCAAACGCTTCTTCAACTCTTAAAAACTTTCCTCACAGGCTGGAGTCCAAGCAAACTTTTTCTCCTTCTTCAACAATTGCGTAAGAGGCTTAGCAATTGATGAGAAACTTCGATGAAACGGCGGTAATAACCTGCCATTCCCAAGAAACTGCGAATCTGAGTTACGGTCTTGGGCTGCTCCCAATGTAACACTTCTTTAACTTTACCAGGGTCAACTGCTACTCCCTCGGCTGTCATCACATGACCAAGGAAATCCACTTCCTTCTTCCAGAAATCACACTTACTGAACTTGGCATACGACTGATGCTCTCTAAGTTTTTCCAAGATTATCGTTAAATGCTCGTCGTGTTCTTCCTCCGACTTGGAGTACACTAGAATATCGTCAATGAACACAACTACGAATTTGTCCAAATATTCCATGAATACTTTATTCATCATGTTCATGAAATAGGCAGGGGCATTAGTCAGACCAAAGGACATGACTAAGAACTCATAATGTCCATACCGTGTTGAGAATGCGGTCTTCGGTATATCCTTAGGACAAATCTTTAGCTGGTGGTAACCTGATCGCAGGTCGATCTTCGAGAACACTCCGGCTCCTTTCATCTGATCAAACAGATCATCTATCCGGGGTAATGGGTACTTGTTCTTGATGATAACTTCGTTGAGAGAACGGTAATCAATACACATCCTCATACTCCCATCCTTGTTCTTGACAAACAACACCGGCGCTCCCCACGGCGACGAACTAGGTCTCACGAATCCTTTCTCAAGAAGTTCTTCTATCTGCTTCTTCATCTCTACCAACTCATCGGCTGGCATCCGATAAGGTCTCTTTGAAATTGGTGCTGTCCCTGGCACTAGGTCGATGACAAACTCGATGTCACGATCCGGTGTTATCCCTGGTAAATCTTTCGAAACACATCTGGATATTCACCGACCATCGTACTTCTTCCAAGGAAAGGGTCTTCAAGCTGTTTACTAGCAAATGTCCATCACGAATCGAGGTAACTAGAAACTCTACCTTGTTTCCTTTGGCATCCTCGATCGTTACGGCTCTTGACCACAATCTAGCACCCGCTTTGTGCTTGATAACCAATCCATGCCAAGAATTACATCTAGGGTTTGGGTATCTAGGACAATTAGGTTGGCTAGAAACTCAACTCGATTATGAGTAACTTAGCTCCTAAACATCCCACTCTAGTACTTAGCTCTGCTCCAAAGTATCGGACTAACAGAGTATGCTTAAGTTGCATAACTTCCAATTTATTCTTGGTTGCAAACATTCGAGAAACAAATGAATGCGAAGCTCTAGAATCAAACAAAACTGATCACGTAATCTTGAGTTAACCGTAAACTTACCCAGATCGGACGTCCGGTGATTCTGGGCTCCTTCCAGAGTGACGTGGTTGACACGGCCTCGATCACCGGCATCGCGTGCCTCCTCGGCCGACCGACAACTTGTGACGCTCCTTGATTGATGCCCGCATCAGTGTCTTGGATGGCGTAGCTCCAAGGTTGAAGCGTCTTTGAGTGATTGTTCCTCGCGACACGGACGGTTGGCAAAATATCTCGGCGGCGGCAGCGTAATGCAGACCTTTGGTGCGTTCTGCTGGTTGCTTCTGGATTGGGGTTGACGTGCGTGGTTGCGGAAGTTACGGCGGTGGCGGGGTGCAAAAGTTGGTGCGGGCTCAAGCGGGTGCAGGGTGGAAACACGTTGAACTGTCTTTGGCTTGCACCTTGCCCTGCTCTCGCCGTGATTGCGATTTCCTTGTTGAGCCATCCGGCGTTTGCGGTTATCTTCCGCTCCTTGCGTTTGTCCTCTAGAACAAATGCTTTGTTGACCAGCTCTTGGAAGTCGGAAAAGTATGGCGATCAAACCGACTTGCGAGTCGATTGTTTAGCCCTTCGTGAAGCGACTTTGGCGAGCCTTGTCCGTGGCTACATCTTCCGCTGCATAGCGAGCTAGCCGAGAAAACTTGTTGAGGTAGTCAGACACTGACATAGCTCTTGTTGGACCGAGAAGGCGACTAGAGGGGGGGTGAATAGGAGCACGATCTCTTTTTCTCCCAAATTCAATTCAATACGAATCTCACTCCAATGCTATGAAAGCTATGAAGATCAATCAATCATGCACAGCGGAAGACTTGTATTGAATCAACTCAAAACCACGAAGTAAAATCAACACAAAAGCAAAACACGAAGACACCGGGCGGTCGACCTCTCACGGGGCGGTCGGACCGGTCGGTCTAGCGGTCGAACCGATTTCTCGGGCGGTCGGACGGACGGTTCGATGAACAGAGAAAACAATCGACAAACGAAACGCAAATTGATCAAACTTTTGATTCGTGCGTCCCAAACTTCGTGAAATCGACACACACCTACCTATGTAAGGAACCTATTCCAAGCAACGATCGTGATAATTCTTGCCAAGATTCTCGACCTTTTACGCTTTGAACAAAGTTAGGTCAAAACCGAGTCAAACGAAAATATGATCTTGAGACTTGCTGCGTAGGTGATTGATGATATTGATGATCCTAGATGTATTCCCACACGTCCACAGCAAGCTAGATCACGCCCGTAAACTAAGCAAAAACTCATGATCAAAGAAAGACTCAAATCATCAAGAAGAGAGAAAGAAAAGCAATTGACCTCATCTTGAAGAAACTTTCTGGATTGATTTGATATGGTATTGGTTTATGACCACCCCATCAATGGATGACAAAGACTAAAAATATGAGCACGAAATCCAATCCAACTCTCTAGAACCCTAACCTCCTCTCCTCCTCTCCTAAGCAAATTAGGTTTCTAAACAATGAAACGTCGAAGGTCGAGGAAAGGTGCAGCCACCTCCTCCTCTATTTATAGTGGAGGCTTAGGGTTTCTAATAGAGTCTCCTAATGGGCTCCTTAAGGCCCAAAACAAACGGGTGACACACGCACGCATTTTAAAGCGCCGTGTTCATATTGTGCGGCACTCGCTTGCTCGCCACGTGTAGGTTGATCCAACGGCTCTCATCATGTCGACAAGTCTCTCCCATCCGGCTCCCACCAAAACTACCATGGCACTTGCACCGACCCCCGCCGCTGATTCAACTGGGCCGCACCGAATCGGCCTCGCTCGTCACCTTTGTCCATCTTGCACCATACTTGAGTCCAATGACTTCACCCAAGATCGCCGATCGTTTTGAACCTCGCTCTCCAAGCCTAGTCCCGATCATCCTCGCCGTGGACCGTCCGTTGACCACCAAGCAACTTTGCATAACAATAGACAAGAAAATCAAATCGGAACAAGTTCTTCACAACTTGACCCACGTTAGTCAAAACATGCATCATGCAACACATATGACATGAAACCCATGAACTTGACTCAATCGGCAACCATCGCCACCACATGGTGGCGACGACGAGTGAAAACCGGTCGGATCGCGGCCTTGGCGGTCGGCCCGATCGCCACCGATCCGATCGCCAATGAAGGCGGTGGACCGCCACCAAAGGATTTAGCCAAAATTTCAACACCAAATTGCAACCTCTCGGAAATTTAAAACGAATAGAACTTTTGATCGGAGGCTCCAAAATTATAGGACCAAGTGCGAGAATCTCCTCACTTGCCTACGCCTATTTTGGCCCACCAAACTCCAATGCCACTCAACTTGCCGGTCCGATCATTCATCGACGCTTGGTCATACCTAGCTGATCGGACCGCCCGACTGGCCGGCCAAACCGCCAAAGACAAAACACGAGAGCATGGCGCCCGACGCCACCAAGGCCGGGCCGACCGCTTGAGACTGACAGAATCAACTTTGCCGAAAACTCGTGTTTCAGCAAACCTTCAACGCCATTGCCAATTGTCACATCATCCTAAGATCATGAGCATATCCCCATGATATCCACAATCTCCCCTTGATGAACACATTGGCAATTCCCACAAATGCAAGTTTTGAGGTTTGAAAAGTAAAAAACTCAACGTTTTTAGCAAAGGCACAACTTGGTCCAAATGCAAGAGAAAGTAATGGAAATGACTGCTGTCTTCGTAATAGTATCGCAAGTGAGATAAGGCAAAGAAAGCAAGAAAGCTTCAATTTCAAAGAAGAGTAAAAATCTCTCTTAAGGTCCATATGAAAGAACAATTGTTCAAATGACCTTTGATCATGGTGAGGCTCAAGAATTGCAATTCAAGTTCAGAAAGAGCAATAAGACCATAAGAATGCAAATAAGAAACTCCCCCTCACTATGATCCTCAAATTTCAGAAAATTTCAAATTCTCCAATTTTCTCCCCCTTTTTAACACTTTTAAAACTTCTCCCCTTTACACATCTTGAAACATCTTCTCCCCCTTTGACAATGGAGTCATCAAGGAATCACGCCTTCCTCTCGTCCAGAGATAACAAATGCAGAATGAGGAAAAAGCATAAAAAGGAGTATGCATGAAATGCAATGGAGTGGCTTCATATTTTTGTATTTTTCAATTTTGATTTCAAGAAGCTTTGGAGATTACCCAAAAGAACAAGCTAGCATTTCTAAAATTGCACAAACAACATATCAGCCTGAAAGCGCTAGCAAGATCATGATAAAACATATATAACAAAGCTAAAGCAAGAAAGCTCAATATAAAGCAAGAAATTTTGGCATTTTAAGCAAAGCTTCAAATCTAGCAAGTTCATCAACAGAGATCCTAAAATGATACTGGCCATGTGAAAATGTCAATGTGAGATCAAAACGCTAACAAAGACCACATTAAGAGACAAACATGTCCTGAATTGAATCATTTTGCTCAAATTGTCTCAAACACCCATTTTTCAACAGTTTTTCATTTTCAATGAATATTGAAGTTGATTAAAGGTATATCTTAGTGAAGAAGATCCTGGACTAGGAGCCATCCACAAACTCTTCCTAAGCTTCTACCAATTTTGATAATTCATTTTCTTATCCATGTGCTAGATCTCAAGCCTTGCCGCGACCATCTTAAGCACAAAAAGCTTAAAAGAATGGTCTAGGTCATCCAAAACTCCCCCTGAGTTCATGCCCAGTGCAATGGCAAGCCGTCTCATAAGAAAGAATTGGTGAGATCAGTTTTTGTCGCACAAAAGAAACCCTTTTTTTTCACAAGAGCAATTTTAGATTCTTAAAAGAACAAGAAGCTCAAGTAATGATCAATACTAGATTCAAGAGCTAACACAGAATTTTGACAGGGCCAATGTCACAAAAGGAGCACTAATGCGCAACTAGCTAAAACATCCACAAATTGCGCTTATTAGTTCAAGGTTTCTTAAAGTTCTGCTCATTCAAAGAAAGGCTTAGCTACACATGTGAAAGCATGATAATTCTAGCAAGTCAAAGAACTAGACATGGCATTGAGCACTGAAATACTAAAGCTCAAAAGGGTAATAAGCAAAGCTTCATCAATTTTAAAAGACAAGCGAAAGCTTATATAACAATGCATCTTTTGGTTTTTCATATGAATGCGTATGAAACAATGAGATGCACAAAAACTTAAAGAGCCTAAAAGATCAAAAGATCAAAAGAAAATACCACTAGAAGAAGGTATCGAAAAAAAGAAAAGCTCAAATGAACAAGAAACGTTCGCAATGAGCCAACTCCCTCAAACCAAACCGTAGGGATAAATTACCCCTAACTCACTTCTCATGGTTGCAAACCTAGTTGGATCTAAAGGCTTGGTGAGGATATCATAGCTCGGGCCTCTGACTCCACGAAATGCAAGACAATATCACCCTTCTCGACATGATCTCTAAGAAAGTGATAGCGAATGTCTATGTGCTTGGTCCTAGAGTGTTGCACAGGTTTTTAGCAATGTTAATCGCAGTATGTTATCACGTAAAAGAGGAACACTATCAAAAGCCAACCTAAAATCTTAAGAGTGGACACCATCCACAAAATCTGATCACATAACAACTAGCAAAGAGCCTACATATTCAGCCAGAGAGTGGATTGTGCAATGCAAGACCGCTCTAGAAGACCAAGAGACAAGAGAAGTGCCTAGGAAGTGACAAGTGCTCGAGGTACTTTTCCTATCTAGCCGACACCGCAAAATCGTAATCCGAAAACCCCGAATGGACAAGGAAGACGAGCAGAATACCAAATGCCATAATCGAGGGTAGAGTGTAAATACTTGAAGATGCGCTTAATGGCTTAGCGATGGGAAGTCCTCGAGACGCGCTGAAACTCGCATGCAGGCGCATCGTGAAGTGGATGTCCGGTCTTGAGGCCACAGTACGTATGGAGCCAATCATGCTGCGGTACTCACGTTGATGCACGCTTCTCCTTCCTCATCCGATCCAAAGCGATCGAAGTCGCCATGGGAGTGGCGACGGGCTTGCGGCCACTCATCTCAAGCGCTTGAGCAGATCCTTGGTGTACCGTCGATGGATGAAGTTCCTTCCTTGCATTGCTTGATTTGAAGCCCCTGAAGTAGTTGAGTTCTCCCATCATACTCATCTCAAATTCTCGACATGGTCTCGTAAAACCGGAAACAAGAGCATGAGAAGAACCACCAAAGATAATATCATCTACATAACCGAGCAAGCGGAAGTCATTGCCACGCCTAAGGATGAACAGTGGTCTTGTCTACCTTACTAATCTCAAAATCATTCTAAGGTAAAGGTCTTAAGTCTATCATACTGTGCTCTAGGGGCTTGCTTAAGACAATACAAGGCTTTGATAGCTTGAAAACATGATATGGATGCTTGGGATTCTCAAAGCCTGGGTTGTCTAACATATACTTCCTCCTCTATAAAACCATTCAAAAGGCACTCTTAACATCCATCCGATATAATCTAAAGCCCTTAGAAGCAGCAAATACAAGGTAATGCGAATGGCTTCCAATCTAGCAACAGAGCAAATGTCTCATCAAAGTCTAACCTCAACTTGGCTAAAACCACGAGCTACCAATCTAGCCTTGTTTCTAACCACGTAACCATCCTCATTTTGTTTATTTTTAACACCCAACTGTTCCTATCACATTATGACCACTAGGAGGTTCTACTAGATTCCAAACCTTATTCCTCTCAAAATTCTCTAACTCCTCATGCATGGCATTAACTCCGAATAGAATCGCTAACGCATGTGATATATCATGGTTCGAAAGAAGCAACAAATGCGAGAATGAGTAGAGACTTGATCGTGATACAGGAGCGAGTGTCTCGCTCATTAAGATTACCAATCATCCGATCCGAGGATGATGCCTCACGAATATGAAGTGGAGCGCCTGGGAGACAATATCTCCTCAACCTCCGCAGTATCGCGATGAAGAAGATGCAAGCAGAGCCTCCACTGAGGTGAAGCAATGTGCAGTGGTTCTCAAACTTGAACAGAGCTCCCTCGGCAGCAGTGGAGGACAACATCGCTTCGCCATCATCTTCCTCCACAAAAATGCTTTCTCACACTGTATCACCCAAATGCCTGACTAGCCCAGTGGCTAGTCTCATCAAAAGTGACATTGCATGTCTCTGGACAATGTTAGTTTCAACATTAAAACCCGAAACCCTCGAATGTGCAGATAACCTAAATAAACCATCAAAAGTCCTTGATTCAAATTTATCTAGGTTTTCTGCCTTGAGAATGAAACACTTAGCTCCAAAAACTCGAAAATGAGAAACAGAGGGTTTTCTACCAAAACAAGCTCATATGAAGTCTTGCCCAAAGAAGGTCTCAAGTAGACACGATTTGCAATATGGCAAGTCAGAGAAATAGCTTCGCCCAAAAACCTCCCTGTGCTATACTCATCTAGCATTGTCCTAGCTATCTCGACTAAGGTTCTGTTTTTCCTTTCCACAACGCCATTCATTTGAGGGACGTGGAGAAGAGAACTGATGCTCAACCCGCGCCAAACAAAAAGAGGCAAATGAGGCATTCTTGAACTCCGTGCCATTGTCACTGCGGATCGCTTCAAGGCACTAGAAAATTCAGAAGCCAAACGAAGAACAAGATCACGATAATGACCAAAAGCTTCATCCTTCAAGCAAGAAAGAACACCAAGTGTATCTCAAAATCATCAACTATGACAAGAATGTACCACTTGCCACCAATTGATCGAACCTAGCAGGACCAACAAAGATCCATATGAAGCAATCGTCCCGGTCCGCTACCATGACCAAAGTCATCAAGGGTGTGGAGGCGGCAACTTGCTTGCCATGCCTACGAGTAACACATAAAGATCCTTGACGGCTTTGAGTTTGGGGCAAACTCTCTCATGAGATCAAGGTTGCTAACTCGCAGAAGATGATCAAAACCAATGTGCCTCAAACGCTGTGCAAAGCCGTAACTCGTAAGAAGGAGTAAACAAACATTTAAGAGAACCAACAAGAGATTCGTAAAATCAGATCCAAAGATCCTAGCAACTCTATAAATCCCAAAACGAGCTCACCAAATGAGAATCAAGCACCCGACAAGCATTTTTCTTAAATATAGTCTCATAACCATCATCAAGAAGTCCGTGAGACAGAGTAAGTTAAACCTAAGCTTGTCCACAAGGGCGACGCCCTTTAGGATGAAATTGTCGCTCACCCCGATTGTTCCTGCTCCTTCAATCCGCCCTTGAGAATTGTCTCCAAGGTGATGAGGACATCACCTATCGACCGCATGAAGGAGGTGAACCATTTTGAGTCTCCTGGTCATGTGGCGTGAAGCGGCAGTCGATTTAACCACGTGTCCTTCCTTCCGCGATCCTCGAAAATCAAGGCACGGAAGAACGGCGTCTCAATATCAAGTTAGTTAAACATGACTTGGGAACCCGATCGACACACGTCTGCAGTAGTATGCAAAGCGTATGCTATCCTTGATTCTATTTGAAATTTTCATTTGAGCAATGGTTACTCTAACATGAGAGTTATCCTGTCTAGGAGCATGAGCATGATTAGCACGTGAAATAAATCCTAGACCAGGTTTCTTCCTTCTAAATTACCATGTCTCACAAAAGCTCTAGGTTGATTAGATGACATTCTAGCAAGATTTTTCTTAGCATTTTTCAACCTACGCCAATGTAACTCAACCAAATGCTCATCCTTCTTGCAATAGGTGCAATGGTACTTGGTACCACCGGAGAAGCACCTTTGACTCAATGTATGGTTGGGCAAACTCGCAGATTTGAAAGTGATCTTTGCAAGTTGGGTATCAAATTCAACTAAGTCATTTCTCAAAATTTGAATGTCATTAGATTTATCCTAGGCAAAGTTGTATCCTAACCCTTGCTTCTTATAGGAGTTTTTGACTTGTCAAGAATCATGTTTAACATTTCTTACCTTTAGAAAATCTTTCTAATGTGTCATTAAGGCAATTTCTTTTCTAAGGTTAACACATGAATCACAAGTTTTAGCATTAAACCTCTTCTTATAAGGAGCAACTTCAAGCTTGAGAACTTCACATGAAGCACAAGTAGCGGAATTAATACTGTCCTTAAGCTTGGCATATTTAGCTCTAGTTGCTTCTACAACATCATGTAATTCACGTC